>SJYX01001289.1:199039-222923 GCA_006410675.1 Oreotragus oreotragus
TTGCAGCCATGAAATTAAAAGATGCTTACTCCTTGGATGGAAAGTTATGACCAACCTAGACAGCATATTAAAAAGCAGAGTCATTACTTTGTCAACAAAGGTCCGTCTAGTCAAGGCTATGGTTTTTCCAATAGTCATGTATGGATGTGAGAGTTGGATTATAAAGAGAGTTGAGCCCTGAAGAATTGATGCTTTTGAACTGTGGTGTTGGAGAAGACTCTTGAGAGTCCCTTGGACTGCAAGGAGATCCAACCAGTCCATTCTGAAGGAGATCAACCCTGGGATTTCTTTGGAAGGAATGATGCTAAAGCTGAAACTCCAATACTTTGGCCACCTCATGCGAAGTGCTGACTTATTTGAAAAGCCCCTGATGCTGGGAAAGATTGAGGGCAGGAGAAGGGGACGACAGAGGATGAGATGGTTTGGATGGCATCACCAACTCAATGGACATGAGTTTGGATACACTCCGGGAGTTGGTGATGGACAGGGAGGCCTGGCGTGCTGCAGTCCATGGGGTCACAAAGAGTCGGACACGACTGAGTGACTGAACTGCACTGAACTGAACAGGTAGATTGAGAAAGAAGGAAGAGATATATGCAAAATTAAGTATAAGAGACCACCTCAATATTAGACAAATTAGACTTTTTGCCTTTCACTCAGTCGTGTCCGACTCTTTTGTGACCCCATGGACTGTACCCTACCAGGCTCCTCTGTCCATGGGATTTTCCAGGCAATAGTACTGGAGTGGATTGCCATTTCCTTCTCCAGGGGATTTTCCCAAACTAGGGATTGAACCCTGGTCTCCCGCATTGTAGACAGACGCTTTACCGTCTGAGCCACCAGGGAAGTCCCTATTATAGGGGATTACATAGCGATAAAAGAACAATTCCAAATATGTTTACACCGTATAACAAACACCCAAGTTTACGATATAAGATTTGACAAGTCTTTCCCCCCTTTGCTGGATCACTGGCCAGTCTTCACATTTCACCCCAGATGACTGTAGGTGTCCACATCAGAATGATACAGAGTTAGTAGCTTTTTCTGAGGAAATGCTGTTCGATTATCTCCTAACTATTGTAGTTATTTGTTTTATATTTCTGAATTATTGTATCAGATCCAAAGCTCTTTTATTATACAAAATGATTTTTTAAAATGACAAATATAATAGGACAAATAGAAACATCTAATATAGTCCAAATTTTAATTTCATTCTCTTAGAAATTGACATAGCAAATAAGCAAAAAACAAAACAAAACAAAAAAAACTTATAAGGCTATGTGCTATGCCGTGCTTAGTCAGTCAGTCGCATCTGTCGGTTGTCGTGTCAGTCAGTTGTCACCCCAGTGGACTGTAGCCTGCCAGGCTCCTATGTCCATGGGGATCCTCCAGGCAAGAATACTGGAACTGGAGCATGTTGCCATGCCCTCCTCCAGAGGATCTTCAGAACCCAGGGAGCAAATCCAGGTCTCCCCCATTGCAGGCGGATTTTTTACCTTCTGTGCCTCCAAGGAAACCCTAATAAGATTATGGAAGATCTAAATAATGCTGTCAACCATGTGACATTATTGACATTTATAGGGCACTATACCCAACAGTTGGAGAAGGCAATGGCACCCCACTCCAGTACTCTCGCTTGGAAACCCCATGGATGGAGGAGCCTGGTGGGCTGCAGTCCATGGGGTCGCAAAGAGAAGGACACGACTGAGCGACTTCACTTTCACTTTTCACTTGCATGCCTTGGAGAAGGAAATGGCAACCCACTCCAGTGTTCTTGCCTANCCTGGTGGGCTGCAGTCCATGGGGTCGCAAAGAGAAGGACACGACTGAGCGACTTCACTTTCACTTTTCACTTGCATGCCTTGGAGAAGGAAATGGCAACCCACTCCAGTGTTCTTGCCTAGAGAATCCCAGGGACCGGGGACCCTGGTGGACTGCTGTCTATGGGGTCGCACAGAGTCAGACACGACTGAAGCGACTTCGCAGCAGCGGCAGCATACCCATCAGTTGCAGAACACACATCTTTTTCAAGTGTGCATTCACCAAGATACAGCATTCATGAGGCCATAGAGTTAAATGTCAGTCGCAGTCCACCAAAATCTGACAAGGTACGTTCTAGCACTATAATTAAGGTAAAATAGAAAAAAAAAAAAACTAGAAAATTCCCACTGAAATTTAAACAGCATAATTCTAAACCTATGGGTCAAAGAAGAAAATAATAAAAGAAATGTAAAACATACTTCTAAGTAAGTGATAATGAAAATACAACATATCAAAATGTGTGGAGTGCAGGTAAAACAATGCTTAAAGGAATGTTTATAGCCTTAAATGCCTAATAAGGAACAAAAAAATACTTAAATTTGAGATTGTTAGTTTCCCCCTCAAAAAAGAGTTAAAAAATAAGAACAGGCTAAACTCAAAGCAACTTTAAAGAAAGACATAGAGTATGTTTAACAACATAGAAAATTAGCAAAGTCTTAATTTGATTTGGTGTTTGATAAGTTTAATAAAGTTAATAAACCTCGAGCAAGACTATTCAAGAAAAATTAGAGAAACCTGAAAGTATTAATATCAGGATTGAAAGTGGGATTTCACCATAGATCTTTTAAACATTAGGTGAATAATAAGATGATATTATGAACACCTTGGCCCCAATAAATTTAAGAGCTTAATGAAATGGATACATTTGTTTAAAAACAGTTTATGAAAACTGATTTTAAAAAAGAAAATATGAATATTGATAAATCTATTAAAGATAAAATTAGATTTGTAAGCCTCATTACGAATGAAATTCCAGGCCCAGATGGCATCACTGGTGAGTTCTAGCCAACACTCAATTAAATAACACTAATTGTGAACTCTTTCAGAAGATAGAGGAGAAAATGTTTTTTAATTCATTTAACAAAACTGATATAATTCTGATACCAAAAGCCAAAAAAGATATTACAAGAAAAGAAAGTCACTGTCCAATATCCCCTATGAACTTAGATGGAAACATTCTCACCAAAATGGTAGCACATTGAATCCACAAATATATAAATAGGATAATACATCATATTCCACTGCAGTTTTATCCCTGGGATATAACTTGTTTCCGTATTTGAGAACCAATTAATGTGATTCACCACATTAGAAAAAAATTACAAAAATCACATATGTTATCACCTCAAATGATACATAAACTAATCTGGCAAAATTAAATTCCCATTCATGATTAATGAATAAATATATAAAAAGAAAGTTCCATACCCTAATAACAGGCACAAACAGAGAACTGAATACTAGCAACAGGTTTAATGATGCCTTTTCCCTAACAGTATTGCAAGCCCTTGCGTGACCAACAAACAATAAAAGAAATGAAGTTGTATAGACTTGAGAAGGGTCTTCCCTGGTGGCTCAGACAGTAAAGAATCTACCTGCAATGCAGAAGACCTGGGTTTGATCCCTGGGTCAGAAAGATCCCCTAGAGAAAGGAAGGCAACCCACTCCAGTATTCCTGTCTGGAGAATCCCATGGACAGAGGATCCTGGTGGGCCACAATCCTTGGGGGACCCCTGCACTTTCACAGACTTGAGAAATTCCACCGTCTATTTTCTGATGACATGGTCATCTTTGTGAAAAATCCTAACAATCTTCTAATAAAATTGTCTAGTAAATAAATCTTCAAAAGTTGCCAGAAATAAAATCCCTATATAAAAACAAATTATGGTTTTACATACTAGCAAACCAACACTTGGAAGACAAATTTTTAAAAAATTACAATATCCCCAAAGGTATAAAGTTCATAGGAATATTTTTTAAAGTGTATAAATATTAAATTCTTAGCAGAAAATTTAGTGGGAAATGTCATCCAGGAAAATTAAAAATCTAAATAAGCGGAAAGATATCCAATATTCATGGATTTGAATTCTCAATATTGTTGAGACGGCAAATCTTCCTAATTGAGCTACAGGTTCAATACAATATCTATTAAAACTCCAGCAGACTTCAGAAAATAGAACTGGAAAAGATGAATGAGGAACAGAATTTTGAAGAAGAGCAAAGCTGGACGAGTGGCACTACGTGATTTCTGGCTTTGTACAGAGCTGCAGGGGCATTCTGCACGGCCTCTGTCTAACTGGATTTAATCTTTTTTCTCAGTGTTCCTGCTTTCTTGGCTTCGCAATGCTCCTCGAAGATTACAGTTAATTTTCTGCTCCATGACCTTCACTAAGCTAGTTATTTTTGGAATGCTCCTCTATGCTTTTGACCTAGCCAACACTGACTCATTTATCAAGTCTCTACTCAGATGTCACCTCCTCATAGTGGCCCTTCCTGGATACTCCTCAAATTACATCACCCTTTTCTGATTTTCTCTTTCATATACTTCAGTACTTTTCTTTCTTAGCAATGGTCACATCGTGTATAAATGAGTTTATGTGTTTACTGTTTGTTACGATGCATCCATCTTTCTAGATCATAAATTCCTTGGATTTGGATACTGAGTTTGTTCCCCATTGTATAACCAACCCTTGGCACAGTGTCTGGCACAGGTCAGGTGCCATAACAAAGTATCATAGACCGGGTGATCTGAACAATAGAAATTTATTTCTCATAGCTCTGCTGCTGCTGCTGCTAAGTCGCTTCAGTTGTGTCTGACTCTGTGCGACCCCATAGACGGCAGCCCACCAGGCTCCCCCGTCCCTGGGATTCTCCAGGCAGGAACACTGGAGTGGGTTGCCATTTCCTTCTCCAATGCGTGAAAGTGAAGTCACTCAGTCGTGTCCAACTCTTCGTGACCCCATGGACTGCAGCCCACCAGGCTCCTCCATCCATGGGATTTTCCAGGCAAGAGCACTGGAGTGAGGTGCCATTCTCATAGCTCTAGGGGCTGGGAAGTCCAGGATCTCAGTGCCAGCACGTTTGGCTCTTGGTGAGTCTTCTTCCAGGGCTTGCAGATGACCTTCTTCTCTCTGCCTGGTGGAGAGAGAGGGACCACTGGCCTCTTCTGTTTATAAGGTCACTAATCCCATCAAGGGGCCCCACCCTCATGACCCTGTAGTAGCATAGTGTAGTGTTAGTCGCTCAGTCATGTGTCTGACTCTGTGCAACCTCGTGGACTGTAGCCTGCCAGGCTCCTCTGTCCCTGGGATTCTCCAGGCAAGAACACTGGAGCGGGTTGCCATTTCCTTCTCCAATGCATGAAAGTGAAAGTGAAGTCGCTCAGTCTGACTCTTTGCGACCTCGTGGACTGTAGACTGCCAGGCTCCTCTGTCCCTGGGATTCTCCAGGCAAGAATACTGGAGCGGGTTGCCATTTCCTTCTCCAGAGGATCCTCCCAACCCAGGGACTGAACCTGGGTCTTCTGTGTTGCAGGCAGATTCTTTACCATCTGAGCTACAGACCCACCTCCAAATATCATCACATCAGAGATGAGGGATTCAAGAGATGAATTTGAGGGGAGAGCAAGCATTCAGTCCATAGCATTAACTCTGCATGCCTAATATATGGTAAATGACTGAATTAATTTTTGAAGAGAAATTTGTTCTTTTTGTTAATATGTAGAGAATGGGGAACTTTGAGTAGGATGAGTCAAGATATAGAGGTTAGCTCAGCAACAAAATGCCCCTTCCTGGTGTCAAACCTATCTGAAGTCGAATGAACACCCTTGGGAGACGATGAACCGCACATCCCTAGAAGTGTATCTGCAGTAGCTGGGGATGAGGAATGTCACTCCTAAACTCTGATGTAATATGTTCTGTGCTCCCTGCACTTTGGGTCATACTCCATGTATAGATCTGTATGCGAAAGAGCTGGCTTTGTTTTCTGTTTTTCTTTCTTTATTTTTATCTTGAGGGCAAAGGCTTATGGTAGATATAAAAGTCTGTCTCCTGCTGGGGAAAATGTTAATAGAATACCTTTTACTAAAGGTTGCATTGGAGATTTTCTGTATCTTTTGGTTTTTTTCTCATTGCCCTTTTTATTCCTCTATTGCTCCTGTATTCATGGATCCGTAGAATCGCAGGAAATGCAGCTTGCAGTCTGTGTACTGCTTCACATTGGAACCATGAGATTCATGGATTGAAAAGCTCCAGATTTTTATGGCTGTGATAAATCATCCACAGGCACAAACTGGCTGTAGAATTTGTATTCAGACTCAGGCTTATGAGGCTGCAATGTATTAGCAAACTTGGTATCATTCAGGAAAGCTGGTTTCATGAGGGGGAAATGAATTGTACCACTCCTGTCATAGGGTACATGTTCATTTCTTTCTTGTCACATCTAGAACTAAAGCATCATGTGGTGAAAAAAACATGAAAGGCTTGGAACCCAGTTCCCTAAAGCAGGTGTTGGGATCCTAAATAAATGTAGAGACAGGGCTTCCTCAGGCTTATTGTGTAGACTGTTCAAGAAGATGACCCTTCTCTATGGCTACCCTAAAGTGTCATGCCCCAGGGACTCAAATTGCAGTTTGTCACACCTTCTAATTTTAAAAACTAGACTGTGTTCTTGAATGCTTTTAAGTTTCCAGGAAAATTGAGTGGAAAGTATAGAGAGTTTCCAAATACCCTCTCCCCCAATATCCCCAATTATTATTCAGTTCAGTTCAGTTGCTCAGTCGTGTCTCACTCTTTGTGACCCTATGGACTGTAGCATGCCAGGTCTCCCTGTCCATCACCAACTCCCAGAGTTTACTCTAACTCATGCCCATTGAGTCAGTGATGCCATCCAACCATGTCATCCTCTGTAGTCCCTTTCTCCTCCTGCCCTCAATCTTTCCCAGCATCAGGGGCTTTTCCAGTGAGTCACCTCTTTGCATCAGGTGGCCAAAGTATTGGGGTTTCAGCTTCAACATCAGTCCTGCCAATGAATATTTAGGACTGATTTCCTTGAGTATGGACTGGTTGGATCTCCTTGCAATCCAAGGGACTATCAAGAGTCGTCTCCAACACCACAGTTCAAAAGCATCAATTCTTTGGTGCTCAGCTTTCTTTATAATCCAACTCTCACATCTATACATGACCACTGGAAAAACCATAGCCTTGACTAGACTGACCTTTGTGGACAAAGTAATGTCTCTGCTTTATAATATGCTGTCTAGGTTGGTCATAACTTTCCTTCCAAGGAGAAAGCATCTTTTAATTTCATGGTTGCAGTCACCATCTGCAGTGATTTTGGAACCCCCCAAAATAAAGTCTGCTACTGTTTCCACTGTTTCTCCATCTGTTTGTCATGAAGTGATGGGACCAGATGCCATGATCTTTGTTTTCTGAATGTTAAGCTTTAAGCCAGCCTTTTCACTTTCCTCTTTCACTTTCATCAACAGGCTCTTTAGTTCTTCTTCACTTTCTGCCATAGGGTGGTGTCATCTGCATATGTGAGGTTATTGATATTTCTCCCGGCAATCTTGATTCCAGCTTGTGTTTCTTCCAGCCCAGCGTTTCTCATGATGTACTCTGCATATAAGTTAAATAAGCAGGGTGACAATATACAGCCTTGATGTACTCCTTTTCCTATTTGGAACCAGTCTGCTGTTCCATGCCCAGTTGTTCTAACTGTTGCTTCCTGACTTTCATACAGGTTTCTCAGGAGGCAGGTCAAGTGGTCTGGTATTCCCATCTCTTCCAGAACTATTATTATTATTTTGCAGTAATGTGGTGCATTTGCTGAGCTAACAGTGATACATTGATATTAACTGAAGGTCACAGTCTATCTAGGGCTCATTCCTGTATTGTGCGGTAGGTAGATTTTGATAAATGTATAATGAGATGTATCCAGTATCATGGTAGCACACAAATAGCTTCACTGTACTAAAAGTTCCCTGTTCTCTATTCATCCTATCTTCTTCCTCCTTGAATTTCACTTTTTATTTTATTTATTTAGTTTTATTTCTTGGCTGCACTTCACGGCATGTGGGATCTTGGTTCCCCAGCCAGGGCTCGAACCAATACCCCCTGCATTGGAAGCTCAGTGAATCATCAGGGAGGTGTCCTGAATATGATGTTTAAGCAGAAACTGAGATCCTTCTAAATACCTACCTGTTCCATACTTCCAGACAACTCTGTAAACAGATTATTTCCCTTCTACCTCCAAAATTTCTCAAATGGGTGTCATTTCTGTATTCTTTCTGCCATATCCAGGTCTTGATGACCATTTAGTTTATTACAGCAGCCTTCTTTTTCTTTCTTGGAGAACTCTTTCAAGGCTTTCTCTGTGTTGCCAGCAGAAGCATCTTTGTAAAATAAATTCTGATCAAGTCAGTCCCTTGCTTTTAAATTTCCAATGGTTCTGCATACATTTCAAGTTAACAGTTCAGCTTCTTAACACCCTATCTTCACTTGACTTTAGCCACCTCTCCAGATTCAACTTTATAACTATATATATGTTCCATTTTGTCTCAAATTGCTAAACCTTGGTGACTATGTCAATGTATATACTTCCAGTACTTACCTAGTGTAAGAGTTAATTTTCTTTAAGATGCAGGTTTTAAAAAATATTGTATGGTTTTCCTTCCCTTACTTTTTTTGATGGCAGCTTCCTTATAGAACTTCTTAAACTGAATTTTAGCTGTTGATTTTTTTGGTTCTTTTTGTGTTACTATCATCAGACTGATTAAACTGAGTTGTTACTTTTCATTTATATCTCCTTCATTAGACCATGAACTCTTTGAGAATAGAAATATTCATATTAGGATTCTCCATCATAAGTAAAGGACTTGGCATTTAGCTAGAACTTAGTAGAGTTGGACAAATGCTTGAATGAATGGATAAGGAAACTTAGCAGACTCAGGTGACCTAGAATTAGTAGGAAAATAATAATGAAGATGAACATTTGGGAGCTGGAGGAAGAAATGGCTGGATGTAGAAAGAAAATAGTAAAAACAAGGCTGCTGGTAAAACCAGGGAGAAAAATATCTGTTGCTGATAATGAGCTCCTCAATGGGCTTTTATATTGTCACGTGGGACATTTGGGTACCAGCAAGGCTCTATCAAGCACTACCAAGAATGAGAGGGACACAGTGACAACTTGAAGTGAGATCATCCAGTGTACAGCAGTACCCTGATTCCAGGATCCTCAGCAGTGGAAATGAGACAGTCTCTCTGAGCTGGTGATTGCTCTTAGTGTACAGTGACTGTGGAACCATCCATCTTCCAGCCTATCCATAGTATTGGTTCTTCATATTCAGTAACCCTAGAACACCTGGGTTTCTTTTTTTTTTTTTTAACTGTCATTAATGGTTGTATTTAGGTTTTAATTTCTGCTTATTTAGCAACATATTTAAATATACAAATCATAACTACTAAAAAATACAGCATCTCCCTAAAAAGTGAGTGTCTTGTTATAACTAGCTAATGTTGCTTTGTAAACCCAAAACCTTTTAGTACGTTTATATAAAAACTCTCATAAGGTCTTAAAAACATCTGTGATGAACCTCACACAATGCAATGCTACCCCAGGAGAGTTGTTGACAGTAGTTTCTTATTGTCTGCAAAGTCCATAACTCTGTTTTAAGATTATGGAAGGTCGTTAATTTTGTTTTAATAAACTTAAAAAAGACCTAAGTAAATCCCCTAACAAAAGTTAATGGTTCTTAATTATATGATGCAATTTTTTTAAAAGAAGACACTCTTATTGCTAAAATTGTCCAATTTTATATGACAGTAAAATTAAAGATGACACAGCAAAGATGGAAAAGTACCCCTTAAAGTGGTTTTCACTTCTCCGTGTACCTGGACTTCTTCCAATAAGCCCAAGTCAAGTGTTTTAGAAAGTAACCAGGGCATTTAAATGTAAATCATAACTACTAAAAGATACAGCATCTCCTTAGAAAGTATCTTATTATGGCATATTTGGGGCCGTGTGGTTCTGTTCACATTTTAATTGTTATAGAAAGAAAATAATGCTTTTATAATGCAAGGCATGAGAAGTTTGGGGGAAAGAGGAACTGTCTTATTGAAATTTATTGTAATAGACACAAAATAGAAAAAGAACTAGGCATAACTTGGCAGTGATCTCGGATTATAAGAAATCTCAGAGGTCTTTAAATAATAAGTGATTTAAATATTAAAATGATAATTGTCTCATCACAAATGATCCCAGTGAGGAAGGGTGAGCAAACCGATGCTCAGGGCATCTCCCATGGGGTCAGGTGGCTCAAAGACAGGTACAGAAGTTGAGAGAGAGTACACAGGGTGCTAAGATAGGAAGTCACTTGAAAACATTTGCAGCTAGGACCAAGTTGCAGAATTAGCTTCAAACTGGGGAAAAATGCGGAGGAAAACAAAGGTAGAGTTCAGGTAGCATTAATTTCTAAACTCTAGTTTGATTTTGAAACTATCACAAAGAAAGAGAATGCCAGTGCTTCAGGAATACTGGGTGGTCTGAATGGATGATAAAGCAGAATCACTGCTGCGATAGGAAAATCATGGGATTTTAGCCTTGTACTAGCATAGGAGCTTGCCGTCTGTGTGATTTTAGATGGTCACTTCATAGATCAGAGTCTTAGGTTTCTCTTCTCCAAAACAGACAGAAACCGACCAGTTCAGTGATGTGTTATGTCAGTTAATTAAATTGAACTTTATTAAATCCCGCATGGTGTTAGCATTCAGCTGGTCCTCAATCAATCAGTTGTCTTTCCCTTGATGTTTTTTAAATCTTGCTTCCAGACTGAATTGAATAAATATCCCAAGACACTGGAAATCTGCAGATATATGTGCGAGTGTACTGCTTATATATTTAAAAATGAAAATAGTATCAGATTCTTGATGATGGTTAAATATCTAACCTTTTGAAAAACAGTTGGATTTTTTATTTGGTAGGTTAGTGAATTAGATGTGCAACTATGGCAAAATTTATAAATGGTTCATTTGAAGAGAGACCCTTGGATTCTTAGAAAGGAAAACGTGATTCCTAGAAGGTGGTACCAACTCCCCCAAAAAACATCACATTGGGTTAAGCTAGCCTATTTCAATTTGTATTTGTTTGTGTTTGGCGCATTAGATTGGCAAATTAGAATAATGGTATATTATATCTTAATTTAAGCAATATATTTGGTGGGCTTATATAGTAACCTTGTGAATAAGATGAAAATGTGGTTTATAGTTAGATAGATTTTAGTTTGATTTAAAAATGTTCCAAACTGTTAATAAAATATTTGATTTGACTTGGCAGATGGTTGCCTGATTGAGAGGCATAAAGTTCTGACCTTGGAACCACTGTATTCAATAATCATCAAAGACATATTAAGTCATACTAATCAAAGACATACTAATCAATTTCCCAGATGAAATAAAATTTCAAGGACATATACTATGTTCTATTATGAAGTTTATTAAAAATATGTATTCATTAAAGACAAACAGACAAATCAAAGTACAAAAATACAAGACTGTGCATGTTAATGTATACTTATTTTATTGCAGATTTAATTCTTGGCAAATTCAAATAGGTATAGTTTATTAAAATCTTTCTCTTTAAGATAATTTTGAAAAGTAGAGTGTTGTTCCTGCTGATGATATTTTTGAAAATCCTTTTTATATGCAGTTTTTTCCATATTTGGGATTCTATTGTTAATTTAACTCTTGATTGTTTCAGGTACGTTTTTGATAGTGGTTTCAACAACAGACTATAGGCATTTTCTTTTCAAAACTGCTTCATTTCTGGTTCTTAAGATGTGAAGGATGACTCAGTGGATCCAAGTTTGTATTCACTAGCATATAGACTGCCCCTGAGATGTGGCTTTAATTTTCTTCCTTTGGATTTGTCCTGCTCCCTGTTTTTTAAGCTCGAATTTTAGGGTTTTGACAGATTTATGTTAGTATGTGCACAGTGTAGATTCATTTTCATTGGTTTTCCTTTGAGTGGGATGAACCCTTTCAACTTTCCTGTTCTTATATTTTGTTGTTTTGTTGTATTTTACGATTTTTTTAAGTGCAACTTTGTTATTTCCACCACACATGTTTACTTGTATCGTAGTAACTCCTGGATTCGTTTACTCTGGATTCAGAGCCACCTTTTGAACTGTGTCCTTCATACAGTCTATTCTATGTTCTCTGCCGTCAACATAGATTTCATCTCAGCAATTACAGTTTTCCATCTGTAGTTCTTTATTTCATAAACCTTTTTCCTTTACAATCACCCTGTTGACTTTTCACTGCTTAGTGTTCTATGAAAACTCTTTTCTTCTCAGGCTTTCTGTACCAGTTCCAAAAATATTTGCCAAGAAGAGTGCATTTTCTGTTTTACAGAATTGTAATTTTTGAGTGATTGTGACATTTTATCCTTTTCTATGGTTATTTTACTAGAAGCTGGGAAACCAGTGATGTTAGACAGAAACTGTCTTCAATGGAAACATCTTAGGATGGTTAATATGTTGACTGATAGAATCAAGATGCTAAATGATATCAACAAGATGGAATAAAGTGCTGAAACCAACAAGCTGGATAAATGAAATCTGACAGGCTGCCTAAAAATAATCAGCCACTTGTGTACAGAACAGAAAGGGGGATGCCTGACTGGGTGTATTTCCAGGCTTACACATTCAGCTCACTGCTCTGCTCGTTCTCCTGACCTTCCCAGCCAATCTCATTCATGCTGAAGGCTTGAATTACCACCGGCTGCAGAAGATGTGACATTTGCGGCCCTGGTCCAGGCCAAGTATCTCAAGTGAGCTTGTTCAACCCTGAGCTCATTAGCTCAACCCCAAACCATCCCACCAACGTTATTCATTTGTTGAAGAGCATCACCATCCACCAGGTCACTCCGTCGTCCTGAACCCAACTTGTCCCTGTTTCCCACAGGAAATCAGTTGCCACTTATAGATTCAGTCTACCTCATTAGTATTTCTCAGAATCTTCCCTCTTCACTGAACTTTTGGATCAAGGATTCATACACCTGAATGACTTCCTCCCCGTGTGTTTAAATCCACCTTTTCTGCTTTCCTTTTATCCATTTCCTTCTCAGCCTCTTTATAAAAGACGAATTTGATCATGTGATTTCCCATTTCCACCCTACTCTAAAAAGTCTGTTAGTGATTTTCTGCTAGAAGTAAGCTCTTTTAGAAGTCACTGAAGGCAAGAACATTATCATTGCCTGCCTTTGCAGCCTCACTCTTCTCCATTTCTTCTCATACGTGTTTTAATCACAAGTTGGCTCTGTCCTTTTGCATCATTTTTTTTCCGTCATGGAATACTAACCCTCATCTTCCTGGAAAATTCATAATTTTCTATTTGAGAATCTGTCCTCTCTGAATCCTTCTGTGATCTCCCTGACTCTGAACAATCCTATTTTTCTATCCTTTTCCAGGACTTTACACATATCAGTATTAATGGCCAACTGCCTCTGTGCTTAGTTGCTCAGTCATGTCCGACTCTTTGTGACCCCACGGACTGAAGTCCACTAAGCTCCTCTGTCCCTGGGGATTCTCCAGGCAAGAATACCGGAGTGGGTAGCCTTTCCCTTCTCCAAATGGTATCATTGATATATGTATTTCCTATACATTTAAATTATTATTAACATTTAAATACTGCTGTATTTTTGAATACAGTTATTTTACTGTCAGTATATCAGTCAATTTCAGGTCAGTTTCTCCCACTCCTAACACACGTTCAGCATCTGTTGTGACACTTGACTCTTCCAGGCCTGCTAAAAGTCTTTTCTTCTTGAATTGTTCTTGAACTTTTCTAATTTAATTGACGTTCCTTTCTTTAAACTTCCTTGTCACACTGTCCTTTTCTGGCATGTGGTGCTTCACTGTCATTGCCACATAAGTCTTAAAAGAATAGTTGTTGTATTCTTTTTGATAAGTATGTCTTATACTTACCATAAAAATTCAGGTAAAAATACTAACCATCACTAAAATTCCTCCCCTTCCCTCTAAAATAATCAATATTTCCATTTGGAGAAAATAATTGTAGGTGTCTGGCTCTGCATATTTATGAATATAAAGAGGTAATCTAGGAAACAGTGGGATCATATGGTCAAATTTATTTTTACAAAAAAAATTACATTTTACACTTATTTTTTTCTTGACTTTGAAGAAAAATGAAGAAAGTACAACTAAAGATATTGCTGAAATTTTATAAATATTTATTTATAGCAGGAAATATTAGTTGCTAAATTATTCTTTGTAATTATAAAATCAAATCGGAAAAACTCAAGGAATCCGAGTACTTTATAACCATCTGCTTCAACTAGTTGAATCTCTAATTTCTACTATGAAAAAAAGAGAAATACCATAAACAGATATTCTCTCCATTTCCCTGAGCATTACTTTTCATTTTTAAAATTAATTATTATATTTACATGGTAAAAATTATGACATTTACAGTACTTTTCTGTAACCACATAACTCAGGATTGCCAAATTAATTCTATAAGTACATGAATTCAGAATTTGCTTAATATTTGTATCATAGTTCACATCTCATTAGTTATCTTGGGTTTTGTATGAAACATTTCAATTGTGAACAAAAATAAAAAATAATATAACAAAGACTTATGCCCCACCACCNACTTTTCTGTAACCACATAACTCAGGATTGCCAAATTAATTCTATAAGTACATGAATTCAGAATTTGCTTAATATTTGTATCATAGTTCACATCTCATTAGTTATCTTGGGTTTTGTATGAAACATTTCAATTGTGAACAAAAATAAAAAATAATATAACAAAGACTTATGCCCCACCACCCAAATGTAGCAAATGTTACTTAATCAGTTTGTTTCAAGTTATGTTTTTGATATAAACTCTTACAGACACAGTTGAACACACAGTTTCATTATCTTTTATTCTACCCAGGTGCATTTGTAACATAAATTCAGAGTTTTTTGAGTTTACTTACATATGTATGTGTATATATAATTTTATCATATATAACATGCATCTATAAATAAAAAATAGTATTATTTTCATATATTTGATGTCAATATATTTATATCTATATATTAACATATTCAGTGTAATATTTTTATTATCTTCCAATGTATATGGATAGTATTATAGCATATAATCTGTATATAGTAGAAGATCTTCTGTGTATTGTCGTGGAGGATATTTTAATTATACAAGCATATATTTACCTATCTCAGGTTCAGTCCCTGAGTTGGGAAGATCCCCTGGAGAAGGAAATGGCAATCCACTCCAGGACTATTGCCTGNTATCAGTATTAATGGCCAACTGCCTCTGTGCTTAGTTGCTCAGTCATGTCCGACTCTTTGTGACCCCACGGACTGAAGTCCACTAAGCTCCTCTGTCCCTGGGGATTCTCCAGGCAAGAATACCGGAGTGGGTAGCCTTTCCCTTCTCCAAATGGTATCATTGATATATGTATTTCCTATACATTTAAATTATTATTAACATTTAAATACTGCTGTATTTTTGAATACAGTTATTTTACTGTCAGTATATCAGTCAATTTCAGGTCAGTTTCTCCCACTCCTAACACACGTTCAGCATCTGTTGTGACACTTGACTCTTCCAGGCCTGCTAAAAGTCTTTTCTTCTTGAATTGTTCTTGAACTTTTCTAATTTAATTGACGTTCCTTTCTTTAAACTTCCTTGTCACACTGTCCTTTTCTGGCATGTGGTGCTTCACTGTCATTGCCACATAAGTCTTAAAAGAATAGTTGTTGTATTCTTTTTGATAAGTATGTCTTATACTTACCATAAAAATTCAGGTAAAAATACTAACCATCACTAAAATTCCTCCCCTTCCCTCTAAAATAATCAATATTTCCATTTGGAGAAAATAATTGTAGGTGTCTGGCTCTGCATATTTATGAATATAAAGAGGTAATCTAGGAAACAGTGGGATCATATGGTCAAATTTATTTTTACAAAAAAAATTACATTTTACACTTATTTTTTTCTTGACTTTGAAGAAAAATGAAGAAAGTACAACTAAAGATATTGCTGAAATTTTATAAATATTTATTTATAGCAGGAAATATTAGTTGCTAAATTATTCTTTGTAATTATAAAATCAAATCGGAAAAACTCAAGGAATCCGAGTACTTTATAACCATCTGCTTCAACTAGTTGAATCTCTAATTTCTACTATGAAAAAAAGAGAAATACCATAAACAGATATTCTCTCCATTTCCCTGAGCATTACTTTTCATTTTTAAAATTAATTATTATATTTACATGGTAAAAATTATGACATTTACAGTACTTTTCTGTAACCACATAACTCAGGATTGCCAAATTAATTCTATAAGTACATGAATTCAGAATTTGCTTAATATTTGTATCATAGTTCACATCTCATTAGTTATCTTGGGTTTTGTATGAAACATTTCAATTGTGAACAAAAATAAAAAATAATATAACAAAGACTTATGCCCCACCACCCAAATGTAGCAAATGTTACTTAATCAGTTTGTTTCAAGTTATGTTTTTGATATAAACTCTTACAGACACAGTTGAACACACAGTTTCATTATCTTTTATTCTACCCAGGTGCATTTGTAACATAAATTCAGAGTTTTTTGAGTTTACTTACATATGTATGTGTATATATAATTTTATCATATATAACATGCATCTATAAATAAAAAATAGTATTATTTTCATATATTTGATGTCAATATATTTATATCTATATATTAACATATTCAGTGTAATATTTTTATTATCTTCCAATGTATATGGATAGTATTATAGCATATAATCTGTATATAGTAGAAGATCTTCTGTGTATTGTCGTGGAGGATATTTTAATTATACAAGCATATATTTACCTATCTCAGGTTCAGTCCCTGAGTTGGGAAGATCCCCTGGAGAAGGAAATGGCAATCCACTCCAGGACTATTGCCTGGAGAATCCCATGGACAGAGGAGCCTGGTAGGCTACAGCCCATGGGGTCGCAGAGTCGGTCACGACTGAGCAACTTCACTTTCACTTCTACACTGGATTGTTTCCAATATTTTGCCAGTATTGACAGCACTGCCCTATGTGTTTTTCTGTTTGTTTGATGAATATATGGATATGTTTCTTGGGATACAGACTTGAGCTAGAATTGCTGGCTCATTAGTAGAGGCCCATTTGATTTTTTTAGATATTGCCAAAACACTCTCTTTAGCAAAACATTCTCTTAGCAAATTTACATTCTCAATAACTGTGAAGGAAAATACTCATTGTTTGTCAATGTTCTGAATATTTGATCTCACACATTTCACTTTTGAAAATCTTATGTCTGACATGATATGTTATGACTATATTAATTTGCAGTTTCCTGATTACAAGTGAGGCTAAACATTTTTCCATAAGTTTATTTCCACTTAGGCTTTTTTTTTTTGGCACATTTCCTTTTCATACTTCTTGCTTTTCTTCAATCGGATTATTAGTTTTAATCTTATTCAGCTTGCATTTATCTGTTCCATGTATACAACTATTTTCTTCCTGTCTGGGCTCGTATTTTATTTTTTTACAGTGTCTTTTATTGTGAGGAAGATTTTAATATTAATAGAGTCAACTTTATCACTTATCCCTTTAGGGTTTGTTCTGTTTGCATGTTATTTTAAAATATCATACCTAACTCCAGGTCATATAATTTGTCTTAAAAATGGCACGGCATTGATTTTTCACAGATAGATTTTTTAAATCCATCATGAATTTATTTTAGAAACTATCATTTAACGTGTATGAGTGAACTACTCTTACAGCACCATTTATTGAAAAATCCATGCCTTCCCCAGTGATTCTTTTAGATAAGTATTTCATTTTAGAATAGTTTTTATTTACAGAAAAGTTGAACAAATAGCGTAGAGGATTTCTGTATACTTCTCCCCTCGTTTCCCCTATGGTTAACATCTTATATTTGTCATGACTAAAATCCCACATTTGCCATTACTTTTAAAATTGCTATTAACTAAATGCCACGGTCTATTTGGATTTCACCAGTTTTCTCCAGTATCCTTCATTCATTCCAGGATTCCATCCAGAATCCCATATTGCATGTAGTCATCATGTTTCTCCTTAGTCTGTGACTGATCAGACTTTCCTTGTTTTTCATGACCTTGAAAGTTTTGAAGAGCATTGGTCAGATATTTTGTGGAATTGGGGTTTACATGTTTTTATTTTTTTTTCCCCATGGGTTTCTGGGAGGAAAACCATAGAGAAGAAATGTCCTTCTCACCTTCTCATGGCATCATATAAGGTTTACATTCTGTGACATTACTTATTACTAGTGATGTTAATCTTGTGCATCTGGCCAAGGTAGTGTTTTCCAGGTTTCTCCAAAGTGGAGTTATCTTTTCTTTCTTTTTGATGTGGACCATTTATAAAGTCTTTATTGATTTGTTACAACATCGATTCTGTTTTACATTTGGGTTTTTGGCCAAGAAGCATGTGGGATCTTAGCTCCCTGACCAGGGATTGAACCGGCACCTCGTGAACTGGAAGATGAAGTCTTAACCACTGGGCTGCCAGGGAAGTTCTAAGTTACCTTTTCATGTTTTCCATACTCTGTTCTTTGGAAGTGAGTCATTAAACACAGCCTACAGTCAGGGTTGAAGGGTTAAGTTCCACTTCCTGGAGGAGGGAATGTCTACATGATTTATTTGAAGTTTTTCTTGAAGAGAAATTTACCCCTTCTCTCCATTTATTCAGCAATTAATCTTTATTAGTATGGACTCATGAATATTTTATGCTTCAAATGATAATTCAGTGCTACTGCGTTTATTATGTTGCTCTGATTATTTCAGCTATGGCCATTGGGAGCTGTTTTGGGTTGGTTCCTTTGTCCTTTCAGTTCAGTTCAGTTCAGTTTGTTGCTCAGTTGTGTCCGACTCTTTGCGACCCCATGAATCACAGCACGCCAGGCCTCCCTGTCCATCACCNAGTTAATTAAGCAGAAATAGATGTTTATTTCTGGAACTCTCTTGCTTTTTCGATGAAAAAAAAATTAGCCTATGCTGTTACAAATCAGGATACCAGTTTCCTTTGGTTATAGGTTGTGTACATTTTTTTCTGGTGTTATATTTGCATATTTTCTACATGTTCGATACTTCAATAAAAAATAAGTTAAAAGCCACAAAAGCAATAACAGCAAAAGCAAAGCACATTAACTCTAAGAAACAATTATGCAAACTGATTTTTAAAAATAAATGCACTGGCAATATCTTCTCTCACTCTGTGGCACTATCTTCATACTCTTTTGATGTACTTTAATTTTAGGGTTATTTAATTTATCAAATGTTCCCTGTATATTTAATATTTTTGAGAAGATTTGCTCAAGAAATGCTTGTCTATCAAAAGGTCACCTGATGGGAGATTTATTTTTCCTCTTTTACATTTATAATTGACCTGGGATTAATATTTGTTTATTGTGTGATGTAGAAATAAAATTTCATTTATTTCATGTAGATATCAATTTACTCAGAACCATTTAGAGCAAAGGAAGGTGGTGTGCATTTATCATGCAGAAGGGCCCCTTTTCTCAAGGACATCAGGAGTCTGTATAGGTGTAGGTCATTTTATCAACTTTAAATTTTGCTTTCTTGACTTATTTTTCTTTGTGCCAGTATTGTACTGTTTTGTTTATTTTATAGTAAGATTTGACAGATGGTAAAGTGTGATCCTTTAAATTTGTTCTTCTTCAATATCATCTTGGCTAGGCCCACTGCATTTTCATACAAATTTTAAAATCAGCTTATTAATCTTTACCAAACTAAAGCGTAGATTTTGACTAGGGATGCAGTGAATTTATACAACAATTTTAGAGAAGATTTACATTCTTATAATCATTCTTCAAGGACTATAGTTTATGCTTTAATTTATCTATATTATTTTTCAAAATTTCATATTTTATGATCTTTCTATGTAGAAGTTATATGCAACTCTCATTAAATTTTTCCTAGATATTGAATATTTTTATCGAGCAGTGGTATCATCTTTGTAATTATATTTTTCTAGTTATTTATCTTTCTTAATAAAAACAATTTATTTCTATATGTATGTTGGATATTTCGGATATTTATTTTGTGGACTCTGTATAGTGTGTACTGCCAGCAAATATGATTAATTCATTCAGTAGGATTAGTAGTTTATCTGCAGATTTTTCCAAGCTTTTACCTACAGAATTATGTCCTCTCTGAATAATAATAGGTTTTATTGCTTTCTTNTGTATGTTGGATATTTCGGATATTTATTTTGTGTACTCTGTATAGTGTGTACTGCCAGCAAATATGATTAATTCATTCAGTAGGATTAGTAGTTTATCTGCAGATTTTTCCAAGCTTTTACCTACAGAATTATGTCCTCTCTGAATAATAATAGGTTTTATTGCTTTCTTCCTAACCTCTATGACTTTGTGCCATCAAATTGAACAAGTATGCCCTTCTATTTCATCTTTAAGTAATTGTTAAAAAGCTGGATAATGAGATATATGTAATATAATATTAATTGCTAATGTTAATCTAGAAAGAGGTCTCTAGTGATATATCATAGAACTCTACTTTTGTTTAGTTTTTAAAAATATTGGATAACATATCTCCTGGGCTAATATGTTTAAAATCTTGTTTCTGCCTCATTTTATTTCTCACATATTCAGAATCCAATTACTTAATACATGTATTTTAGAATTTAAACCATATATCTTTCATACTATTGTCTGTATTTCCTATTGTTTTCTCTGTATTGTTTGGATACTTTACTGTTAGTTTGGATGGTCCGTTGGTTAGCTCTGTCCATCAAATCATCTACTGAATTCATTGCTGTGCTTCCAGTTAACATATTTTTAAGTTTAAAACTCCCCTCTTAAATATTTTCTAATTGTTCATTAATTTTTATTGGAGTAGAGTTGCTTTACAGTGTTGTATTAGTTTCCACCATACGGCCAAGTGAATCAGCTACACACACACACATTCTCACACACACACACACTCTCTCACACACACACACTCACACACACACACACACATACTCACACACACACACACCTTACACACACACACACACACACAAAGATATATCCCTCTTTTTTGGATTTTCTTCCCATTTAAGTCACCACACTCAATTATTTATAGTCCACATAATATCATATAATTTCTTAAGCTTATTAATCTAGTTGTTTTAACATTTCTGAAATATTTATTATTTTCTTTTCCTATAGACTTTAGTCTTATGGCATTGGCTTTGTGTCTGCCTGATGATTTTTTTATTGAATGAATGACATTTTGTATGAAAACCTGTAGAAATCATTTGATGTTCTGGCTAATGGTACTTTCTTCCACAAAGAGTTTGCACTTGCTTTGGCAGGCAGTTAGTGTTGATACAGAAAACCTCTATCCAGTCAGTAAGTGAAGGCATTTGTAGCTGGACTTCAAGGGAGCTTGTCTCCTTAAGACTCATCTCTACTTGAGTTTGCTCTTTCGGGTTACCACTGAAAGCCAGGCTTGTTTACCGTGTTGATGGATCTTGAGCTACAAAGATTGCCCTCTGTTCAATAAGTCTGTTCAAATTCCTGCTCAACTTCTCACGTCATTTGCTGCTACATTTATTTTCAGTCAGCTGATTCTTGCAAACTGCCAGAAACTTTGAGAAGAAAAGAGNTTACCGTGTTGATGGATCTTGAGCTACAAAGATTGCCCTCTGTTCAATAAGTCTGTTCAAATTCCTGCTCAACTTCTCACGTCATTTGCTGCTACATTTATTTTCAGTCAGCTGATTCTTGCAAACTGCCAGAAACTTTGAGAAGAAAAGAGGTGCTGAAGGCCAGTGAACAACTGTCTTCTTTCCTTTTCTGCGGGACGTTGTCCCTTCAAGTCCTCACTGCTTGGGAAGCTTTCAATATTGTAAAGAGATGTGTGACACTCCTGGCTGTTTCAGATGGGAGGTTTGCTCTGTAACAAGCTTATCTGTCATAACCAGAAATATAAACTATTTTCTTAGGCTGAAACTGATGTACTGCTCAGTACTATCATAGTATTCCAAAAGGAAAAAGGCACCTTTGGATATTTGCCAACCTAGAGTATTTCGTTGCAATTGCATAATTCTCTGAACATGACAGGTCTTCCCTGTCTCATTCTATTTCTAACCCTGGTTGATTTTATCTACTTAATTGTCTTTAATCGTTATCACTAATCCAAGTGAATTCTATTTACCCGTAACTGAAATATAGCCCCATAAATCTAAATACCAAAATGCCCCTTTAGAATATTTTGATAGCAAAATAACTCACAAGTGTTTCAAATTTGCATCAAGACAATGGAATTTTTCATCTTCTATCTCTACTTCCAAATGCATCCATCTCATTCTCTTCTGTTTCATAGCCTGTAAGCAATAAGGTGAGCAATAAGATCTCCCTACCTGCTGAGCAGCAACGTACTGGGTGATCATCCTCAGTTCTTTTTACCTTCTTCATCCTCATATCTAATCCCTCACCATGGCTTTATATTTCAACTTCATTATTATTTCTTGAATTCATTTGTTTTCAGCATTCTTTTGTCCTCGTGTATTTCCTTGGAATTCTAAAATGTCTAAAAATTGGCTCCCTTGCTTCCAGTTTAAGAGCATATATAATTTCCACACGCCCCCAAGTCATCTTTGAAAAAAATAGAAACAGAGTCTTGCACTTTCTTGCTTAAAATCTTTTAGTGAGTCTTCCTAATCTTTGGGAAAGTATCTAAGTGCTTTACGAGTTGAGTGTGAAGTAAATGCAAAATATATGAAAGGTGAAAAAATGAAATTTGAAATTATGGTATAGAAAGCAAGACTGAGCCAAGAACTGGAATTAAAACTTTGGAAATTAGTCTCCTAGAGATGAGAATTGAAATTGTGAGTATAAATAATAACAAAGAAGGAAAGAGCATGGATGAAAAACGCAACAGGATTAAAGATATCCATGAAATGAATGAGGGAAAGTATTTCTACAAAAGAGGCCAAAAATTTAAGTGTTTTGCAGGCAGTAAGATAAATAGAATTCAAGTGTCAGGCAAAGGATAGATTACTTGTGTGTCCTAATTAGCGCAAATGGGCCAAAGATGATAACTGACCGTATGTCTCTGAAGAGCTCTGAGAACAGGGTAGAGATCCAGATGGAATTTTGAGAGGCTGTCCTGGGAACAAACATAGTGATTTATCTGTAATGAGTGAAAAGACATAGATAACCAAGAAGTTGATGACAAATTCCTTTGATGTCTACTGGATGTAGCCATTAATCGAACTGCANGCAAATGGGCCAAAGATGATAACTGACCGTATGTCTCTGAAGAGCTCTGAGAATAGGGTAGAGATCCAGATGGAATTTTGAGAGGCTGTCCTGGGAACAAACATAGTGATTTATCTGTAATGAGTGAAAAGACATAGATAACCAAGAAGTTGATGACAAATTCCTTTGATGTCTACTGGATGTAGCCATTAATCGAACTGCAGATGCTGAGACCCTGGAGTCTTCCTCCCCCTTCACCTTCCCTCCAGGCCAGCCTCAAAGGCCTGAGGATGCTAATTAACATTAGGATGTTCTGATCTCTGGCACCTTGAGGACAGAACCTTGTTATCCTGGGTAGTTGAGCCCTCCCCAACCTCTCACAGACATTGGAAGTCACTTGGCCCTCTGAAGAATTTCCTTTGGACTTGATTCCTGTGAATTATTATCTGCCTTGCATTTCTGTGATAAAGTCCTTCTGTGTGGTTTCTCCTAGTACATTTGTGCCTATGTGAAGATACTGTCTTTCTAAATCCCTTCCCAATGACTTACTAATTGTGGTATCACAATTATTCCCCACACTACCTCACTGGCGTTAACATGAGAATAACTGCCTTTGTTAAAATAATGACCTCATTCATTATTAGAGAAACGCAGATCACAATTGTAATAAGGGATCTCCTCACACTGGTCAGAATGGCCATCATCAAAAAACTTACAAACAATAAATGCTGAAGAGGACGTGGAGAAAGGG
>SJYX01001290.1:0-42080 GCA_006410675.1 Oreotragus oreotragus
TGTAGTTACTTTATTTCCAAAGAAAGTGACATTCTGAGTTGGGGTTTGAGACATAAAACTATTTTTGCCAGGGGGAACAAAATTCAACTATAACACTGCATGTTGAAGCCTTAATCCTGTTTATCACAGGATATCTGTACCACAACAGAGAACCATGGCTTCACCCTGTAGGCAATAGAAAGCCAAGTGACGTTGTAAACTTGGATGTGACATTATCAGTTATGTTTGGGAAGCGACTGTGGCAACAGTGGAAGGGGTAAAGTTGGGAACCAGTAAGTAGCAGGTAGCCACTTAGAAGGTTGTTCCAGGGCTCAGTCAAAATTTTATGCAGAATTGGGTATCAGAGAATATCTTAATTATAGAATAAGAACATTATACATAAAAATGTTTTCCTTGCTTTGTTTATATTAGGCAAAACCTGAAAATAACCTAAATATCCAACAATAGAATGATTAAGGAAATTGTAAGTAGCCATTAAAAATTCTTTCAAAGCATATAATAACATAACACAAAGCTGTATTTAAGTTTTCTTTAGGATGCAAAGTGTACCAATAAAGTGTGATTTGGAGTATTTTAGTGTTACTGTGTCCAAGTTCCTACTGCTCACTGCTCAGTTCAATTCAGTCACTCAGTTATGTTCAACTCTTTGCAACCCCATGGACTGCAGCACACCAGGCCTTCCTGTCCATCACCAGCTCCTGGAGTTTACTCAAACTCATGTCCATTGAGTAAAAAAAAAAAATCTGCGTGCAATACAGGAGACCCCAGTTCAATTCCTGGCTTGGGAAGATCCCCTGGAGAAGCAATAGGCTCCCCACTCCAGTATTCTTGGGCTGCCCTCATGGCTCAGGCAGTAAAGAATCCACCTGCAATGCGGGAGACCGAGTTTGATGCCCGGATTGGGAAGATTCCTCTGGAGGAGGGCATGGCAACCCACTCCAGTATTCTTGCCTAGAGAATCCCCACAGACAGAGGAGCCTGGTGGGCTGCAGTCCATAGGTTTCAAAGTGTCAGACATGACTGTACAACTAAGCCCAGCACAGCGACTTTATTTGAAAAGTCAGCAGACTGAGAAGATAGTCGACTGGTGTTCAAAGAACTATCTTGCCTGGGTTTGGATGCCAGTTTTATTTTTAGAACAAAGCAGGGAAAGTGAGGAAAAAGTAAAAGAAGCTATAAGTCGTTACAGGTATTTCCTGGTTCTGGCCAGACTCTGGAGAGGAATGTGTTAATTTTTTCTTTCCTGCAGTCATTCACTGGTGGGCCTGGTCAAGATGTTTCCTGTGAGTTAAAGGTATTTTATAATGTATTAATGGTGGTTTTCTCTGGGTGACAGAACCAGGAAATGTTTTTGTCAGCTTTGTTTAGGTATAATTTACATAAAATAAAATCCAGTGGTTTTTAGGTGTACATTTTGACAAATCATGTCAAATTGTATATAGTCATGTAACTGATACCATAATGATGACATAAAACATTTTCATCCTCCAGAAAGTTTCCTCTTGCATCTGAAGTCAGCCCCTTGGCAACCTCCAACATGCTTTCTGTCATGTAGTTTCATCTGTTCTAGAATTTCATACAAATAGCATCTTTCAGTATTTAGCATTTTGTTTCTTCCACTAAGATTAATGCTGTTGAGATTCATACGTGTTGTTGCATATGTCTGTAATTTGTTCTTTTTAGTACAGAATAATATTCCCTTGCCTGAGGTGTACCGAAATTTGCTTATTCATTTTATTCATTTGTGTATCCAAATGTTAATAAGTATTTGGTTCAATCCAGCTTTTATTCATCTAAGACTTAATGGCTCTTATAAACTTCTTTGCACGTTTTGCATAAAAGTCTTTGTTATCTGTTTCTCCTGGAAAAATAATTGAGAGTGGCATTGCTGATCATAGAATAAGAGAATGTCTAACTTTATTTAAAAAATTGTAGCTATGCAATTGTGCGTTCCCAATAGCATTATGTGAGAGCTCCAGGTGTTCTGCATCCTTACAAACATGTGGAATTAATAGTCTTTATCATCATAGTGGATATAGTGTTATCCCATTGTGGTTTTAATTTGCATTTCCCTGATGACTACTAATGTTGAACATCTTTCCATGAACTTGTTTGCACTCTACACATCTTTATTGAAGTGTTTGTTCAAATGCCCATATGTTACTATCTTCTTATATTTAAAAATTATTTATTTAATCTGGATAGAAGTCCTTTAGCATATATATGTCTGCAAATATTTTTCCAGTTTGTGATTTTCATTTTTATGTTCTTAATGGTATCTTTTAAAAAGTAAGAATTTTTACTTCCAGTATACTCCAAATTAGTTTTTCTTTTATTCTGTGGTTTTTATTTAAGAAATCTTTGCCAATTTAAGATTCCTAAGATTTTCTTCTGTATTTTCTTCAAGAGAACTTATAGTTTTAGATCATATAGTTAGGTCCATGAGTTATCTCAAGATGATTTTTGTATATTGTATAAGGTAAGGGTCAGATGCATTTCTTTGTGTATGTGGGTATCCAGTTTTTCCTGTACTACTTGCTGTAAGATTATCCTTTTCTTCTTTGAATTTTCTTGCCATTTTTTGGTTGAAAATCAATTGACCATGTGTGGGTCTAAACCTTGAATTTTTTCTATTTGATCTCTCTCTATATATATATATATNTATATTGTATAAGGTAAGGGTCAGATGCATTTCTTTGTGTATGTGGGTATCCAGTTTTTCCTGTACTACTTGCTGTAAGATTATCCTTTTCTTCTTTGAATTTTCTTGCCATTTTTTGGTTGAAAATCAATTGACCATGTGTGGGTCTAAACCTTGAATTTTTTCTATTTGATCTCTCTCTATATATATATATATAAAATAACATCCTCTCTATAATTATATATATACATATATATAATAACATCCTCTCTTGATTATTATAGTATAACATTAAGCCTCAAAAACTTATTCTTTTTAAATTGGTTCGTCTACTTTAGGTCCTTTGCATTTCCATATAAATTGTAGAGTTACTTTGTCAACTTGCTACCCCCTCCAAAATGCTGGTATCTGATTGCAACTGAGTTGAAGCAGTAAATCAATTTGGGAATACTGAAGACTTAATATCAAATATTTCTATCCATGAATATCAGTTAGCTCATTTAATTGTTCCATAATTTATTTAAGCAATGTTATATAATTCCCAGTGTACAAATCTTGCATGTTTTTAGAAAACTTTCCAGAATCATATTATCTAGTATTTCAATTATATGTGTTAGACCACTCAATATTGTCCTACAAGACACTTATGCTTTGGTCACCCTTGTTAGTCTAAGAAGATGGATTAATAAAGACTTTGAGTAGCATCACCTCAGTCAAGGTCACAGCTTGCCACATGATGAATTTGTGCCAGATTTAGGAAGAAAAACTTAAAACTTTTAGAGCATTTTGAATTTTGCCATTGCAGATAGGGATTATATTGCCATCTTTCATTTGCTTAGCAGGATATTGAGAATTAGAAATTTTAATTCATTTGCAAATAGTAGCACAGCTTGTATCTGAACTGGATTTCAAGTCTAAGAATGTCTAAGTCACAAGCCAGAGAGCTCTTAACTGTTACCCTATAATATCTTTCCACTTTAATTTTGCCATTGCAGATAGGGATTATATTGCCATCTTTCATTTGCTTAGCAGGATATTGAGAATTAGAAATTTTAATTCATTTGCAAATAGTAGCACAGCTTGTATCTGAACTGGATTTCAAGTCTAAGAATGTCTAAGTCACAAGCCAGAGAGCTCTTAACTGTTACCCTATAATATCTTTCCACTTACTTATTTTTAAATATGTGTTCTATGTCTGAATAATGAGGAATCTTTCCACTAATGAGGAATCTTTCCAGTAATGAGGAAAGATGCTGAGAAAGATTGAAGGCAGAAGGAGACGGGGACGACAGAGGATGAAATGGTTGGATGGCATCACCAACCTGATGGACATGAGTTTGAGCAAGCTCTGGGGATTGGTGATGGACAGGGAAGCCTGGCGTGCTACAGACCATGGGGCCACAAAGAGTCAGACATGACTGCGTGAACTGAACTGAGGGCAAAGGGGAGCAAAAAAGAAGGAAGTCATCATCTCTCTTTGGAATGAACATTTGGATGCTTACTTTTCTCCATGAAACTGATTCCAAACATATGACATTGACATGTTTTCCCCTTTCTCTAATCTGACTGCACAGTAAGGCCCAGTAGAGACAGATCTGACAATTCTCTCTCCTAGGGTGTCTCCGCGATTCTTAGTCACAGCCGTCCTCTCAGTGAGTGAGCGAATGTGTGCACGGGTCCCCTCTTCTGGCTTGTGGCTTCCTGGGCAACAGGAATATGTCTTGATCATTTGTGACCTGTCATTTTATAATACTCAGCAATTCGTTTGTGTTGATATATTTAAACTGAATTGAGTAGAAAGTTACTTTGGCGAAATGAAGATCACCATCAGCTTTATCTGGGTAGTAAAGGTAAAGGTTGAAAAAGGTTGGAACAGGTTGGAAAAGGTTTTTTAATACAATTTACACACTTTGCCTTTAATATGAGGATATTTGTCCTGAGGAGGATTGGAGGGAATGAGAAATCTCTGCCAATTAAATACATGTGAACTGCTAAGTTTTGTTTTCGCTTTTCTGTCCCTCGCTTTTTAACACATTATTGACCAGGGGATTTTTGTAGGAACTAATTCCTGTGGCTGGCAATTCGTTAGTAGTAGTGGTTTAGTTGCTAAGTCGTGTCTGACTCTTGCAACCCCACAGACTGTAGCCTGCCAGCTCCTCTGTCCATGGGATTCTCCAGGCAAGAATACTGGAGTGGCTTGCCATTTCCTTCTCTGGCAATTTGTTATGTAAGTGATTATTGATACATCTCTAGTCAATAATATTCAGGTAAAAAAAGATGTATTAGTATATCTCTGGTCAATAAGTTGTTAAATACGCTGTCAGCTAGAAAGATATTGGTAACCTAGTTTTCTGTATTCTTACATCCCAGAAGCTTTGTCATTCTAATAAATCTGTTCTGCCATGACTTGCAAATCAGCTTAATTTAAATCTCTTGAGTTTTCATTATGTTTGACACAGGCTTAGTAATTCTCAGAAAATGATCTTTGTTAAATGATGTTTAGCTAGAAATTGTGATATTCAAGAATGCTTACACAAACAGCTGTCATTCTTTACAATGGCTTCATTATCTATTGACACAGTTCAAGGCATTGTTTTATTTGAAAATGTCTGTCTTTCTCTGCTTGTTCCAGCAACAGTTTTCCTGGAGTTTTGGAAAAGACGAAGAGCAGTAATTGCTTATGACTGGGATTTGATAGACTGGGAAGAAGAGGAGGTTTGTATTATTTACCTCAATTATTAAAAAAAGCAGATAATCAAGAAATACACAATCCCTCTTGGGTCATCACTTTCTGCTCTGTGACAGAAGTCAGGTTGACTCATAAAGCATTTTTATACCTGTCTCTGCAGGAAATTTCAAGCAGTATAAAAACGTAGCAGAAGAATTTTAAAAAATACATTTTGATTTCTTAGTGGAGTAAAAAGTTCATGGCTAAGTAAAGCATTTGACTTGTATGTAGAGGCATCAGAAGAATTGGTAGTAAGATTTTTTAGTTTCCTTAAATATTATCCATTCTCTTTACTGTGTCAGAAGGAGAATATTAGTTTACAGTTATAGGCACTTGAAAGCAGACCTCCTAAAGTTCTCCAAGGAAATGATTAGGTCTTCAGAACCCTGGACAGCTCAGAAGGATGCTCACTTGATAAATACTGAGGGGGAACCACTGCGCATGCAAGCTCTTTGGGGATGTGCTAAAAGCCGGCCACCGCTAGATAAAACTGTCCAGCAGAGGTAAACTTGGGCCCTCAGACTCCACCTTTTCAGCATGTTGCTCTCCCTTCCTGGCCAGTACACCATGCCCTTTCCTAACCTGTGTCTGGTCTTTATGTCAAAAGCCTTGAGGCCCCATGCTGAGTTTGGTCATCGTACGTCTCTCAGACCCTGCTTTCCCATGAGAGTCACTTGGGCCTGAACTTGTCTTTCCTTCCTCTCATTCCCTGCCTCTCCTGAGTTCCATTTCCTGAGAGCCTACGGGTGCATGTAAATCCAATGCAGTAGTCATATATGATATGATCATGCATCTGAGTGGGTGTTTCCCTTCCAGGAGACACATATGTTTATTTTTATAAATGGGATTGTCTGTAAACATAATTGAGAATTTTAGCCCTGGGGTAGGTTTGGTAGGGGACATAATTTTGAGAAGAATGTTTTTTCCTTCAAATCATACCTTGTGGATGGATGCCTTTTCTCCTCAAGCCCATGAGCATATTTGGGTCGTTTTAAAATATAAACATGATACTGGGATTTTCAGCAATCCTTGTTCCTGTGCTAAGGCCCCTCTCAGGCTTGTATAAGCATTCACTCTCCAGAAAATAGTTTTCTGAGTTGGAAGGGACCGCCCAGGTTTCTGAAGGCTACCAACTGCAGCAAGACTGCATTCGAGAATTCTTCCTGGGTGGAACCGTTCTTGTTTTTGTTCCATGTGTGTATAGGAGTAGCTTTCACATGGGATGGAAAATGCTCTGTCCTGGGCATCCAAGTCACCACCAAGAAGCTGTGTCGTCTAAGGCAAATTATTTCACCTTTGGATTTTTTCTTTTTTCATTTCTAAGGAAAAATGTTTCTGAATTCTCCCGTCAGCTATAAAGTGTAGCATTATTTAAGTAACTTTGATTAAACCAGTCTAAAGTCACCACTGGCACTTGTGGTGGGCGTACTATATGGGTACCTTTAGGGTAAACATATCTCTGGTAACTCTGGATCCTTCTGGATTCCCAGCCCTGTTAAAAAGCATGGAGCGCTGAACCTCAATGCTTTCACTCAGCACCCTTGTGTAGAGGTCAGGTCAGGAGCCATGTGCGGTTCTAGTTCTGTTTGGGATTCAGTGTAGAAATGCCTGTTACTCCTAGCTGTGGCTCTCAGCTTGAACCCAGATGAGCCGCATGCTTCCTTCAGGCGTAACCCAGAGGGCTGCCATAACAAAGCACCACTGACTGGTGGCCTACACAGTAGAAACTGTCTCTCAGTTTGGAGGAGAGCAGTCGAGATCATTGGCAGGGCTGGTTTCTTCTGAGGGCCATGAGGGAAGGATCTGTTCCCTGTCTCTGCCTTTGGCTTGTCGATGGCCATCTACTCCCTGAGTCTTCACATGTCTTCTCTCTGTGCATGTCTCTAAATGTGCTCTTCTTGCAAAGACCCTAGTCATGTTGGATCGGGGTTCACCCTAATGACTTCATTTTAACTTAGTTACATCTGTAGGGACCCTGTCTCCAAATACAGGCACATTCTGAGATACTGAGGGTAAGGACTTCAGCTTATGAATTGGGAGGTAGGGTGGGGACAACACTTAGCCTGTCATACCCAGGATGGCAGGTCTGCCTCCATGATTGACCTCAGTTTCTGGATGATTAACTTAGTGACCCTTGATGACACTTATAGCCTGATGAATTGAGTTTCCCAAAGAAGCAGAATATTCTAGATCTGATATACCCTAAGGTATAACTACCTGAAATAAAGGAGGCAGAGGCTGTATATAACTGTCTCTCCCCATGACCTTCCTGATTATCTGCGTGAAGCCAGCATTGGGCTTATCCTGTGGAGGGAGTCAGGCTGCCTTTCCTGCTACACAGGGTGGCCCCTACCAGACCCTCCATAACTGCTCTCCTGTCAGGTCCTTCTTTGCCTTCTGTCAGTACCTTCACCCAGCTCTTGAGTGTTACTGCCTGAATTAACTCAAGTCTCCCTTGCACCAGAGTTTCAGCTCCTTTTCCTGCCTCTCCCAAGACACTCACATAAAACAAGTTCCTAATTAATCAGAACCACTTCAGTACACCGTTTTGTTGCTTATCTTTTCCTAATCCTGTAATTGCTTTTAGTCAGAAGCCATTCACATTGGATGGGGCTCAACTCAATGAAATAAAAATCTCAGCTTGATTTAGAATTAGAGGAGCCTTGATTTTAACTGGATTTGAAAGGTGTTTACCTTGCTTTCAATACTAATTAAGAATGCATTAAAATCTATGGTTAAGGGTGAATGACTCCTATAGGAGCTTATTTTAAAAATAGATTCACCAGGTTTTTAGCTGCCTAAATCAAAAAACTAAAAATTGTAGAAAACTAAGAATTATATTGCCGTTATAATTCATAAAATGAATTCTGAACATTTCACTCTTGAGAAGTTTTCTTTGTCCTGTTGTTCATATCATTCCTCAATAATAAATAAAAGCTTGTTAGTCATTTCAAACTACTGGGGACAAATTGGTCCCTTTCTCCCTCTCAGTTTCTTTCTTCAAGTATCATTTAATAAGATAATAGAAATACTTAACTATTAGTCTAAATCACAGAGCCATGATGATAATAATTGAAGATCATCATTCTTTAGATTTTCTTTAATAAGTGGCCAATTTCCAAACATTTAAACCTGGGTTTCCAAGTGCATATCATTGAGTGAGTGATGACTGTGGCATTTGTTGGCTATTTTCCTGTGGGGTAAAATGATTTTTTTTTTCTTCTTGTCCAAGTACCTCTTCAGTATGTAAAAATGTGTCTGCTTGTTTTTTAGGAAGAAATACGGCCCCAGTTTGAAGCCAAGTATTCCAAGAAAGAGCGGATGAATCCCATTTCTGGCAAGCCAGAACCATATCAAGCATTTGCAGATAAATGCAGCCGACTTATTGTTTCTGCATCTGGAATATTTTTTATGGTATGAATCCTTTTTTTTTACACAACTGTGTTTCATAAAATACAAACTTAGAGCATGGGAACAATAATCATACCAGGTATTTAAATACATTTTTTTGTACGTTCTGATATTTAGACCTCACAACAGTTCTATATGATGATCAGGGATAACACTGCTGTCCCATTTTACAGGTGGAGTAACTAAGACTCCAGAAGGTTAAGGGACTCACCCAGGTTAGCCAGGAAATAGCCAAAAGCTCAGGTTCTCGAACTACTATTCTTTCCATTTGTCTATGCCATAATGAAAGGAACTAAAATTATGAGATGGAACTTACAGCAATGCCATTCAAGCTTTCATTTTTACAATGCCCATATAATAAGAAATACATTCTTTGCTATAACCCAGTATATGCTATGCAAATAGATGTATGAAACTGAAAATAGTTATTGAAACAATGCCCATCTTTATAATATTCAAGGAACTCTGATTTTTTTTTTGTCTTATTAGACTGTTTTTTAATGCCAGCTCTAACTCCCTAACATTTATTTTGCTGATGATTATGCCGCTGCTGCTGCTGCTAAGTCGCTTCAGTTGTGTCCAACTCCATGCGACCCCATAGACGGCAGCCCACCAGGCTCCCCTGTCCTTGGGATTCTCCAGACAAGAACACTGGAGTGGGTTGCCATTTCTTTCTTCAATGCGTGAAAGTGAAGTCACTCAGACGTGTCCGACTCTTAGCAACCCCATGGACTGCAGCCTACCAGGCTCCTCTGTCCATGGGATTTTCCAGGCAAGAATACTGGAGTGGGGTGCCATTGCCTTCTCCGGCTGATGGTTATATCAGTTTTCAAAACACTAATCTGAAGCTGGATTGTTAGCTTTTCCTAAAAAGAAGTCATTTTGTGATCTACTTNAGCCTACCAGGCTCCTCTGTCCATGGGATTTTCCAGGCAAGAATACTGGAGTGGGGTGCCATTGCCTTCTCCGGCTGATGGTTATATCAGTTTTCAAAACACTAATCTGAAGCTGGATTGTTAGCTTTTCCTAAAAAGAAGTCATTTTGTGATCTACTTTGACCCTGTCAGTTACTAAACCACACATATGCAATTTGTCAGAAATGTTATTTTAGAAGGAAGGAATGGTTAGGATCCTCCTTCTTCCTCTTTTCAAAGAGCATATGTGCATAAATATATATCCTAATTGGTTCTAATGGGAAGGACAGAACAACAGAAAATCCAGACAACCTCCCCGCTGTAGCCAGGAAGAAACTGGGGAGATGATGGGGTAGGCAGATTGCCCAAGTGTCCCTCAGCTTGGATCAAGACTCAGATCCTGCCCTATCTACAGATTCTGCTTTGTAAGCAGTGGTGTCAGGCTTTGCCTCCTGTAAGTACATTTATATGCATTATTTTGGGTTGTATTTCTCATAATAAGACCTTTACAGGCTAAAGCCATGGAGAGGACAAGCTACTTGCTCAAGGCCACACTGCCAGGTTGTAGCTGAACCAGGACTCAGCCCTGACTTATGACTCTGAGTACAGTGAACTGTCCATTGCAGCATATTGCCACCCTTGTCTAAAATTCAGTGTAGGTCTCACCTATCTCCCTATCAACAGCTCCAGGATTCAGACACGGGCGGTTTTTTGTTTGTTTTCTATTATTACTACTATTTTTTGCCAGTTCAGCTAGGTTTTATCCCTGGGCTTTTAGAGCATGTCTCTCATGGTATACCAAAGACAGAGGCTATGTGAAACATAGGAAAGCTCCTATAGAGAAAGGAAGCTCTAAGTTGCCAGAGCACACCCTGAGGCCCCACTTTAAGATCTAGTTTTTGATGGCCATGTAAGCTAAGGTCTCTTCTCTAAGACACAGTAAGCGAGTCATCTAATGAAAGCCACAGAATTTTTTGGAATCTCAAATCCCTATTATTCACAGAGATAGAGATATGCTGTATTCTTCTCAAACACCATCAAGTGTTCGGAGGAAGATGCCTCAGTTCAGTCTGTGTATCTACCTGATAAATAAGAGTATGTACCTTTCATAGGCTTATTCAGCAACAAATAACTGAGCACCTGGCAGGATGCTAAGATGTTGCAGAAACCATGAACTGCAGAAACAACAGGCACCGTCCCTACCTTGGTAGAGCTTACTGTCTGAGTGGGGGACACTGACAAAAAGCAGACAGTTGTTAGAAATTATAAGTTTAGCAACTGAATAACAACAAATAAGCTGCATATTACAAGAATGGCAGAGGTACCATCTGCATGCTCAGTTGCACAGTCATGTCTGACTCTTTGCAACTCTACAGACTGTAGCCCACCAGGCTCCTCTGTCCATAGGATTCTCCAGGCAACTGGAGTGGGTTGCCATACCCTCCTCCACGGGATATTCCCAAACCAGGGCTCAGACCCATGTCTCTTCTGTCTCCTCCACTGGGAGGCGGGTCTTCACTACTGAGCCATCTGGGAAGCCATTGGTACCATATAACAACAAAAGCCTGAGGAGTGGAGGGGGGGTCATGAAAAGCATTAATTACGAAGTAGCTCTTGAGCTGAGATGTGAAGAATGAATAGGTATTAAGCAGACTATGGGAGTACATGTGGGTGTGTCGTGTGTTGGGCAGGTCAGCGTTTTGGGCAAAGGAAGATTAAGGGTGCTTAGCCTGTTTGAAACAAGGAAAGGTCTAGAGTCTTTGGAGGGACTGGAAAAACAGTGGGGCTGGAGAGACTCTTCAGGACACCGTAAGGGCTTTGCTTTTATCCTAAGAGAAAAAGGAAACCAAGAAATAGCTTTAAACAGAAGAGAAACATGATAAGATTTCCATAATATTTGTTTATTTGGTTAATCTAATATTCTGATTTTAAAAGTGTCATTCTGTAGCCTAACAGTTTATCAGCTCTCAAGTACCATGATTTTTCTATTTGGATAACAAAGAACATACAAACAGACACGAGGAAGTATCAACCACATGGAAAGTGTGCCTTTTGTTATGGTGTCTCCACTCAGGACCACCATGACCAGATCTCCTTTTCCTGTCAGAGGATTTTCTTGGGGGTGGGAGCCCCTTCCTGAAACATCCCACCGCTGTGCTCACTGGGTGTCCTCTGTCTTCCTGCCAGATCTGCGTGGTGATTGCCGCGGTGTTCGGGATTGTCATTTACAGGGTGGTGACCGTCAGCACTTTTGCAGCCTTTAAGTGGGCGTTAATCAGGAATAATTCTCAGGTTGCAACCACAGGAACTGCTGTGTGCATCAATTTCTGCATCATTATGCTGCTGAATGTGGTAAGTGAGCATCTAGGTAACTAGTCAGTGGATAAACTATGTGTGCAGCAGGTGATTGTCTCTTCTGTTTCTAAAGGGACCTGGCCTCAGAGAGATTGGTCAGTTATGTGACACTTGTGGCCTGGCATGAGGTATACATTTTTGGGGGTATAGAAGACTTAAGTCAAATCTGGCCTGTAGAATTTCCTACAGTATAAGATTGAGCAAGGCATTTGCCGTCTCTAAACCTCAGTTACCTTATGTATCCAATAAGGTAACACTATAAGCCCCTTGGGGAAATTTAGAGAGAGAAAAAAAAAGGGGGGGGCTTCCCCGATAGCTCAGTTAGTAAAGAATCCACCTGCAATGCAGGAGACCCTTGTTCAGTTCCTGGGTGGGGAAGATCCCCTGGAGAAGGGAAAGGCTATCTACTCCAGTATTCTGGCCTGGAAAATTCCATTGACTGTATAGTCCAAGGGGTAACAAAGAGAAAAAATATATTTTAAGGCCCAGCTCAGAATCTGACATAGCTCAACAGTGTTGGTTCCCATTACTTTTTTGATTCTGAATGATGGGAAGTTAATCTGTGTTCAAAGCATTCCTAGAGATAACTCAGCAAGGAATCTTCCAGGGTGGTACATGTTGCTTGTGTTGATTTCAGGCTTTTTTCAAGTATGTTTTCCAGCCCAGCTGTCTCCCTTGAATCCCAGATTTCTCCTCACCTAACACATTCAACCCCCTTACTCCCCATCTTCTTTCCAGAATCAGCTCCTCCCATAGTCTCCCCATCATAGCTGCCCAGGCTGAAAACCTTGTTCTCCTTGACTGCTTTGTTTCTCTCACCATGAAAATGTATCCAGAGTCTGACCACCTTCCACACATCCCAAGTCCCACCTTGGTCCAAGTCCTCAGGATCTCTCACCTGGGTTATTGCCATGCCTTCCCCACTGGTCTCCCAGCATCCCTGCCTGCTCAGCCCAGGTTCATCACAGCAGCCAGAGCAAGCTTCACACGAGTAGGCCAGCCTCACTCACTGCATCCAGTGGCTTTCCTCTCACTCAAAGTTCAGGTCTTCACATGGCTGCTGGGGTCTCCCTCATCTGGCCCCGGGGAGGTCTTTGACCCGGTCTCCCCCTTCTCACCCTGACTCCCCTGCTCCTCCTTGGCCTTCCTTTGGTTTCTCGGATGTGTGAGGCATGCTCTCATGCAGGATTTGGACTTGCTCTTCCCTCCACCTAGAACCTTCTTCCCTGTGGGGTCTGTAGACTTTACTCCCTCACCTCCTTCAGGTCTTTGTTCAAAGGTTACTTTTCTAATAGAAGGCTTTCCCGGTCTCTCCATGTAAATTTGCAATCCACTCCTGCTTTCTGACCATTGCCTAGCTCCTCGCCCACTCCATTTTTCTCTATGGCACTGTGCTATGCTAAGTCACCTCAGTCGTGTCTGAATCTTTACAGCCTTATGGACTGTAGCCTGCCAGGCTCCTCTGTCCATGGGATTCTCCAAGCAAGAATACTGGAGAGGGTTACCATGCCCTCCTCCAGGGGATCTTCCCAACCCAGGGATCGAACCTGCATCTCTTACATCTCCTCCATTGGCAGGCAGGTGTTTGTTTTTTTTTAAACCATTAGTGCCATCTGGGAAGCCTTCTATGGCATTAATTGCCATCTAAGAGGCTATTTTAAAACATTTATTGTGTTTATTATCTATCTTCTCCATTTCAGTGTAGCCCCAAGAAGGCAGAAACTTTTGCCATTTTTTTTTCCTCTGTTGTTATTTCCCAGGGACAAAACAGGCTCCGGCTCATAGTAGGCACTCTGTAAACTGTTGTTACTAATCACAGAACAAAAGGTAATGACTGACATTGTTAGCCTTGAGGTTTGTAGGAGAGAATAAATATATATAGAGTGCCATGTATAGTGTTTGGCGTGGAATAAGTGTTCAATTATAGTTCCCCTCTCTCTTATTTATATTGCAACTTAAATCTGGGCCATAGTGCTGAAATCACTGAGATAATGAAGTATATGTAATTTATTATTAAATATACAGGAACTTTATTATTGTAGGGAAAAAGTTTAAAAATCCAGAAGGTAGGGGAAAAAAAGGAGCACTTGCTGATCATTTTGACATGATGGCTGTGTAACTGTTTGGTCCAGTGGAGACTGAAAGTGGGTGTTTGCCACTCCCTAGCACTGCCCCATCCACAGTTCAGCTGGTCTTAAAGTTAACTGTGGAATAATCTTTGTAAAGGGGAGTGATTCATAGTGAAATGAACCAAACAGCACTGAAAGATTCTGCATCCAGGTAGGATGTGGTACATTAAAATTTACTGTATTTTTATCATCTCTTTTCTCCAACGTCTTACTAAAATTTAATTTATTCATCTTAAGAAATAAACTCCTGCATACATGCCTTAGGTCTATAAACACACACTTGATTATACATTTTGACCAGGTGCCAGTGCTGTCAGAATAATAATTCACTTAACTTAGAATCATGTATCCAACAGTCTCTACTTCATGGAACACAGCCAAGAAAAAAAATAAATGAAGTAAAAATGAAGCAGGAGGGGAGGTGAAATAGTATATAATTAGGGATGATACAAAGCACCTACTGTGTGCTAGCAGCTAGACAGGTGTTTTGCATGTTTAATAAAAGGTTTCTGAGTCACAAAATGGATGATAAAGTCCATACACTGAAGCTTACATGTATCATCATATTTTTGAGAAAGATTGTCTCACCAGTTAAATTTAATTTTCCTTGATAATTAACTTTAATGATATACTTTTGTAATATTAAAGTACATTTGATTAACATCAAATATATGTCCTAATATGTTAACCAGTATTTTATATTTATGATATAGTTGAGATGTATGACTCATCTATACCACAAGACTTCGTATTGAAAATTATACCAATCTCTTTTAATGTTGGACTCTTACAGAGTCTGAGGTTTCTATACATAAAATTTGTTACTATGGCCATATGAATTGTATTTTACTATAACAAACCATAATTATTGCTGAAAGTTTAAAGTCACGCAATCTGAGTATTTTGACTTTAAGTAGTTAGCCCAGAAATCTGGGATTGGTCAGTCAGTCAGTTCAGTGGCTCAGTCGTGTCCGACTGTTTGCGACCCCATGAATCTTTTTTTTTTTCTTCTTGTCCAAGTACCTCTTCAGTATGTAAAAATGTGTCTGCTTGTTTTTTAGGAAGAAATACGGCCCCAGTTTGAAGCCAAGTATTCCAAGAAAGAGCGGATGAATCCCATTTCTGGCAAGCCAGAACCATATCAAGCATTTGCAGATAAATGCAGCCGACTTATTGTTTCTGCATCTGGAATATTTTTTATGGTATGAATCCTTTTTTTTTACACAACTGTGTTTCATAAAATACAAACTTAGAGCATGGGAACAATAATCATACCAGGTATTTAAATACATTTTTTTGTACGTTCTGATATTTAGACCTCACAACAGTTCTATATGATGATCAGGGATAACACTGCTGTCCCATTTTACAGGTGGAGTAACTAAGACTCCAGAAGGTTAAGGGACTCACCCAGGTTAGCCAGGAAATAGCCAAAAGCTCAGGTTCTCGAACTACTATTCTTTCCATTTGTCTATGCCATAATGAAAGGAACTAAAATTATGAGATGGAACTTACAGCAATGCCATTCAAGCTTTCATTTTTACAATGCCCATATAATAAGAAATACATTCTTTGCTATAACCCAGTATATGCTATGCAAATAGATGTATGAAACTGAAAATTGTTATTGAAACAATGCCCATCTTTATAATATTCAAGGAACTCTGATTTTTTTTTTGTCTTATTAGACTGTTTTTTAATGCCAGCTCTAACTCCCTAACATTTATTTTGCTGATGATTATGCCGCTGCTGCTGCTGCTAAGTCGCTTCAGTTGTGTCCAACTCCATGCGACCCCATAGACGGCAGCCCACCAGGCTCCCCTGTCCTTGGGATTCTCCAGACAAGAACACTGGAGTGGGTTGCCATTTCTTTCTTCAATGCGTGAAAGTTAAGTCACTCAGACGTGTCCGACTCTTAGCAACCCCATGGACTGCAGCCTACCAGGCTCCTCTGTCCATGGGATTTTCCAGGCAAGAATACTGGAGTGGGGTGCCATTGCCTTCTCCGGCTGATGGTTATATCAGTTTTCAAAACACTAATCTGAAGCTGGATTGTTAGCTTTTCCTAAAAAGAAGTCATTTTGTGATCTACTTTGACCCTGTCAGTTACTAAACCACACATATGCAATTTGTCAGAAATGTTATTTTAGAAGGAAGGAATGGTTAGGATCCTCCTTCTTCCTCTTTTCAAAGAGCATATGTGCATAAATATATATCCTAATTGGTTCTAATGGGAAGGACAGAACAACAGAAAATCCAGACAACCTCCCTGATGTAGCCAGGAAGAAACTGGGGAGATGATGGGGTAGGCAGATTGCCCAAGTGTCCCTCAGCTTGGATCAAGACTCAGATCCTGCCCTATCTACAGATTCTGCTTTGTAAGCAGTGGTGTCAGGCTTTGCCTCCTGTAAGTACATTTATATGCATTATTTTGGGTTGTATTTCTCATAATAAGACCTTTACAGGCTAAAGCCATGGAGAGGACAAGCTACTTGCTCAAGGCCACACTGCCAGGTTGTAGCTGAACCAGGACTCAGCCCTGACTTATGACTCTGAGTACAGTGAACTGTCCATTGCAGCATATTGCCACCCTTGTCTAAAATTCAGTGTAGGTCTCACCTATCTCCCTATCAACAGCTCCAGGATTCAGACACGGGCGGTTTTTTGTTTGTTTTCTATTATTACTACTATTTTTTGCCAGTTCAGCTAGGTTTTATCCCTGGGCTTTTAGAGCATGTCTCTCATGGTATACCAAAGACAGAGGCTATGTGAAACATAGGAAAGCTCCTATAGAGAAAGGAAGCTCTAAGTTGCCAGAGCACACCCTGAGGCCCCACTTTAAGATCTAGTTTTTGATGGCCATGTAAGCTAAGGTCTCTTCTCTAAGACACAGTAAGCGAGTCATCTAATGAAAGCCACAGAATTTTTTGGAATCTCAAATCCCTATTATTCACAGAGATAGAGATATGCTGTATTCTTCTCAAACACCATCAAGTGTTCGGAGGAAGATGCCTCAGTTCAGTCTGTGTATCTACCTGATAAATAAGAGTATGTACCTTTCATAGGCTTATTCAGCAACAAATAACTGAGCACCTGGCAGGATGCTAAGATGTTGCAGAAACCATGAACTGCAGAAACAACAGGCACCGTCCCTACCTTGGTAGAGCTTACTGTCTGAGTGGGGGACACTGACAAAAAGCAGACAGTTGTTAGAAATTATAAGTTTAGCAACTGAATAACAACAAATAAGCTGCATATTACAAGAATGGCAGAGGTACCATCTGCATGCTCAGTTGCACAGTCATGTCTGACTCTTTGCAACTCTACAGACTGTAGCCCACCAGGCTCCTCTGTCCATAGGATTCTCCAGGCAACTGGAGTGGGTTGCCATACCCTCCTCCACGGGATATTCCCAAACCAGGGCTCAGACCCATGTCTCTTCTGTCTCCTCCACTGGGAGGCGGGTCTTCACTACTGAGCCATCTGGGAAGCCATTGGTACCATATAACAACAAAAGCCTGAGGAGTGGAGGGGGGGTCATGAAAAGCATTAATTACGAAGTAGCTCTTGAGCTGAGATGTGAAGAATGAATAGGTATTAAGCAGACTATGGGAGTACATGTGGGTGTGTCGTGTGTTGGGCAGGTCAGCGTTTTGGGCAAAGGAAGATTAAGGGTGCTTAGCCTGTTTGAAACAAGGAAAGGTCTAGAGTCTTTGGAGGGACTGGAAAAACAGTGGGGCTGGAGAGACTCTTCAGGACACCGTAAGGGCTTTGCTTTTATCCTAAGAGAAAAAGGAAACCAAGAAATAGCTTTAAACAGAAGAGAAACATGATAAGATTTCCATAATATTTGTTTATTTGGTTAATCTAATATTCTGATTTTAAAAGTGTCATTCTGTAGCCTAACAGTTTATCAGCTCTCAAGTACCATGATTTTTCTATTTGGATAACAAAGAACATACAAACAGACACGAGGAAGTATCAACCACATGGAAAGTGTGCCTTTTGTTATGGTGTCTCCACTCAGGACCACCATGACCAGATCTCCTTTTCCTGTCAGAGGATTTTCTTGGGGGTGGGAGCCCCTTCCTGAAACATCCCACCGCTGTGCTCACTGGGTGTCCTCTGTCTTCCTGCCAGATCTGCGTGGTGATTGCCGCGGTGTTCGGGATTGTCATTTACAGGGTGGTGACCGTCAGCACTTTTGCAGCCTTTAAGTGGGCGTTAATCAGGAATAATTCTCAGGTTGCAACCACAGGAACTGCTGTGTGCATCAATTTCTGCATCATTATGCTGCTGAATGTGGTAAGTGAGCATCTAGGTAACTAGTCAGTGGATAAACTATGTGTGCAGCAGGTGATTGTCTCTTCTGTTTCTAAAGGGACCTGGCCTCAGAGAGATTGGTCAGTTATGTGACACTTGTGGCCTGGCATGAGGTATACATTTTTGGGGGTATAGAAGACTTAAGTCAAATCTGGCCTGTAGAATTTCCTACAGTATAAGATTGAGCAAGGCATTTGCCGTCTCTAAACCTCAGTTACCTTATGTATCCAATAAGGTAACACTATAAGCCCCTTGGGGAAATTTAGAGAGAGAAAAAAAAAGGGGGGGGCTTCCCCGATAGCTCAGTTAGTAAAGAATCCACCTGCAATGCAGGAGACCCTTGTTCAGTTCCTGGGTGGGGAAGATCCCCTGGAGAAGGGAAAGGCTATCTACTCCAGTATTCTGGCCTGGAAAATTCCATTGACTGTATAGTCCAAGGGGTAACAAAGAGAAAAAATATATTTTAAGGCCCAGCTCAGAATCTGACATAGCTCAACAGTGTTGGTTCCCATTACTTTTTTGATTCTGAATGATGGGAAGTTAATCTGTGTTCAAAGCATTCCTAGAGATAACTCAGCAAGGAATCTTCCAGGGTGGTACATGTTGCTTGTGTTGATTTCAGGCTTTTTTCAAGTATGTTTTCCAGCCCAGCTGTCTCCCTTGAATCCCAGATTTCTCCTCACCTAACACATTCAACCCCCTTACTCCCCATCTTCTTTCCAGAATCAGCTCCTCCCATAGTCTCCCCATCATAGCTGCCCAGGCTGAAAACCTTGTTCTCCTTGACTGCTTTGTTTCTCTCACCATGAAAATGTATCCAGAGTCTGACCACCTTCCACACATCCCAAGTCCCACCTTGGTCCAAGTCCTCAGGATCTCTCACCTGGGTTATTGCCATGCCTTCCCCACTGGTCTCCCAGCATCCCTGCCTGCTCAGCCCAGGTTCATCACAGCAGCCAGAGCAAGCTTCACACGAGTAGGCCAGCCTCACTCACTGCATCCAGTGGCTTTCCTCTCACTCAAAGTTCAGGTCTTCACATGGCTGCTGGGGTCTCCCTCATCTGGCCCCGGGGAGGTCTTTGACCCGGTCTCCCCCTTCTCACCCTGACTCCCCTGCTCCTCCTTGGCCTTCCTTTGGTTTCTCGGATGTGTGAGGCATGCTCTCATGCAGGATTTGGACTTGCTCTTCCCTCCACCTAGAACCTTCTTCCCTGTGGGGTCTGTAGACTTTACTCCCTCACCTCCTTCAGGTCTTTGTTCAAAGGTTACTTTTCTAATAGAAGGCTTTCCCGGTCTCTCCATGTAAATTTGCAATCCACTCCTGCTTTCTGACCATTGCCTAGCTCCTCGCCCACTCCATTTTTCTCTATGGCACTGTGCTATGCTAAGTCACCTCAGTCGTGTCTGAATCTTTACAGCCTTATGGACTGTAGCCTGCCAGGCTCCTCTGTCCATGGGATTCTCCAAGCAAGAATACTGGAGAGGGTTACCATGCCCTCCTCCAGGGGATCTTCCCAACCCAGGGATCGAACCTGCATCTCTTACATCTCCTCCATTGGCAGGCAGGTGTTTGTTTTTTTTTAAACCATTAGTGCCATCTGGGAAGCCTTCTATGGCATTAATTGCCATCTAAGAGGCTATTTTAAAACATTTATTGTGTTTATTATCTATCTTCTCCATTTCAGTGTAGCCCCAAGAAGGCAGAAACTTTTGCCATTTTTTTTTCCTCTGTTGTTATTTCCCAGGGACAAAACAGGCTCCGGCTCATAGTAGGCACTCTGTAAACTGTTGTTACTAATCACAGAACAAAAGGTAATGACTGACATTGTTAGCCTTGAGGTTTGTAGGAGAGAATAAATATATATAGAGTGCCATGTATAGTGTTTGGCGTGGAATAAGTGTTCAATTATAGTTCCCCTCTCTCTTATTTATATTGCAACTTAAATCTGGGCCATAGTGCTGAAATCACTGAGATAATGAAGTATATGTAATTTATTATTAAATATACAGGAACTTTATTATTGTAGGGAAAAAGTTTAAAAATCCAGAAGGTAGGGGAAAAAAAGGAGCACTTGCTGATCATTTTGACATGATGGCTGTGTAACTGTTTGGTCCAGTGGAGACTGGAAGTGGGTGTTTGCCACTCCCTAGCACTGCCCCATCCACAGTTCAGCTGGTCTTAAAGTTAACTGTGGAATAATCTTTGTAAAGGGGAGTGATTCATAGTGAAATGAACCAAACAGCACTGAAAGATTCTGCATCCAGGTAGGATGTGGTACATTAAAATTTACTGTATTTTTATCATCTCTTTTCTCCAACGTCTTACTAAAATTTAATTTATTCATCTTAAGAAATAAACTCCTGCATACATGCCTTAGGTCTATAAACACACACTTGATTATACATTTTGACCAGGTGCCAGTGCTGTCAGAATAATAATTCACTTAACTTAGAATCATGTATCCAACAGTCTCTACTTCATGGAACACAGCCAAGAAAAAAAATAAATGAAGTAAAAATGAAGCAGGAGGGGAGGTGAAATAGTATATAACTAGGGATGATACAAAGCACCTACTGTGTGCTAGCAGCTAGACAGGTGTTTTGCATGTTTAATAAAAGGTTTCTGAGTCACAAAATGGATGATAAAGTCCATACACTGAAGCTTACATGTATCATCATATTTTTGAGAAAGATTGTCTCACCAGTTAAATTTAATTTTCCTTGATAATTAACTTTAATGATATACTTTTGTAATATTAAAGTACATTTGATTAACATCAAATATATGTCCTAATATGTTAACCAGTATTTTATATTTATGATATAGTTGAGATGTATGACTCATCTATACCACAAGACTTCGTATTGAAAATTATACCAATCTCTTTTAATGTTGGACTCTTACAGAGTCTGAGGTTTCTATACATAAAATTTGTTACTATGGCCATATGAATTGTATTTTACTATAACAAACCATAATTATTGCTGAAAGTTTAAAGTCACGCAATCTGAGTATTTTGACTTTAAGTAGTTAGCCCAGAAATCTGGGATTGGTCAGTCAGTCAGTTCAGTGGCTCAGTCGTGTCCGACTGTTTGCGACCCCATGAATCACAGCACGCCAGGCCTCCTTGTCCATCACCAACTCCCGGAGTTCACTCAAACTCACGTCCATCGAGTCGGTGATGCCATCCAGCCATCTCATCCTCTGTCGTCCCCTTCTCCTCCCGCCCCCAATCCCTCCTAGCATCAGAGTCTTTTCCAGTGAGTCAACTCTTCACATGAAGTGGCCAAAGTACTAGAGTTTCAGCTTTAGCATCATTCCTTCCAAAGAAATCCCAGGGTTGATCTCCTTTAGGATGGACTGGTTGTGTTTCCTTGCAGTCCAAGGGACTCTCAAGAGTCTTCCCCAACACCATAGTTCAAAAGCATCAATTCTTCGGCGCTCAGCTTTCTTCACAGTCCAACTCTCACATCCATACATGACCACTGGAAAAATGATAGCCTTGACTAGATGGACCTTTGTTGGCAAAGTAATGTCTCTGCTTTTCAATATGCTATCTAGGTTGGTCATAACTTTTCTTCCAAGGAGTAAGCGTCTTTTAATTTCATGGCTACAGTCACCATCTGCAGTGATTTTGGAGCCCCAAAATATAAAGTCTGGGGTAAGAGAATTCAAAAGTTAGTAAGGACCTCAAAATGAGTGAGTCTCAACCACATGTAAGGAAAATGATGATATTAAGAAGTAAGGTAACATGCCTAAGAACTACAGCTTTCTGGCTGATAAAGCTCTAATTCCAGCCTGGGGATTTTACCCAGTGTGATTTTACTACTTTAGTTTAAATGTGGTATTCATTTCCATATTTTTCAAATCCATTTGACTAGTTTTCTTTTTCCTCTTCATTTATTACATTTCATTTTAGAAGAAGAACTTGCTCTTTTTCTTTCAACGTATGTCCTCCTAGGAAACCTCTTAGGGGAGGGTTTGCTCTTAACTCTAACCCCTCCACTTCCATACACAATCACATGGGCACACTCCCCTTCCATCGGGGTGGGGAGTACTTTAACTGTACCCCATGCACTTCCATACATACACACACACACACACACACGGGCACACTCCCCTTCTGTTGAGCCGTCCATTTACCAGATGGTTAGGTGAGTTAGGGATGCACCTAATTAATGAATGGAAAAGCAGAGTACATTAGTTTGGCAGTAATGTGGGAGTAATGTTTCATCACTTTATTATTTATGAATACTATAATCTAGAAAATAAAACAGCCGGTAAAAACAATGGGATTACAGACTCTTTTCAGAAGCAGTCTTAGAGATTTTACCCTGAGGATGCTGAGTCCCAGGAATATTATGCCCAGCATCATTTAGCAAGTTAGTAATTAGTGGCAGCTGGCTTGTTGTCACAGATTTTATTCATCCCAATCAAAAAGTGAGATTTCAAAAATAGTAAAGTGGGCCCTTGGACATTTCTTTCTTGCCCTGAAAAGACATAATTGTAGACAGTGTTTTCATTGTTTGAACAGGGGGATAGTAATTATTTTCATTCATGACTTAATTACCCATTTGCTTCATAATTACCTATCACAGACCATCACTACAGTTTGTTAAATGTAGGAAATTTATTTTACAGCTCTATGAAAAGGTTGCTCTTCTTCTGACAAATTTAGGTGAGTAGAACCCTTTAATTTCATGATACATTATTGAGGTCTGAAAAATGCCTTCTCAAAGAGTCATATCTGAAACACTGCTGAAAAGAAGCATTCCCTTTATTTTGAATTGTGTACAACAGTTTGTTCTTTGCCCTCAACAGGACATGTTAACTATGTCTAAGAGCTGGGAGAATCTTTCCTACCTAAAGTTTTAAAACCTCCCACAAATGCTATCCTTTCATGAGCTAACACAATTTAAAGTAGGTGTTCTCTTAATGTCCCAAAACTATAACATCACAAAAATATATGTGTATGAAGTACCTATAATCATTTAGGAAAGGAGTCATTTGCTACAGCCTACAATTTTTATTTAATTAAAAACAAAGCCAGTCTTCATGGCATATAAAATCATAGCAAAGTTAGTTGCTTTGAAGACTGGGAGTCTTTTACCAGGAATATAGGCAGGCTAACCATGACAGACATTTGTAGAAATATATCTGGACAGCTACCCCTAAGACCCTGTAAAACACCAGAGCAGTCTGGTGACCAGCTGTGCATTCACTACATTTTCAAGACAGAGGAACTGTCCCAATTTCATTAATGAGATATTAGTCATTTTACTCTATGCAGTCTGAGAAAATTATGTGCTCCCACACAGAACCTGTTTTAGTGCATTCCCATATGTAGCTTTTCCAAAAGGGGAAAAACACAGAAGTGTTTTTATTTATAATAATCGTTATAATAAAAGATGCTGTTTATTTAGCCCTTCTATGTGCCAGATACAGAGCTAGACACTTGGCATATCTCCTGTAAAGTCACAGAAATCTTCCATCACCACCATTCTTTGCCCCAAAAGATAAAAGTTCATGTCCACAGAAGAGATAACTGCCCATTGATATAGTCTTTGTCCAGGGGCAACTTGATGCAGGCTGGAAAAGATGCTGATAGAGATCCAGCCCTGGTCAGTCTGGTCCATCTGGGAAACCACCAGTTGGCTGATGACCTAAGAGACCTTGCTGTGTAACCAAGAATTCAGTAGCAGAAAGGAAATGAAGCTAAAGCCCTAAAGCAGCCTTTGTCATTTCTTCCCTCCACAGGAGTACAGCCTTGTTCTGAAACTGACATTTAAACCATTTTAAATAAGATTGGCTTTGTCTCTCCCCTCCCTTCTCAGATATGCTCCTGGGAAGCATTTTGAGTTATCATTTGTGGGAAAGGAATTGATGGAGTAAAGTGGTAAATGAGCAACTAGAAGCTCAGGGAATCTATGTAGAAACAGAAAGTACTGTTGCATTAAATGCATTTTCTTTGATGTTGTTTGAGGTGAGGATAGAAGTCCTAGTGAAGGATAAGTGCATTTGACGTGAGATTTCAGGTTGGAGGACTGAGCCATATTTTTGGCTGTATCACAGTGTCCAAAGAGCATTTGCTGTATGGAAGGCGAAACATGAGGAGATGAGAATTGGTGCCTGACTGACGTCAGGAAATTGTAAGCAATTCCTGTAAACAGTAAAAGCTCTAGAGGTGAGGTCATCTGGGTATTTGCACATGAGATTGAAAATGATGCTGGGTGAGGGTGACAGGTAAAGGGGTCAGATATTCATTCTGAGATGGGGGTCTGACTCCTTCTAGTACAGAAGCACCTCACATCACAGTAGAAATAGAAGTCAAGACCAGAGAGTTATTAGGAACTGGGAGGGGACCTGACTCCAGACAATTTCCATCTATGAGGTAGGTCCTAAGAGCAAAAAGAAAGGCTCGTGCCAGGAGCCAGGGCTGGGCATGTGATGCCTTCAGCTTGGCTGTGTCTCACCCAGGCTCTCGGGGCATCCTAGAACAGAGGAACAAACCACATCTCCCCTCCCCTCAGACAAGTGTAGCCACTTCCCACCAAACCCTTGTTGGGGCTGGTCTGGGAGCTTGAGGATCCCTCGGATGGTCCATTCCATCGCACACCATCTTCCGGCCAGCTGGGACTCCTGCAGCCTCCTTGGACTGCCTGTGCACCCACCCTGTGTGTCTGGAGAGTAACAGAGGGAGCTGAGAGGGAGTCAGACGCAGCCTCTCTCAACCTCTGCTCCCCTTGTGTCCACAGAACAGCCTCGCACAGAGTCCGAGTGGGAGAACAGCTTCACCCTGAAAATGTTTCTTTTTCAGTTTGTCAATCTGAACAGCTCCACGTTTTACATCGCGTTCTTCCTCGGAAGGTAAGAACCCCGTATCTCCGCACCTCCTGGGGCTAGGAACAGCACGCAAAGGTCATTGACCAGGGATGACAGAGAAGGCAGCCTTTAGAGTGACCTCATAAAGTATAAAAAGATAAGTCTCCTTTCCTTTACCTTCCCATTCCTGGGATGGTCTCTGTCAGAGCTCCTTGTACCTTTTCTTGCTAAGGTGAGTAGAAAAAAATAGTTTGCACATGTATCTTGCAGGCTCCATCGGTATCTGAATCAGGCCCCTGGATCTCGTACCTGTAAGAGCAGGTGACATCGTTGAGGAAGGCAGGGAGCATGTCCTACGTCCCTGACCACACAGAGGAGGGAAGGATATTCACATGGGAGGGAGGCTAACATAGGATGCCGAGGGAGCCTGGGTTACTTCTGAATCCAGCGGTTCTGAGGATCTGGAGTGGCCGTGTCCCAGAATTCCATCAGCACGAATTATGTCTGAGGAGACGAGAACCAGGGAAGCGCCAAGTGTTGGGTTTTGGTGAACAGGATGGGCAGCCTCTCTGCAGTTTCTAGCTACTTCATGGAATTCTAATCAAATAGTTTTCTTTACTAATATTCCAAAAGATCAACTGTACCCAACCTGCTGCTTACACAACAAGCACTTGATATTAAGCAGAAAATGTTAAAAGTCACAGCATGCAGCAAAAACTGGCCTCTGTGGTCAGAAGCCAGGCAGAACAGCCAGAAGAGAAATACATCCAGAGAATTCCAGAAGTTGCCATTATGCCATTTCTGGGGAGTTTTCCTGATTCCGTCAGACCTGTTCCTTACTGCACCATAATTTTCACTGGAGGATGTGCTAATCTGAATATAATCTTCATTGAAGGCTCTACGGGATGCTAATGGTTTGTTTTTCTGTATGTGTTGAAGATTCACAGGACACCCAGGTGCCTACTTGAGGCTGATAAACAGGTGGAGACTAGAAGAGGTCGGTATTCTCCCATCACTCCTGGTTTCCTACAGACTTATATTAAACAGCCTTGAGGGCAACTTTGTGCAGATTAGAAAGCAGACAGCCTTTCTTCCCGTCCATTGATTCTTGAATTTCTGTGTTTGCTTACCTCGCAGTGCCACCCTAGTGGATGCCTTATTGATCTCTGTATGCAAATGGGTATTATAATGGTGCTAAAGCAGACCTGGAATAATTTCATGGAACTTGGCTACCCGTAAGTACCTTAGATATCTATACTTGAGAGGCAGCATGTCTCTTGGCTATTGGCTTGGCTACTGGCTTTTCTAGGTGTGGCAAGTAAGATAAGCAATGCAGACTCAGCAGTTAAGCCCATGCATATTATACCTGGAGCTAGTCTTCATGCTTAGATATTCAGAGACAAGTGATGAAAGTAATAAACATGGGCCCTTTTTGAAGATTAACACAAACTGCATGAACAAAAGTGAATGTTCTTTAAGAAGTCTCTGTGGACCCCTAAATATTGAATATCCACTTCCAAGCTGCTTTAAATGACGACACATTAACTGGATCTCTGTGCCTACTCCCCAGCCCCTGCAATAAATCACAAATGGTCATTTTTTAACTACGTTAAATTCAGACTATGTAGAAAAGGAATAAAGTGAAAGAAAGTGAAGTTGTTCAGTCGTATCTGACTCTTTGCGACCCTGTGGATTGTAGCCTATCAGGCTCCTCTGTCCACAGGATTTTCCAGGCAAGAGTGCTGGAGTGGATTGCCATTTCCTTCTCCAGGGGATCTTCCCGACCCAGGAACTGAACCCGAGTCTCCCGCATTGCAGGCAGACGCTTTACCGTCTGAGCCACCAAGGAAGCCCAAAAAGAAAAGGAATACCCCCCTAAAAATAGGATTTAAAAAAGAAATTGGATTATTTCTAAGTCAGCATATCTTAACCAGTTAAAACTTTTATTATCACTAATAGCAGTTTATGTTGATGGCAATGGGCAAAAATTTGCATCAGTTTTGTAAGGATAACTTTGAATTTGGCTGTGTTTTACTCAGTTATGGTCAGTTAAGTTTTAAGGGACATAAATCAACAGCAGTTCTATTTATGCTTTAATTCTATACCTATAGGTTTCCATATCAGCCCAGTGTCTCCACAGAGAATTCTAGGTTTCAGGGAGGACCACTCAGCCAGAACAATTAGCTGGAACTTAGTTCACCTTGGAAAGTCATCTCTTAGCTCCCTGTAAGAACCAACGCCGGTAATTTTCTCTTCTCAGATTTACTTTAGAAAACTTCTTCCAAGTGTTTCATGTTTTCTATAAAACTTTTTAAAAGATAAAGCATAAAATTTAAAAAAAATAGAAGCATATTCTCCTTTAAAGTATGATCCATAACTTATCAAAATGTCATAGACATCAAGGGAACTATATTTATCTTCTATGAATATGGATATAGAACAATATTGTAAATTAGGCAGAATTGTCTTTGATACCCATTTTCTTATTTAATTTCACATTTTTGTTTTGGCATTGCTACTCTCAGATACCCCTCAGCTTTCTCCTTGCCTCCTACAGCATATAGACCTGACTCTCCCCGCACATTTCTTCAACCCTATTCCATATCATAAGAGGCTCTTCTGAACACTGCTAAGGTTAAATGCACTAACCTCACTAGTGTGAGCTGCATTTTACTAGGAATCAGAGCCCCCATTGAGTTCAAGCCAAAAGCAGACAAATCTAGTTGTAGACCTGCAGGCTTCTGTGTGCCAGGAGAGGAGGAAGTCTTTGTGGGTTTTCAGACTTTCTAGGATCCTCAAATCAGAGTTTGCAGGCCAGCACTCCATGGTAAGACTGGTCATGGCTCCTTAAATAAGCCAGCAAGGCCAAACCCTCTTCTCCTCAGAGGTCTGAGTGTTGCCTTTACACTGGAGGATCAGTTTATCAACATTCTCAGTCCTCTAACCAACCCTCCAAGGCAACACTGAATAGGAGACAGTTTTGTGAATAATTAAAATAAGTTCATCAATCATTCTGTTCACTTGCAAGTACAAGTGCTTGAAGTATAACCTCCATTGTTACTTCCTTCCTAATCCAAGCTCCTTCCTAATCCTAGGAGCTTTAGCTCCTAGGCAGCCTGTCCTAAATTTTTTTTCAACTATTGCTCTATATTTTAACCCTACTTCTTATTACTTAAGTCTTATGATCAGTTATACGTGTGTATATATATATATTTAATAAATTGATTTTGTTATGCAGGTTAATTCAGAATTGGTGGACTAGAAGAAAAGTACGACAAGAACATGGGCCTGAAAGGAAAATAAGTTTCCCACAATGGGAAAAGGACTACAACCTTCAGCCGATGAATGCCTACGGACTCTTTGATGAATACTTAGAAATGAGTATGAAAGTAGTCTATTTTATTCTATTTTTAAAATTTTATTGAATTTTAGTTGATTTACAGTGTTGTGTTAATTTCTGTTATACAGCAAAGTAGTTATGTACATATGTACATATGTATATTTCTTTATATTCTTTTCCATTATGGTTGACCATAGGATATTGCATATAGTTCCCTGTGCTCTAGAGTAGGACCTTGTTTTCTGTTTTATCCTATTAATTATAAATGTGAATTCTAGCTCTCTAGCTGCATTTAACTAGACATATACCATTACTGTTGAGGCTGACAGTGTGGAGGGATTCTTGAGCTAAATGCAGAGGAAAGGTATCTTGCTTTAAGAACTTTATTGATAGAAATAGTGCCAAGTCACTTCACATTCTTCACGACATTGTGTCCTGTCCGTTGCAATAAATCACCAGAAAAAAAGAGCTGAAAACCTGGAGAACCAAAGAAAAAGGAGTGATCACTCATGGTATGATTGATTGATTCTTTCAGCACACATCTTTTTTTAAAAATTGAAGTATAGTTGAATTACAGTGTTGTGTTAGTTTCAGGTGTAAAACAAAGGGACTCAGTTATGCATATATATATATATATATAAGCTTTTTCATATTCTTTTCCTACAAGACATTTCCTATAGTTCCCTGTACTATATAGTAGGACCTTGTTGTTTATTTTATATATAGTAGTTTGTATCCAGCAGACATCTTTTGAACCATGTTATGTCCAGACTTTATGTTTGGCACTAGAGATACAGAAGGAATCAGGTACAGTCGCAGCTCTCAAAGAGTGCTCTGTGGCGGGAAGTCAGAGATGTGAAATGTTAAGTGCAATTAAGTAGCAGAGATGCTGCAGGATGAGTTGCTAGTAGGTAGAAGGGGCAGTCATTTCTCTTGGAAGGGGTGGCAGGAAGCTGGGAATGTATAAGCTTAATGCTACACTTCCATTGAAGGAATCACATTTCTCTGTAATCAAACCCAAGCTGTTTATTTTACCATGTATCTGAGAGCATGGACTTTAGAAAAAGATTGGTGGTGTTCAGTCACTGAGTCGTGTCCTACTCTTTGCAACACCATGAAATGCAGCATGCAAGCCTTCCCTGTCCTTCCCCATGTCCCAGAGTTTGTTCACATTCATGTCCATTGAGTGATGCTGTCTAACCATCTCATCCTCTGAAGTCCTCTTCTTTTTTGCCTTTGATCTTTCACAGAATCCGGTTTTTTTCCAATGAGTCAGCTCTTTGCATCAGTCCTTCCACTGATGTTCACGGTTGATTTCCTTTAGGACTGACTGGTTTGATCTCCTTTCAGTCCAAGACACTCTTAAGAGTCTTCTGCTGCTAAGTCGCTTCAGTTGTGTCCGACTCTGTGTGACCCCATAGACGGCAGCCCACCAGGCTCCCCCGTCCCTGGGATTCTCCAGGCAAGAACACTGGAGTGGGGTGCCATCCCAGCCCCTCACTTATTAACTCTGAAACCTTGGGCAATTGCTTAATGTCTTTGTCTCACTTTCCACTTCTCTATCATGAGGATAAAAAGAGTAACCACTTCAGTGTATCTTTGTGTGGGCTAAATAAATTAATGCATGGAAAGGGCTTAGAACTATGTCTAGCTCAGAGTATGTACTGAATATATGTTAACCATGTCATTATTATTATTTTTCTTTGTATCTTCCAGGGGAGAAAAACTTAACAAAATATCTTAGCAGATACAATGAGTGTGGATAGATTTTCTTGTTGTTTTGGGTTTTTTTCTAATTATGTTTAAGCTCTGAGACATTGGGGTGGAGGTGGGAGTAAGGGATGGGCAAGATGCATTAATTCTGAAAGAAGCAGTTGTTTCTGGGCAAATGTGAAACTTAAAGGAGTGGTAGAGGTCATGCTTAATGTTTCTCAGATCGCTTATGTCCTGTGTATCTACTGGTGCTTTTAGAGTTTCAGTTATAGAATGGCATAATGGTATAACTTGGAGAAGAAACCAACTTGGGCATTAATAATAAAACTTAATAAAGTGAATTCATTAAGAGAACTAACCACTTGGAGGCCTCTTAATGGATTCTTCTCCCATAAAGAAGGAAATGAACAGCAATGTTGGTACATAGAGTGCTTGAAAAGGAACTGTTATGGGGTGAGAACTGAAGTGCTCCGAATACTACAGTAGCTTTGCAGCAAGAAGCAAATCTCTCAAGTGTCACAAGAAGACTAGTGAATCCTAATTGCTTGCTTCTGTTATTGCTGTTTTTTTGTTGTTTTCTTAATGACCTTCCTGCTTTGTTAAATTTTAAAAAAGTTTTCATTGAAGTAGAATATAAAGTGAGAAAGGCATATCAATCAAAAGTGTATATATCAATGAATATTCACAAAGTTATGCATAGATGTAACCAACCTATGTAGGTGAGGAGTTAACATACTACTGGCATCGGACCCAAAGCCAGTCCAGTGCCTGGCTTTGCAAGTCATTCTGTTGGAAGACAGCAATACCCATTTCTTTACATATTATCTATAGTTACTTGTTAAATTTAATTTTTATATTATAGCTGATTTACAGTGTTTTGTTAGTTTCAGGTGTACAGCACGGAGGTTCAGTTACACACTGTTTATAAGTGGTATCTGTTTTGCCACCCCATGGACTGTAGCCTGCCAGGTTCTTCTGTCCATGGGATTTCCCAGGCAAGAATACTGGAGTGGGTTGCCATTTCCCTCTCCAGGGGATCTTCCAGACCCAGAGATCAAACGTGTGTTTCCTACATTGGCAGGCAGATTCTTTACCACTGAGCCACCAGGGAAGCCCCTCAGTTATATATGTATATATATAGATATACATATCCATTTTTTTTAAAAATTCTTTTCCCTTATAGGTTATTACAGATTATTGAGTAAACTTCCCTCTGCTATACAATAGGTCTTTGATTATTGTATATATAGTACTATGAATATGTGAATAACAAACTCTTAATTTATCTCTTCTCCCCAGCTTTCCCATTCGGTAACCATAAGTTTGTTTTGGAAATAAGTTCATTTGTATCATGTTTTTATATTTCACTTGTAAGTGATATCATATAGCATTTGTCTGTCTGACTTATTTCACTAACAATATTCTCTAGGCCCATTCATGTTGCTGTAAATGGCATTATTTCATTCTTTTTAATGTCTGAGTAATATTCCATTGTATATATATACCACATCTTTTTTATTCAATTCTCTGTCAACAGACATTTATGTTGCTTCTATGTCTTGGCTATAGTATATAGTGCTTTGATGAACATTGGGGTTATGTATCTTTTGGAATTATGGTTTTCTATGGCTATATTCCCTGGATTTGGATTGATAAATCATATGGTAGCTCTATTTTTAGCTTTCTAAGGAACTTCCATACTGTTCTCCATGGTGGTTGTACCACTTTACATTCCCACAAAGCATGTAGGAAGGTTCCCTTTTCTCCACACCCTCTCTGGCATTTGTTATTACAGACCTTTTGATGATGACCATTCTGACTGGTGTGAGGTGATACTTCACTGTAGTTTTGATTTGCATTTCCCTAATAAATAGCAATGTTGAGTGTCTTTTCATGTGCCTGTTGGTCATCTGTATGTCTCCGTTGGAGAAATGTCTATTTAGATCTTCTGACCATTTTTGATTTGGTTGTTTTTTTCCATAATAAGCTGCATGAGCTGTTTGTATATTTTGGAAACCAATCCCTTGCTGATGACTTCATTTGCAAATATTTTCTCCCATGTTGTAGGCTGTCTTTTCATTTTATTGATAGTTTCATGTGCTCTGCAAAAGCTTTTAATTAGGTCCCATTTATTTTTATTATTCTAGGAGGTAGATTCAAAAATGTATTCCTGTGATTTATGTCAGAAAGTGTTCTATATTTTCCTCTAAGAGTTTTATAGTATCTGGTCTTATATTTAGGTCTTTATTCTTTTCTATGTAGCTGTCCAGTTTTCTAGCACCACTTATTGAAGTCGTCTCTGTTGTATAGTCTTGCCTGCTTTGTCATAGATTAATTTACCATAGATGCATGGGTTTCTTTCTGGGTTTTCTGTCCTGTTCCATTGATCTATAATTCTGCTTTTGTGCCAGTAACATGACTGTAACTTTGTAGTATAATCTGAAGTTGAGAAACCTGATTCCTCCAGATCCATTTTTCTTTCTCAGGATAGCTTTGGCTATCTGGGGTCTTCTGTGTTTCCATACTAATTTTTGAGATATTTTTCATTCTAGTTCTGTGGAAAATGCCATTGGTAATAGAAATTGCATTGAATCTGTGGATTGCCTTGGGTAGTATAGTCATTTTGATAATATTAATTCTTCCAATTCAAGTACACAGCATATCTTTCCATCTGTTTGTGTCATCTTCATTTCTTTCATCAGCATCTTAAGCGTTTTCAGGGTCTTTTGCCTCTTTAGGCTTATTCCTGGATATTTTATTTGCTTTGATGTGATGGTAAATGGGATTATTTCCTTCACTTTCTGATCTTTTGTTGTTAGTATACAGAAATGCAACAGAATATACTATTTTGTTTCCTGCAATCTTAACCAAATTCATTGATAAACTCTAGTAGTTTTCTGATAGCATCTTTAGGGTTTTTTGTGTATAGTATCATTTCATCTGCAAATAGTGACAGTTTTACTTCTTTTCCAAATTGGATTCCTTTTTCTTCTGATTGCTGTTGGCTAGGATGTCCTGTCCAGAACTATGTTGAATAAAAGTGGTGAGAGGGGACGTTTTTGTCTTGCTCCTGACCCTCAGGAAATGTTTTCAGCTTTTCTCCATTGAGTATGATGTTAATAGTGGCTTTGTTATATACGGCCTTTATTATGTTGAGGTATATTCCAAGTCCACTTTCTGGAGAGTTTTTATCATAAATAGGTGTTGAATTTTGTAAAACATTCTATTAAGATGATCACATAGCTTTTATTTTTCAGTTTGCTGACACAATATATTGCACAGACTGATTTGCTCAAGTTGGCTTTAGGAAGTCTATCTACTGATGGCTAGAGCTACATTCCCACCCTTTTGGTGTTCGAAAGTGAAATTGCTCAGTCCTGTCCAATTCTTTGCGACCCTATGGACATAGCCCACTAGGCTCTTCCTCTGCCCATGGGATTTTCCAGGCAAGAGTACTTGTGGGTTGCTATTTTCTTCTCCAGGGGGTCTGCCCAACCCAGGGATCGACCTCAGGTCTCCCACATTGCAGGCAGACTTTTTATGCTCCGAGCCACTAGGGAGTCCCTAAGGCATCTCAACACTGGAACCTACCTGCTGTTGAATGGGGCCAGGTCTTGATGAGGAAAAAGGCAGCCTCCAGCAGAGCTCACATCAGTGAATACTCCCCAGTACTTCTGCCACCATTGTCCTTGTCCCCACAGTGAGCCACAGCCATCCCTTGGAGATCTTTCACCCCAGGAGACACTCCAAGGCCAGAAGGTAGGTCTGGGCCGGGTTCCTATGAAGTCACTGCTTTTTCCCTGTCCAGTGCACATGAGATCTTGTATGTACCTTCTAAGAGTGTTGTTTGCCTCAGTCCTGTGAAGTGCCTGTGATCAAGATCCACTGGCATTCAAAGCCAAATATTCTGCTGAGGGTTTCTCCTCCTAGTGCCAGATGCCCAGACTGGGGAGTCTGATGTGGAGCTCAGAACTGTTACTCCTATGGGAGAACCTCTGTGATATAATTATTTTCTCTTTCCAGCAGGTATGGGATTTGATTATACCACAAAAGTATCCCTCCTACTGTCTTGATGTAGCTTCTTGTCTTTGGATACAGAATATGTTTTCTCATGGGGTGTAGTCTTTTTTGTTGATGGTTGTTCAACAGCTGGTTGTGATTTGGGTGTTTTTATGAGAGGAGGTGAGCGCAAGTCCTCTACTGTTTTGCCTCTAACTGGTATCAAACCTTTTTCTTCTTCCGTCATTTTTAACTCTGCTGTGGTCAAAGGATACTCTGTGGTATTTTAGGCATTTAATATATGCTGAGATTTGTTTTATGCCCCTGCATATTTCTGTTTTGATAAGTGTTTAAAGTGTGTTCTGCAATTGTTGAGTATAATCTTCTATGTCTATTAATTGGCAAGTTTAACTGTGTTGTTCAAATCTTACATTCATGTCCTATTAATCTTTGTCTATTTCCTCTACTAGTTACCAAGAAAAGAGTGTTAAAGTTCACAATCATACTTGAGAATTTTTTCTTAAGCTCCTTCTAGTTTGGTCAATTTTTACTTTACACACTTTGAAGCTATATTGTCATGTGCAAACAGTTCAGGATTATTCTATTTTACTGTTGAGTTGAGATTTTAAAGACATTCTTTAACCATAATAATGTAATATTTTGAAGATGTGATGGGCAAGCAGCTAAGGAACAAACTGTAAAACCTCCCCAAGGACAGAACCGAGCCTCTGTGGTCATTGGCAGAGAAAAAGGTCCACCCTGTTCTCAGTCACAGCCAGGCAGGTGGGCTGAACTTTACAAAAACCATACCCCAAGACCAATCTGGCTTAACTCATGACCACACTGATCTTCTCCTCCTTTCCTGCAAAAGAACATCACTAAGAGCAGAGATAATAACTTATTCTTAAAGGGCTAGACAGTAAATAATGTTGACTTTGGGGGTCATGATGCAAGATTGAGGCTATTATATTTTAAATGGTTGTATAGGTATTCACATAACTACTAAAAATGTAAAAACTATTCTTAACTCACAGGTAGGTTTAAAAAAAGAAAGCAGAGAGTTATCCAGATTTGGCCTTCAGGCTATAATTTGCTGACCCTTGATCTAGAACTTTTATATGTCTGGCATAAAACAGAAATTACTAGACTTAAAGACTAGTAGCAAAAAGAAGCAAAGTAAGTATAAATTCTTAGCTGGGGTAGGTGTCTGCTATTTCAAAGATGAAAGCAGAAGTGTGTGTGGTCAAACACCATGAAAAATCAAGGAAATGTGGTATTACATAAAGAAAAATAATATTTCAATCTAAGTGGTAAAGAATTCAAAACAGTGGTAAAGAAAATCATTGAGCTACAAAAAAATCATGGGGAGGTAATTCAATGAACTTGCGAATAAAATTAATGAACAGAAAGAGTCCTTTACTAAAGAGATGGAAATTATAAAAAAGAAACAAATTATGGAGCTGAAAATTCAATGAATGAGATGAAGGTAACAGGACAGACCAGATGGAAAAAAGGATAAAGTGACTGGAGGATGCTGCTGCTGCTAAGTTGCGTCAGTCGTGTCCGACTCTGTGCAACCCCATAGACGGTAGCCCACCAGGCTCCCCCGTCCCTGGGATTCTCCAGGCAAGAACACTGGAGTGGGTTGCCATTTCCTTCTCCAATGCATGAAAGTGAAAAGTGAAAGTGAAGTCGCTCAGTTGTGTCCGACTCCTAGCGACCCCATGGACTGCAGCCCACCAGGCTCCTCCGTCCATGGGATTTTCCAGGCAAGAGTACTGGAGTGGGTTGCCATTGCCTTCTCCAGACTGGAGGATAGGAATATAGAGATAATTCAGTCAAAAGAAGACAGAAATTAGACTTTTTAAAAAGTGAAACCCTATGCAAACTATCAGATTCAATCAGACAAATGTGAGAATAACTGGTATACCAAAAGAAAGTGGGGAGTAGGGGCCAGAGAGTTTGTTTTAAAAAAATAACTGGAACTTTCCAAACCTGGTTCCTCTGCCATCTTGATTTTGAAACCTGAGATCAAATTGCCAACATCCATTGGATCAAAGAAAAAGCAAGAGAATTCCAGAAAAACATCTACTTCTGTTTTATTGACTACGCTAAAGCTTTTCTTTGCCTGTGTGAATCACAACAAACTGTGGAAAATTCTTTAAGAGAGGACTACCTTACCTTCCTTTCTCTAATTATTAGAGAAATGCAAATCAAAACTACCATGAGGATTAGAATGACCATTATCAGAAAGCCTACAAATAATAAATACTAGAGAGGGTATGGAGAAAAAGGAATCCCTCCTGCCCTATTGGTTGGAATGTAAATTAGTGCAGCCACTATGGAAAACAGTATGGAAGTTCCTCAAGAAATTAAAAATGGAGTTGCTATATGATCCAATAACCTCACTCCTGGGCATATAATGGGACAAAACTAGAATTCAAAAAGATACATATACTCCTATGTTCATAGAAGCACTATCTATAATAGCAAGACATGAAACAACCTAAATGTTCATTGCCAAATGAATGGATAAAGAAGTTGTGGCATATATATACAGTGGAATACTACTCAGCCATAAGAAATAATGAAATAATGCCATTTTCAGCAACATGGATATCTAAAGTAAATCAGAGAGAAAGAAAAATACCAAATGAGATAACCTAGAAGAAATAGATAAGTTTCTAGAAATATACAACCTACCAAGGCTGAATCAGCAAAAAATAGAAAATATGGAAAGATCAATAATGATTAAAGAAAGAGAATCAGTAATCAAAAGTCTCCCAACACAGAAAAACCACAGGACCAGTCAGTTTCACTGGTGAATTCTACCAGACATTAAAAGAATACAAATCCTTCTCACTTAGAAAAAATTGAAGAGGAGGGAACACCCCCAAACTCATTCTTCAAGGCCAGCATTACCCTGATACCAAAGCCACGATAAAAGATAACACTGGACCAATGTTCTTGATAAATACAATTGCAAAAATTCTCAAAATATTAGCAAGCCAAATTCAAGAACACAATAAAACAATTGCATACTACAGCCAAGTCGGATTTATCTGTGATGCATGACTGGTTCAACATATATACATTTTAATGTAATGTATCAGGATTAAGAGGGTGAGATACAAAAATCATATGATATCTCAATAAATACAGGAAAAAAATTTGCAAAATTCAACATTCTTTTGTGATTAAAAAAGAACCCTTGACAGGTTGTTGTATATGGCTAAAGTTGTTTGTCCTATACACAAACTCTTGACTTTTGCCTGCCATAGCTCTGGAATCAATCATTTCTCCAAGGAGCCCTGGTTCCTTTTACTAGAGAATGGTATTTAGAAAACTTGAGATATGATTACTACTCCTAGGGTGCCATTGCTTCCAGGCTCAGGGAGCAACTGTTTTTCAAGTGTCCTGGCCATCTTTCTAGAAGATATGTTCTGTGTGCTTTGAGGGAAAATAGGGCTTCCCAGGTGGCACTAGTGGTAAAGAATCCACCTGCCAAATGCAGGAGATGCAGGAGATCTTCCTGACCCTTCAATCCCTGGGTCAGGAAGATCCCCTGGAGGAGGAAATGACACCCTACTTCAGTATTCTTGCCTTGGCAATCCCATGGACAGAGGAGCCTGGTGGGCTACAGTCCATGGGGTCACAAAGAGTGAGAAACGACTGAAGTGACTTAGCACATGCACAAGCACATGGATTAAAACAGTGACATACTCAGACTACTAAGCTTCTGAAAATAGTACTGGAAAGCCAATACGCTCTGTTCTTTTTCCTTCCCTAGTTCTTCAGTTTGGATTTACAACTATCTTTGTGGCAGCTTTTCCCCTCGCACCACTTCTGGCCTTACTGAATAATATAATTGAAATTCGACTTGACGCTTATAAATTTGTCACACAGTGGAGGCGACCTTTAGCTTCAAGGGCCAAAGATATAGGTAAGTTGGACTTGGGGGTGTTTTTAAAAGATATTAATCGTCTGGTAGATAAAATTAAAAGCCACTAACTTTAGATATTTACATATAGTTTCCATGTAAGATGACTAAATCTTGCAAAAGAATAATTAATATTAGGTTTAAATAATATTAGATAACAAGTACAGCTACCTGTTTGAAAATTTATAATTTCCAATGCTAGAGAATTTGTGCTTAAATAGATTCTCAGTTTGGTTGTTTCTATCCTAGGATGCTAGAATTTAAAAATTTGATTTATTACCACTTCCTTTTGAAAGTAGATCTTGCATTTGCTTCAGTTTGTTTTGCTCTTTCCTAAATGTCTGCCTGAGTCACAGGAGGCAGGGTCCCATTTTTCTAGAGGCAGAGATGGCTTTTGGTTTTTGACTAGAGGTGCTAAGTTGAACCAGGTGTCTTTTATTCGTTTCCGCATTCAGTGCTTCATATAGAGCTGGCAGGTCCCCAGCCAGTGTGCATGGAAGAGAATTCAGTGTGGAAAAGAAAAAAAAGAGAAGAATTCAGTGTGGACGTTAGCTCAGTGGCCTCTTAACCTCCAGATGAAACAGACAGACATTCATTGAGCATCTACCTTGGGTCATGCATCAGGAACTTGGTCCATAAAGATGAACTGGAAGGATCCTATATTTTACCCAGAGGATCTCCTAGTCTGATGACAGCTTGACACTGCATATGCCAGCCAGTCTTAGCAGATGGTATTTGGTACCTTATCATCAACCAGAATTCTCTCCTTATGTCTAAAGCTGACTGAGTTTTAAGTCATGAGCATTGGCACTTGCATGCAAATTTCTTCAGTGCCAAGGTGTTTACAAGTAGAAATTCTTCCTTCTGGTTGCAAGTATCAGTATTTGGAATGATGGAAGGACCCATGGAAAGGACTATTGAAAATTAGTTACCCCAGTTGTTTTCATACTTATTTGCTTCTGCTGTTTTATCTGGAATTAACTAACACTTCTTTTTGAATAGGAATTTGGTATGGGATTCTTGAAGGCATTGGAATTCTCTCCGTTATTACAAATGCATTTGTGATAGCGATCACATCTGACTTTATCCCTCGCTTGGTGTATGCTTATAAGTATGGACCTTGTGCGGGCCAAGGAGAAGCTGGGCAAAAGTAAGTTTGCCATAAAGCCATCATGGAATCCCCATTCCCTAGTCATTGTGTACGGTTGGACACCCAAACAGAAGCCTTTGCACTGGAGTACATGGGACAGAAGTCCAGGACAAGAAGGCTTGTTGTAGGGGAGGTGGGACTACTGGGAGTCATATAGATCATACAAGTTTTAGATGGAACCAAATGTGAGAAGAGCAATTAATCATTTTTCCCACTCTTGCCCCCCATGAATTTTAAAATGTGTGGTATGCTGTGTAGCAAAAAAAAAAAAAAAAGTAGTACATGATGTATAGTTATGCCATTTTTATGAGTTTGTAAAAATTTGATTCCCCTTGTGTCATCAGGTAGACTCTGCAAATTTTATATAGGAAATGTGCAACCACGTGCCAGGTACCCATAAAGTACTCAATAAATACTTGCGGAATAAGTAACTGAGTGCTTCTTTCCTGGCTACTGACTTGACCAGTGTCAATATTATCATAGGCAAAGTGGGTAAACTTAACTCCCTGAGAGGTCAGTTCTATAGCATCACTTCAGTGATCCCCAAAGCTGTATTTCTGGTCAGATAAAACCTTGACAATATCATAACATGTCCCCTAGCTTTCCCTTCTATTAATACATCCTTGGGAAAAAAAGATATAAAAAGTCCTAACACACTTCAATGGGAAAAAATACAACAACCCTGTTTGGTTAATGTCACAATAATCTAATTGTGGGGTTTAAACGTCTGTAGGTCGGAGTGGAACGTGTGTTGGTGTCACAGGATCATTTCAGTGCCCCAGAAATCATCTCACTTGGGCTATTGCTTATTCACACAAGCAACCCTGCCTCTTGGCTTACTGGTTTGAGCCAAATTAATTCATCCTCTGTAGCTATTATAGTTCCATCAGCCCTCAAGGACAGTGCCACCAAACGAAGTTGGCTGAATTCATGCATGTATAGTCTAGGTCCAGCTCACAATCCAGTTATTTGAGGAAATTTCTATAAAATTCATTACTACACTAGCCATGTGGTTGTTAAACACATATACTCTAGCAACTTTAAGTGAGCATACCATCCCATTTTAAGAAAGATTTAAAAACTTATGTTGTACTATGTATGCATTTCTTTCTAACTGTAACCATTGTCAAGATTTTGTGCTTGACTTAGCCTAGAAAAGCTTACCTATGTTCAAGCCACATTCACATATGTTTTGATTCTCAAAACAATTCAGGGAGCGAGGACATGTATTATTACCCTCATTTTGAAGAGCAGAAAGAGATTGAGAGATTAAATCCAGAATCACAAGGCAGGCCTCATCCTGAACCTCATAGCTCTCAAGGCCTGTGCCAATAAACCATTATCCAACTCATCAATAGTCAGCTCCGTGGGGTTTAAATTCCAGTGGTTATTCCCATTCTTCCCTTATTTCAAATATTGTGAAACCTGTCTTGTTCTAGAGGGAACCAAAACACAAAGTAGCAACATTATGAACAGGTAATAGTGAATCAATTCTTTAGACTTTTAGCAGCCTATTAGATTTAAGACAGTGTTCATGGTGATTAGAATTTATCTAAATGGCCTCATTTCGGTTTTATTGTGCTCTCCAGGCGCCTCCCCCCCATTATACATCTACTTTTTACTCTTCTATTCCATTGTTCATTTTTGTTTTCAAGTAGTTACATTTGTCTGCTTCTCCATGAGTCTTATTTTCTGCCCCACCAGCTACTCTATTATCCTTTTTAGGTTTCTTCTTTTTCCAATTGAAAAATGCTTCAGAGAGAACTGAACTCATAGAGGAGCAGCATTATCAAATTTTAGATGTCATAGGCTTCTAGGGTAGCACATGCAGTCATAGTCAAATCCCACTCATGATTTAGTCCAGTTGTAGAAATGTCATATTTCAATTTAAATTGACCCTAAGTCAACAGTACTCCAACGAGACCCATCACCTTTCTCCAAACCTCCAGGTTTCCTTCAGGCCTCCTTACTTTTCAGGCCTCCCTGGCTCCTCCACAGATGAGAATTTCAAGCCTACATCCAGGGTCATTCAGTTCACAGGCCCCTTGTCCCTGTGACAGCGTGATTCAGTTACTCTTACTCATGTGTTCCAACTAGTCTCTCCACCAGCACAGATGCTCTGCAGACAAGTCTTCAGTGACACAGTGGGGAAGATAGTCTCATTTTAAGTCAGATCTGGAACACTGTGGTTTGAGGCATTGTCTCCACACCATGGATACAGAAGAGTATTTCAGATGTTGTCACCTTCCCTCTTAAGACACTCTGTCTTTCCTCCTGCCTGTGATCAGACTGCAATCTCAAAAACGACAGAATGATCTCTGTTCGTTTCCAAGGCAAACCATTCAATATCACAGTTATCCAAGTCTATGCCCCAACCAGTAATGCTGAAGAAGCTGAAGTTGAACAGTTTTATGAAGACCTACAAGACCTTTTAGAACTAACACCCAAAAAAAGATGTCCTTTTCATTATAGGGGACTGAAATGCTAAAGTAGGAAGTCAAGAAACACCTGGAGTAACAGATAAATTTGGCCTTGGAATGTGGAATGAAGCAGGGCAAAGACTAATAGAGTTTTGCCAAGAAAATGCACTGGTCATAGCAAACACCCTCTTCCA
>SJYX01001290.1:48035-92739 GCA_006410675.1 Oreotragus oreotragus
GTGGTCATGTATGGATGTGAGAGTTGGACTGTGAAGAAGGCTGAGCACCGAAGAATTGATACTTTTGAACTGTGGTGCTGGAGAAGACTCTTGAGAGTTCCTTGTACTGCAAGGAGATCCAACCAATCCATTCTGAAGGAGATCAACCCTGGGATTTCTTTGGAAGGAATGGTGCTAAAGCTGAAACTCCAGTACTTTGGCCACCTCATGTGAGGAGTTGACTCATTGGAAAAGACTCTGATGCTGGGAGGGATTGGGGGCAGAAGGAGAAGGGGACGACCGAGGATGAGATGGCTGGATGGCATCACCGACTCGAGGGACGTGAGTCTGAGTGAACTCCGGGAGATGGTGATGGACAGGGAGACCTGACATGCTGCGATTCATGGGGTCTGAAAGAGTCGGACACGACTGAGCGACTGAACTGATTGTTTATAAAATGAAGTCACTTCCTCTTTGAGGATATCTTCCCAGGGGGCCTTTAAAAAAGAGCTTAGATAACTGAAATCACCTCTGGGCAGACATCAGGAGGCAGAACTTGTAAAATAAAATTGAAGGTGCAAATTATAAAACTGTTCCTGCCAATCAGAGTTAAAATTCAATCAACAAACAATTTTTTTTCCCATAAAGCACAAATAACCGATTTTATCAGTTTGATCCCTTACCCTCAATGAATGCATCAAACTAATTACTTTGGTATCAGATAGACATAGATTACAGTTTGGGAACTTTCTCTTACAGTTTGGCAACATTCTCTAAGGATATATGCAGGCCTAAGAATTACTGTGAGGTATGTACCTGGTGTACATGATGTAGTGATAAATAAAATCAAGCTAATTTTCCTGTAGAAATAGTGATCTCATAAGGAGTTACAGACTTGATCAAGGACACTGCTCAAATTTTCACAGAATGGGTTATGAATATCTGAATGAACTATATTTATAAACTATAAATCAATTAAATAGATCAACATCATAATCAGTTGTAAAGTTGTATTTCAAAAGATAAAGCTGATGGTTAAGTGACAGTATTAGTTGCTTAAGTCCTTTATTATAGTCATCTAAAAAACATGTCTGACTTTAAATGCACAAACCTGATCTCATTTCCCCTGGATTTTTTGCCATTTTGCCCCATGTTTTGTGAGTCACAATGCCTAAAACCTCAAAAGCAAATTTATTTTGGCAGAATTCAAAGATACTCTGCAGTGAGTTTGACCTGGAATCAACAGATTCAAAAGTCAGCTTCTCATTCTGTTCTCTCCCAGATAATAGTTGTAGTAAGTGTAATAATGAGTATGTGTGTTAGTCACTCAGTCGTGTCCAATTCTTTGTGACCTCATGGACTGTAGCCTGCCAGGATTCTCTGGGATTCTCCAGGCAAGAATACTAGAGTGGGTTGCCATTCCCTTCTCCAGGGGATCTTCCCAATCCAGGAAATTGAACCCAGGTCTCCTTCACAACAGGTAGATTGTTTACTCTCTGAGCCACCAAGGAAGCCAAGTATAATAATTATCTCTAGTTCATCCTTTCCCCCATAGTAAAGGATGGAAAGCAATAAACAATGAATAGTGGTAAAACCAAAATTCTCACATTTAAATATGTCTTCTCAGACATTATTTGGACAAGGTATGCACTCTAATTCAAACAAGGCTGCCTTTTCATAAGACATTTTTCTGAATCTCCTTTCTTAGAAATGCCTGCGGAGGCTACCTGCCAGCACTTTCAGGAAATTATTATTTTATGTTCCCAGGAAACACCTCTTTTGTTTGGTGCCTTTTTCTCCATTCCTCTCACTTCTCCCTGATGGTCAGTGTAGCCTCATCTTTGCTGTGTCTCACCTGGAGCTGGGGCTGAGTCACACTGAGGGTACACAGACCACCTGGCAGCAAACTGAAAGACATGGGGTCTGCCACTGCCTGCGGCCTTGCTGCCATAGCAGGAGGCCCCTGCGCTGACGCGTGGATGCCACTGGGAACGAAGCACACCATACAGCGAAGCATGGGAAACCTCACTTCCCTGAACTGATGGTCGTCCCAACTATCTGATGTTGGCAAGCCAAGATTCTCCCACAGTGGAAACAGAACTGCCTCACAGTTAAGCATTAGCAGTCCTCCTCCTCCTCTGGTTATGAAAATAACATGGAAAAAAGACTTACACAGTTGACAATTATGTATATATGTATAGCTTCACATGTAACACTTTGGACCCAGAGGGAGTACACGCCCACTAAAGGCATATTTTCAGCTTGATTTATGAGTGACACCAAATGAATATGCTTAATAAACAGTTCAGTGACATACCCCTTTTATTTGGAGGCTTTAAGGTGTTCAGCCCATGAGACAGGCATTTCATTTGAATTTAAGTTCTCAGTTGAGGTTTTTGAAACAGAGCCACCACTAGACAAGCAGCTTTAATATTAGTAAAGCTCAGGGCTGCTTTATGAGAGAAGTGTGTCAGAGGGCCTGGAAATAATTATTCCATTTCAACAATGGCCTGTTTTTTGCCAGTTTCCGGAGCACTTTCCCTTCCCACAGCCCAGCTCCGGAGAAGACTCTGCTCTTTATTTCACAAAACCAGCTCCCTCTCTGACAACTGATTATCATCACCAAGATACTGATTTGTTTTCATGTCATGTTCTAGGCAGTTCATATATGAGGGAGAAATCATTTCAAATTAGCCTTTTAAGGAGCGATGGGGAGGCCTGCTGCCAGTGGGAGAAGGGCATGTTACACACACACTGACCATTACTTTCACTCATGAGTGACTTGACAATGAGCGCTTCTGCTTGGCTCACTTAAGGCCAGCCTTTCCTTCACATACAGAACCCATGTGCTCTCAGAACTATATCTGTGTCATCACTTGGGTTTGATATTCAGCAACTCTGAATAATCACATCAGACATATTAATGAGAAGAGTCTGAAAACCATTATTCTTTCAGTTGATAATTATTTGTTGGCCTCTTGCTAGGTGCATGCAATAAAATAACAGCCACTCATGTTTATTAAGATCTTGCTATATGCTAAGCAGTATATCAGAGTATATAAGCAGTACATAAGCAGACATGTTTTACACATATCATTTTATTCCCACAGTGACCCTATGAGGTGGCACTTTTGTTGCTTTAAAGAAGGTGCGTAATTTGTCAATATGACATGGCTAGAAAGCAGCAAAGCTATGGTATATGACCCTAAAGCCCAAGTTTCTTGTACTGTAATATACTGAACCCCCAGCACAAGCTGAAAGCCATGTCCTCAAGAAGCTTATAATCCTAGGTAGTAATTTTATTCCTGATCCATCTTCTAGACCTTGATAGAACCCCTGGTACTTTAGGTCCTCTCCAATCAAATCCATTAAATTCAATATTTACTGGATTCCTACACTGCGTGAGACTATCCTAGAATACCAAAGTATCAATGACACCTCTTTTGATCCAAAAATAAAAAAACACTATAGTCCAAAGGAGAAGACATACATGTCTGCAGCCAACTCTAAGATAAGCTATATGGCCATTATGAAGTAAATACAGCAGGACCACAGAGAGAAGGGAATGAAGCTTCTGACTAGGCACATTAGGACATCTTCACACAAGAGATGGCATCTCAGCTGGCCATTGGAGGATGTTACCACTTGTACAAAATGAGTAAGGAATCCCAACAGAAAAGACAACAGAAGCAGACGCATGAAAGCATATGATACATGAAGGAAACATAGTCTAGCATGATTGTAGCATGGATGAATTGGGGAAGGGGTGTCATATCCATACCAATTATACTCAGGTCATAAGAAAGTATGTGCTGGGCTCATTCACTTCAGTCGTGTAGCCCACCAGGCTCCTATGTCCATGAGATTCTCAGGCAAGAATACTGGAGTGAGTAGCCATGCCCTCCTCCAGGGGATCTTCCTGACCCAGGAGTCGAACCCATATCTCTGGCGTCTCTTGGATTGCAGGGAGCTTTTTTACCTACTGAGGCACCTGAGAAACCCCACATAAGAAAGTGTAGACAACCAGTAATGAAGGAATGTGATTATGTGTACATGTATGTGTGTATTTATGAAAGAAGTAGTGACCTAATTTACACTGATTCTGCAATGCTTTCACCGTTTCACTGAAGCACTGATTGGGGGTAGTGCTGCTCTATATGATGATTCTGCACAAAAAGGACCAGAACAAAAGAAATGACTTGTTTCTCATTTAACATAGCCAGGGTTTTTCCGTGTATTCCAACTTGAGTGCTGTGACAAGACAGGGTCAGGTAAGACACTGATAACTGCAGGAATTTCTAGCAAGTAGACCCTCGGTGGATTGGATGCAAAGGTGATCAGAGTCCTAATTACAGAATCTGTTTTCATTTTCAGGTGCATGGTTGGCTACGTGAATGCCAGCTTGTCTGTATTCCGAATTTCTGACTTTGAGAACAGATCTGAACCTGAGTCTGATGGCAGTGAGTTCTCGGGGACTCCTCTCAAGTACTGTAGGTAAGTGTAGCACGCTTAGCCTCAGCTGGGCTGGCTCTGTCGTGGGGAGGTGTTGCTCAGATAACAGCCTTTTTGACTGAGCGGCTTTAAAGCAGGGGTTCTCAAACTTAACTATGCACCATGGCACCCCGCTCCAGTACTCTTGCCTGGCAAATCCCATGGGCGGAGGAGCCTGGTGGGCTGCAGTCCATGGGGTCACTAGGAGTCGGACATGACTGAGCGACTTCACTTTCACTTTTCACTTTCATACACTGGAGAAGGAAATGGCAACCCACTCCGGTGTTCTTGCCTGGAGAATCCCAGGGACGGCGGAGCCTGGTGGGCTGCCGTCTATGGGGTCGCACAGTCGGACACAACTGAAGCGACTTAGCAGCAGCAGCAGCACAGTCCTTTGGAGGATTTTTAAATCTCTTCACCAAGCTGTGACCCAGACTGATTAAAACACAGTCTCTGAGGTGAATCTCAGGCTTCTAGATCCAGGAAGCCCATGTAAGAGGAGCCCAAAGAGATCCCCACTAAGACATTATAATTAAAGTGTCAAAGTTAAGGAAAGTAGAGCATATTAGAAGCAGCAGAGAAAAGCAACTTGTCACACAGGCACATCTCATGTTTGTGCACTTCACAGATACTGCGGTTTTTTTAAAGTTTAAGGGTTGTGATGTCTCTGATAGCTCAGTTGGTAAAGGATCCGCAGGAGACCCCGATTCGATTCCTGGGTCGGGAAGATCCACTGAAGAAGGGATAGGGTACGCACTCCAGTACTCTTGGGCTTCCCTTGTGACTCAGCTAGTAAAGGATACTCCTGCAATGCAGGAGACCTGGGTTTGATCCCTGGGTTGGGAAGATCCCCTGGAGAAGGGATAGGCTACCCATTCCAGTATTCTGACCTGGAGAATTCCATGCTCTGTATAGTCCATGGGGTCGCAAAGAGTTGGACATGACTGATACGGAGAAGGCAATGGCACCCCACTCCAGTACTCTTGCCTGGAAAATCCCACGGATGGAGGAACATGGAGGGCTGCAGTCCATGGGGTCACTAGGAGTTGGACATGACTGAGCGACTTCACTTTCACTTTTCACTTTCATGCATTGGAGAAGGAAATGGCAACCCACTCCAGTGTTCTTGCCTGGAGAATCCCAGGGACGGGGGAGCCTGGTGGGCTGCCATCTCTGGGGTTGCACAGAGTCGGACACGACTGAAGCGACTTAGCAGCAGCAGAGCGACTTTCACTTTACTTCACAAGGTTTGTGGCAATCCTGGGTTGAGAAAGTCCATCAGTGCTGTTTTTCCAATAGCATTTGATCACTGTGACTCTGGCACGTTTTGGTAATTATTGCCATATTTCAAAATTTTTTCATTATTATATTTGCTGTGGTGACCTATAATCAGTGATCTTTGGTGTTACTATTGTAATTGTTTTGGGGTGCTACAAACCATGCCCATGTAAGAGACAGTAGATTTACTTGATAAATGTTATATGTGTTCTGACTCTTTTTTCCCCTGCTCTCCCTCTCCCCTGACACAACAATATTAAAATTAGGCCAAATAATAACCTTTGAGTGGCCTGTAAGTATTCAAGAGGAAGGAAAGCCTCACATCTCTCACTTTAAAAGCTAGAAATTAAAATTAAAAGCAAGAAATGACCAAGCTTAGTGAGGAAGGCATGTTGAAAGCAGGGGTAAGCCCAAAGTTAGGCATCTTAAACCAAACAGTTTGCCAGGTTATAAATGCAAAGGAAAAGTTCTTGGAGGAAATTTAAAGTGCTACTCCAGTGAACACCCAAATGAGAAGTAAAACAGCCTTACTGATGATCTGAAGAAAGTTTTAGTGATCTGTACAAAAGATCAAACCAGCAACAACCTTTCCTTAAACCAAAGCTTATTCTGTGAGATCCGAGATAGATGAGGAAGCTACAGAAAAGTTTGAAGCTAGCGGAGGTTGGTGGAAAAGGCACTGGCAACCCACTCCAGTACTCCTGCCTGGAAAATCCCATGGACGGAGGAGTCTGGTAGGCTGCCATCTATGGGGTCGCACAGAGTCAGACACGACTGAAGTGACTTAGCAGCAGCAGCAGCAGAGANTAGCGGAGGTTGGTGGAGAAGGCACTGGCAACCCACTCCAGTACTCCTGCCTGGAAAATCCCATGGACGGAGGAGTCTGGTAGGCTGCCATCTATGGGGTCGCACAGAGTCAGACACGACTGAAGTGACTTAGCAGCAGCAGCAGCAGAGATTGGTTCGTGAGTTTAATGAAAGAAGCTACCCCTATAACATGCAAGTGCTAATGTAGAAGCTGCAGTTATTTATCCAGATCTATCTAAAATATTTAATGAAGGTGACTACAGTAAACAACAGATTTTAAAGATAGATGAAACAGCCTCTATTTGGAAGAAGATGTCATCTAGAACTTTTATAGCTAGAGAGGAGAAGTCAATGCCTGACTTTAAACTTCAAAGGACAGGCTGACTGTCTCATTAAAGAGTTAATGAAGCTGGAGACTTGAAGTTGAAGCCAGTGCTCATTTACCATTCTGAAAGTCCTAGGGCCCTTAAGAATTATGCTAAGTCTACTTTGCAGGTGTTCTATAAATGGAGCAATAAAGCCTGAATCCCAGAAAGTCTGTTTACAACATGGCTTTCTGAATATTTTAAGCCCACTGTTGAGACCTACTGCATAGAAAAAAGGTTCCTTTCCAAACATTGCTGTTTAAGACAGACTAAATGATAAGAGCAGAAGGATGTGAACTCACCTCTTCTTACAAAAACACCAAAATCACAATTAACTGCTGAACAACCATCAACTAATAACTATAGAAACCTACAAAAACAGATATTATACACCCAAAAATAAAGAAGAAGCCACAACAGGATAGAAGGAAGGGTGCAAGCATGATAAAATCAAATCACAGCCACTACCAGTGGGTGACCCACAACTGGGAAAGAATTCTCCCACAGGAGTGAGAGTTCTAAGCCCCACGTCAGGGTCCCCTGCACTGGCAGGCAGAGCCCCAGAAAGTCTGGCTTTGAAGGCCAGCAGGGTTTGATCACAGGAATTCCACTGGTCTGGGGAAAACAGAAACTCCCACTCTTAGAGGGCACACACAGGGTCTTGTGTGCACCAGGACCCAGGGAAATAAACAGTGACCTCATAAGAGCCTGGGTCAGACCTACCTGCTAGTATTGAAGGGTCTCCTACACAGGCAGGGGCCAACTGTGACTCACTACAGGGACAAAAACACAGTCAATGTAGTTCTAAGGAGTACTCATTAGCATCAGCCTTCCTGGAGGCCATCATTTCCTCCCCAAGACCTGGCCTCACCTAACAGCTGGCAGACCAGGACTCAGGCCAACCAACCAACCAAGTGGGAACATAGCCCCACTCATCAGCAGACAGGCTGATTAAAGTCTTCCTGAGCACACAGCTGCCCGAAAAACACACCTCTTGACATGGTCCTGCCCAGAGTGACAAGATCCAATTCCACCCACCAGTGGGCAGGAACCAGTCCCTCCCACCAAGAAGCATGAACAAGTCTCTCAGACCAGTCTCATCCACCAAGTTGAAGACAACAGAAGAAGAATTACAACCCTGCAGCTTTCAGAATGGAAACCACAATCACAGAAAGTTTGACAAAATAAGACAGCCAAGGAATATGTCCCAAGTGAAGGAACAAGATAAAGCCTCAGAAAGACAACTAAACGAAGTGGAGACAGGCCATCTACCCTAAAAAGAATTCAGAACAATGACACTAAAGATGATCCGAGAGCTTGGAAAAAGAATGGAGGCGTAGATCAAGAAGATTAATGTTTCACAAAGACCTAGAGCTAAAGAACAAACAGAGGTGAACAGCACAGTAACTGAAATGAAAAATCCACTAGAAGAAATCAGTAGCAGAATAACAGGCAGAAGAGTGCGTAAGTGAGCTGGAAGACAGGGTGGTGGGAATCACTGTCATGGAACAGAATTTTTTAAAAAAGAATGAAGAGCAATGAGGACAGTTAAGAGACCTCTGGAATAACATTAATCGTGCAACATTTGTGTAGCAGGGGTCCAAGGAAGAGAAAGGACCTGAGAAGATATGTGAGAGATAATAGCTGAAAACTCCCCTTACATGGGAAAGGAGTCACTCAAGACCCAGAAATGCAGAGTTCCTTATGGGATAAACCCAGGGAGGAACATGCCAAGACATATAGTAATCAATTTGACAAAAATTAAGGACAAAGGAAAGATACTAAAAGCAATGAGGGAAAAACAGCAAATAACACACAAGGGAATTCCCATAAGGTTATCAGATGATTTTTCAGCAGAAACTCTGCAGGCCAGAAGAAAGTGGCACAGTGTATTTACAGTGATGAAAGGGAAGAACCTACAACCAAGAATACTCTACTCAGCAAGACTCTCCTTCAGATTTAACAGAGAAATCAAAAGCTTTACAGACAAGCCAAAGCTAAGAGAATTCAGCACCACCAGACCAGCTTTGCAACAAATGCTACAGGAACTTCTCTAGGTGAAAAAGAAAAGGCCACAACTAGAAACAAAATTATGAAGATAGGAAATCATCCCATACACAAATATGATCTGAAAACCAGCAATCTTGAGAAAAGGAGAGCACAAATGCAGGACACTGGAAATGCATGTGAAATTAAGAAACCAGCAACTTAATCTTGTATATGTATGTGTGTGTATATATATAGATTGCTATATCAAAACCTCATGGGAACCACAAACTGATAATCTACAATAGATACACACAAATAAAGAAAAAGGAATCCAAACACAACTTTAACAGTAGTCATCAAATCACAGGAGAACAAAAGAGGAAGGGAAGAAAACTGAATTACAAAAATAAATGCAAAACAATTAACAAAATGGCAATAAGAACATACATATTGATAATTACCTGAAACAGAAACAGATTAAATACTGCAATCAAGACACAGACTGGATGAATGGATACAAAAAACAAGGCCCATATATATGCTGTCTACCGGGTGGCTCAGTTGATAAAGAACCCACCCGCAAACACGGAGACACAAGAGATGCAGGTTCGATCCCTGGGTTGGGAAGATCCCCTGAAGAAGGAAGTGGCAACCCACTCCAGGATCCTTGCCTGGGAAATCCCATGATCTCCCAGAGGAGCCTGACAGGCTATAGTCCACAGGGTTGCAGAGAGTCAGACACGACTGAGTGCACGTGCACACACGCACATAAAGACCCACTTCAGATCGGGACACAGTCAAACTGAGAGTGAGAGGATGGAAAAAGGTATTCCACACACATGGAAGTCAATGGAAAGTTGGAGTAGCACCACTCATATCAGACAAGATGGACTTTGAAGACTGTTACAGGAGACAAAAGAAGAGAACTACATAATGGTCAAGAGATCAATCCAAGAGGAAAATATGACAACTGTAAGTACAAATGCACTCAACGAAGGAGCACCTCAATGCATAAGGCAAATACTAATAGCCATAAAAGGAGAAATCAACAGGAACACAATAACAATGGGGCACTTTAACACCCCACTTTCATCAATGGACAGATCATCCATATAAAAAGTCAGTAAGGAAACACAGGCCTTAAATGACAAATTAGACCAGATAGACTTACTTATATTTTTAGAGCATTCCATCCAAAAGCCTCAGAACACACATTCTCAAGTACACATGGAGCATTCTCCAGTTTGATCACATGCTGGGCCACAAGGCAAGCCTTGGTAAATTTAAGAAAACTGAAATCATATCAACCATCTTCTCTGATTATGAGATTATCTATCAGCTACAAGAAAAAAAAAACTAAAAAAACACAAACATGTGGAGGTTAAACAATATGCTCTTATACAACCAAAGGATCACTGAAGAAATCAAAGAGAAAATTGAAAAAATAGAGACAAATGAAAACAAAATGATCCAAAACCTGCGGGATGCAGCAAAAGCAGTTCTAAGAAGGAAGTTACAGCAGTGCAGTCTTACCTCAGGAAACAAGAATCTCAAACAACCGAATCTTACACCTGAAGCAACTAGAGAAAGAAGAACAAACAAATTCCCAAAGTTAATAGAAGGAAAGAAATCATAAGGATCAGAGCAGAAATAAATGAAATAGAGACAAAAAAAATAATAGAAAAGATCAACGAAACTAAAAGCTGATTCTTTGAAAAGGCAAACAAAATTGATAAATCTTTAACCAGACTCAGCAAGAAAAAAAGAGAGAGGGCTTGATAAAATAAAATAAGAATGAAAACGGAGAAGTTACAATGAACACAACAGAAATACAAAGGATCAGAAGTGACTACTACAAGCACCTATATGCCAATAAAATGGACAACCTAGAAGAAATAGACAANGATAAATCTTTAACCAGACTCAGCAAGAAAAAAAGAGAGAGGGCTTGATAAAATAAAATAAGAATGAAAACGGAGAAGTTACAATGAACACAACAGAAATACAAAGGATCAGAAGTGACTACTACAAGCACCTATATGCCAATAAAATGGACAACCTAGAAGAAATAGACAAATTCTTAGAAACTACAATCTCCCAAGACTAAATCAGGAGAAAATAGAAAATACAAACATACCAATCACAAGCACTGAAATGGAAACTATGATTTTAAAACTCCCAACAAACTAAATGAGTTTGAGCAAGCTCCAGGAGCTGGTGATGGACAGGGAAGCCTGGTGTGCTGCAGTCCATGGGGTCANATACAAACATACCAATCACAAGCACTGAAATGGAAACTATGATTTTAAAACTCCCAACAAACCAAATGAGTTTGAGCAAGCTCCAGGAGCTGGTGATGGACAGGGAAGCCTGGTGTGCTGCAGTCCATGGGGTCACAAAGAGTCGGACATGACTGAGAGACTGAACAGAACTGAACAAACCACAGTCTGGGGCCAGACTGCTTCACAGGAGAATTCTATCAAATATTTAGAGAAGAGTTAACACTATCCTTCTGAAACGGTTCCAAAAAATTGCAGAGGAAAGAGCACTTCCAAACTCATTCTATGAAGCCATCATCACTCTGATATAAAAACCAGAAAAGATACCAAAGAAAATGACAGGCCAATATCACTGATAAACATAGATGCAAAAATCCTAAAACAAAATACTAGCAAACTGAATCGAACAATAAAAGGATTATACACTATGATCAAGTGAAATTTACCCCAGAAATACAAGGATTTTTCATTATTGGCACATCAATCAATGTGGTATATAACATCATATATTGGAGAATAAAAACCATATGGTCATCCCAATAGTTTCAGAAAAAGCTTTTGACAAAATTTAACACCACTTATGATTAAAAACAAAAAACTCTCCAGAAAATGGGCATAGAGCAGACATGCATACATGCACAGCAAGTTGCTTCGGTTGTATCTGACCCTTTGTGACCTATGGACTGTAGCCTGCCAAGCTGCTCTGTCCATGGACTCTCCAAGCAAGAATACTGGAGTGCATTGCCATGCCCCCTCCAGGGGAACCCAGGGATCAAACCCATGTCTATTACATCTCCTGCATTGGCGAGCATGTTCTTTACCACTAACGCCACCTGGAAGGCCCAGAGGGGACATACTTCAACATAATAAAGGCCATATATGACATAGAAGAACTATACAAAAAATATCTTCATGACCCAGATAACCACAGTGGTGTGGTCACTCACCTAGAGCCTGATATCCTGGAGTGCGAAGTCAAGTGGCCCTTAGGAAGCATCACTATGAACAAAGCTAGTGGAGGTGATGGAATTCAAGCTGAGCTATTTCAAATCCTGAAAGACGATGCTGTGAAAGTGCTGCACTCAATATGCCAGCAAATTTGGAAAACTCAGTAGTGGCCACAGGACTGGAAAAGGTCAGCTTTCATTCCAATCCCAAAGAAAGGCAATGCCAAAGAACGTTCAAACTACCGCACAGTTGCACTCATCTCACACGCTAGCAAAGTAATGCTCAAAATTCTCCAAGCCAGGCTCAACATTACATGAACCAAGAACTTCCAGATGTTCAAGCTGGATTTGGAAACAGCAGAGGAATCAGAGATCAAAGTGTCAACATCCGTTGGATCACCAAAAAAGCAAGAGAGTTTCAGAAAAACATCTACTTCTGCTATATTGACTATGCCAAAGCCTTTGACTGTGGATCAAAACAAACTGTGGCTAAAAGAGATGTGAATACCAGACCACCTGACCTGCCTCCTGAGAAATCTGTATGCAGGTCAAGAAGCAATATTTGGAACTGGACATGGAACAACAGATTGGTTCCAAATTGGGAAAGGAGTATGTCAAGGCTGCATATTGTCAACCTGCTTATTTAATTTATATGCAGAGTACATCATGAGAAACACTGGGCTGGAAGCAGCACAAGCTGGAATCAAGATTGTCAGGAGAAATATCAATAACCTGAGATATGCAGATGACACCACCCTTATGGCAGAAAGCGAAGAAGAACTAAAGAGCCTCTTGATGAAAGTGAAAGAAGATAGTGAAAAAGTTGGCTTAAAGTTCAACATTCAGAAAACTAAGATCATGGCATCTGGTCCCATCACTTCATGGCAAATAGATGGGGAAACAATGAAAACAGTGACAGATTTTATTTTCTTGGACTCCNAAGAGGAACTAAAGAGCCTCTTGATGAAAGTGAAAGAGGAGAGTGAAAAAGTTGGCTTAAAGCTCAACATTCAGAAAACTAAGATCATGGCATCTGGTCCCATCACTTCATGGCAAATAGATGGGGAAACAATGAAAACAGTGACAGATTTTATTTTCTTGGACTCCAAAATCACTGCAGATGGTGACTGCAGCCATGAAATAAAAAGACACTTGCCCCTTGGAAGAAAAGCTATGACCAACCTAGACAGCATATAAAAAAGTAGAGACATTACTGACGAAGGTCCGTCTAGTCAAAGCTATGGTTTTTCCAGTAGTCATGTATGGGTGTGAGAGTTGGACTATAAATCAAGCTGAACACTAATGAATTGATGCTTTTGAACTGTGGTGTTGGAGAAGACTCTTGAGAGTCCCTTTGGACTGCAAGGTGATCCAACCAGTCCATCCTAAAGGAAATCAGTCTTGAGTATTCATTGGAAGGACTGATGCTGAAGCTGAAATTCCAATACTGTGGCCACCTGATGTGAAGAACTGACTCATTTGAAAAGACCCTGATGCTGGGAAAGATTAAAGATAGGAGAAGGGGACAACAGAGGATGAGATGGTTGAATGGCATCACCGATGTGATGGACGTGAATTTGAGTAGGCTCTGGGAGTTGGTGATGGACAGGGAAGCCTGGTGTGCTGCAGTCCACGGGGTCACAAAGAGTCAGACACTACTGAGCGACTGAACTGAACTGATGACAAAGTTACAGCTAACAACATACTCAACGGTGAAAAACTCAAAGCTTTTCCTCTCTGACCAGAAATAAGACAAGGATGTCCACTCTCACCACTTTTGTTCAATATAGTTTTGGAAGCCCTAACAAAAGCTCACAATTAGTGACAAGAAAACGCAGGAAACTGTAAAACTCCCTGGTAAAGGTCAATATATAGAAAACGTAGTGGAATAATCAGTTATAAAGTTAGTATGAAAGTTACAAGAAAAAAGTCCAAAAAATGACTAACTACAATAATTAGTTAAGGGATACACAAGATAATAAAAATGTGAATTGTCACTCTCACAATTAGTGACAAGAAAACGCAGGAAACTGTAAAACTCCCTGGTAAAGGTCAATATATAGAAAACGTAGTGGAATAATCAGTTATAAAGTTAGTATGAAAGTTACAAGAAAAAAGTCCAAAAAATGACTAACTACAATAATTAGTTAAGGGATACACAAGATAATAAAAATGTGAATTGTCACATTAGAAACATAAAACATGGTGAGGGGAGCTTTAGAATGCTAAAAATGTAGCACTTAAGAAAAAGTTCAGACTTAGGTTGCAATCAACTTAAAATCGACTGTTATAAATACAAGCTGTTATATGTGTGCCTTATGCTAACCACAAAGCAGAGGCCTATAGCACAACACAAAAGACAGTAGACTCTAATGACAACACTGAAGAAAGTCAAACCCAGAAGGAAGCAAGCAAGAGAAAGGGAAAAGAACAAGGAGAACTACACGACAGCCAGAAAAGAAGAGACAAAATGGAAATCAGTACATACCTGTCAATAACTATTTTCAGTGCAAGTGAATTCAATTCTCCAGTCAAAAGACAGAGAGTGGCTGAATGGAAGGAAAAAGTAAGACATCTATATGCTGCCTACAAAAGACTCATTTCAGATGCAAAAACACAAACAACTCAAACATGAAGGGATGGGAAAAAATGTATTTGGTGAAAATGGAAATGTATTTTGTGAAAATGTATTTTGTGAAAATGAAAGTTGGAGTATCTAGACTTACATCAGACAAAATAGACTTTAAAACAAAATAATAACAAAAGACTGTCATTACATACTGATAAAGGGGTCAACAAGAAAATACATTTCCCAACACAGGAGCACCTAACTATATAACCAAGTATTGACATGTCTAAAGGAAGAAATAAACAGCAGTACAATAATACTAGGGGACTTTTATACCACAGGAGATCATCCAAACAAACCAACAACAACAAAAAATCAATAAACGTTGATCTTAAAGGACTTTAGACAAAGGGACATTATTAACAGATAAGTACAGAACATTCCATCAAAAGAAACAGAATTTACATCTTCTTAAGTACACATGGAACATTCTCCAGGATATATCTCGCTCAGTCGTGTCTGACTCTTTGCGACCCCATGGACTGTAGCCTACCAGGGTCCTCCCTTCATGGGATTCTCCAGGCAAGAATACTGGAGTGGGTTGCCATTTCCTTCTCCAGGGGATCTTTCCAACCCAGGGATCGAACCCAGGGATGGAACCCAGGTCTCCAGCATTCCAGGCAGATGCTTTAACCTCTGAGCCACCAGGGAAGCCCATTATGCCACAAGTCTCAATAAATTTAGAAGATTGAAATCGTATCAAGCATATTTTCTGACCATAATGGTATGAAATGAAGCAAGAAATCAATTACAGAAAGAAAACTGGAAAATTGACAAATATGTGGAAACTAAACAACATGCTACAGAACAACCAATGGTTCAAAGCAATCAAAAGAGAAGTCAAAAATTACCTTGAGACATTTGAAAATGAAAAATACAACATACCGAAACACAGGATGCAGCAAATGCAGTTCTAAGAGGCAAGATGACAGTAGTAAATGCCTACCTTAGGAAACAAGAAAGGTCTCAAACAGCATAACCTTACATCTCAAGGAACTAGAACAAAGTCCAAAGTTAATAGAAGGAAGGAAATAAAGTTCAGAGCAGAAATAAAACTAAAAATGAAACTAAGAGCTGATTCTTTTAACAACGAACAAACTCAACAAACCTTTAACTAGACTCACCAAAAAAACAAAGAGGACTCAAATAAAACCAGATATCAAGAAGAGATATTACAACTGATACCACAGAAATACTCATGATCCTAAGAGACTATTAGGAACAATTATATGCCAACAAATTTGGCAACCTAGAAAAGATGGAACAATTCCTAGAAACGTACAACCTACCAAGACTGAACCAAGAAGAAAAAAAATCTGAACTGAGTACTACTAATAAAGAGGGTGCATCAGTAATCAAAAACTTCCCAACAAACAAAGTCCAGAAGCAGATGGCTTCGCTATGAATTTGTCTAAATAGTAAAATAAATTCTATTAGTCAAATTCTACTAATATTCTATTAATACCAATTTTTATCAAACTCTTTCAAAAAACAGCAGAGGCAGGAATGCTCCAAAGTCATTTTATGTTGCCAGCATTCCTGAGACAAGGGCACCACAAGACACAAACAAGACACTGCAAGAAATTACAGGCCAGTGATACTGATGATTATAAATGCAGAAATTCTCAACAAAATATTAGCAAACCAAATTCAACAATATATTAAAAGCCTCATACACCATAAGCAAGTGGGATTTACCCTAGGATTGCAAGGATGGCTCAACATATGCAAATCAGTGTGTTATACCACATTGACAAAATAAAGGATAAAAATCAATCATCTCAAAAATGCAGGAAAAAATTTTGACAAAATTTAACATCAATTATGATTTGAAAAAACCTCTCAACAAAGTGGTTATAGAGTGACTATATGCACGTCAACATAATCAAGGCCATATATGACAAACCCATAGCTAATGTGACACTCAAAGGTGAGAAGCTGAAAGTAAAGCTTTTCCTCTAAAATCAGCAACAAAGCAAGGAAGCTCTCACCACTTTTTTGCAACCTAGTATTGGAAGTCCTAGGATAAAAAAGAAAAGAAACAGAAGGATCCAAATCAAGAAGGAGAAGGTAAAATGGTCACTATTTGGAGATGACATGGTATTCTATATAGAAAATCAAAACACTGTTTTGAACTAATAAATTCAGTAAAGTTTCATGATAGAAAATAAGTATACAAATAATTCTATATACTAACAACAAGTTGTCAGAAACAGAAATTAAGAAAACAATCCCATTTACAATCGCATCAAAAATAATGTCTAGGAATAAATTTAACCAAGGAAATGAAAGACCTGTACACTGAAAACTGTAAGACACTGATAGAATAAACTGAAAACACACATTTTAAAAAATGCTTCATACATACTGTTAAAATGTCCATACTACCCAAAGCAATATACAGATTCAGTACAATCCTTATCAAAATCCCAATGGCATTTTTCACAGGAGTAGAATAATCGTAAAATCTGTGTGGACAGGGAGGCCTGGTGTGCATGGGGGCACAAAGAATCGGACACAACTGAGCGACTGAACTGAACTGAACACAAGACCCAGAATACCCGAAGTAACCCTAAGAAGAAGAAAAGGCTGGAAACATCTCTCTTCCTTATTTCAAAGTATATTACATCTCTCTTCCTTATTTCAAAGTATATTACATCTCTCTTCCTTATTTCAAAGTATATTACATCTCTCTTCCTTATTTCAAATTATATTACAAAGAAATAATAATCAAAACAGTCACAGTAACAGTAATCAATACTATTAGCTGACATAAAAACAAGCACATAGATCAGCAGAACAGAATCAAGAGCCCAGAAATAAACCCACACAAATATAGCCAATTTATGACAAAGGAGTGAAGAATATACGATGGAGAAAGGATAGCTTCTTCCTTTCTGGTGCTGGAAAGATGAGACAGCCTCATGCAGAAAATGAAGCTGGACCACTGTCTTACACCATACATAAAATTTTAACTCAAAATCGATTAAAGATTTTAAGACTTGAAACCATAAAAGTTCTAAAAGAAAACATAGGCAGTAAGCAACTGGACAACAATTATGGTGATGATGTCTTAAATCTGATACTATAAACAAAGCAGTAAAAGCAAAAATATACAAGTGGGAGTATATCAAGCTGCACAGCAAAGGAAATCGTCAGCAAAATGAAAAGGCCATCTCCTGGACAGAAGAAAATATTTGCAAATAGTTTTTCTGATTAGAGGTTAATATCCTAAATATATAGAGAACTCATATAATTCAGTGGTGGGGGAAAATGTTATTTTTAAATGAGCAAAGAATCTGAACAGACATTTTTCCAAAGAAGGCATAAAGATAAGTCAAGAGGTACATAAAAAGATAGTGTCACTAATCATCGAGGAAATGGGAATCAAAACACAATGAAGTAGCACTTCATACCTGTTAGAGTGCCTATTATCAAAAAAGCCAAAGAATAACAAATGTTGGCAAGGATGTGAAGAAAAGGGAACCCCCATGCACTGTTGGTGTGAATGTAGATATAGGCAGCCACTATGGCACTACTATTGGAGAAGGAAATGGCAACCCACTCCAGTATTCTTCCCTGGAGAATTCCATGGACATAGGAGCCTGGCAGACTATATAGTCCATGGGGTCGCAAACAGTCAGACACAACTGAGCAGCTAACACACACACACACACACACACACACACACCACACACACACGGCACTAGTATGGAGGNAACCCACTCCAGTATTCTTCCCTGGAGAATTCCATGGACATAGGAGCCTGGCAGACTATATAGTCCATGGGGTCGCAAAGAGTCAGACACAACTGAGCAGCTAACACACACACACACATACACCACACACACACGGCACTAGTATGGAGGTTCCTCAAAAAGTTAAAAATTGAACTACCGTATGATTCAGCAATTCCACTACTGGGTATTTATCCAAAGGAAACAAATCCCTACCTCAAAAAATCATCCACACCCCCATATTTACTGTAGCATTGCTTACAATAGCCAAGATATAGACTTAGAAACAATCTTCAGTGCCTACTGACTGATATACATGTATAAAGAAAATGTGGTGTGTTTATACAATGGAATATTATGCAAACATAAAATAGGAAATCCTATTGCAACAGCATGGATGGATTTTGAGGGTATTATGCCAAAGTGAAATATGTTAGACAGAAAAAGACAAATACCATATAATTTCACTTATATATAGAATCTAAATAAAATCTGAACTCAACAGATTCAGAGATCAGACTGGTAGCTACCAAAGGCTTGGGGTGGCATGGGCAAAATGCATTATAAAGTAAGTTAATTTTGGGGATGTAACACACAGTATGATGACTATAGTTAATAATACTGTATTATATATGTGAAAATTGCTAAGATTGCCTTAGGTGGTATAGTCATTTTAACAACACTGATTCTTCCAATCCAAGAACATGGTATATCTTCCTGTCTCTTGGTGTCATTTTTTACTTCTTTCATAAGTATCTTATAGTTTTTGGAGTACAGGTCTTTTGCCTCATTCAGTTCAGTTCAGTTCAATTCAGTTGCTCAGTCGTGTCCGACTCTTTGCGACCCCATAAATCGCAGCATGCCAGGCCTCCCTGTCCATCACCATGAGAAGTAGGTTTTGTGACTTACAGTACTTTCTGTTTGTTCAGTCTCTCAATCGTGTACAACTCTTTGCAAATCCATGGACTGCTGAGCATCAGTCTTCCCTATCCTTCACTATCTTCTAGAGTTTGCTCAAATTCATGTCCACTGAGTCAGTGGTGCTATCCAACCATCTCATCCTCTGTCACCCCCTTCCTGTTTATAGTATTCAGTTCAGTTCAGTTGCTCAGTCGTGTCCGACTCTTTGTGACCCCATGAATCACAGCACGTCAGGCCTCCCTGTTCATCACTATCTCCCAGAGTTCACTCAGACTCACGTCCATCAAGTCCGTGATGCCATCCAGCCATCTCATCCTCGGTTGTCCCCTTCTCCTCCTGCCCCCAATCCCTCCCAGCATCAGAGTCTTTTCTAATGAGTCAACTCTTTGCATGAGGTGGCCAAAGTACTGGGGTTTCAGCTTTAGCATCATTCCTTCCAAAGAAATCCCAGGGTTGATCTCCTTCAGAATGGACTGGTTGGATCTCCTTGCAGTCCAAGGGACTCTCAAGTTGGGAGGGATTGGGGGCAGGAGGAGAAGGGGACGACAGAGAATGAGATGGCTGGATGACATCACCGACTTGTTCAGTTACTAAGTCATATGTGACTCATGGGTCATTTGTGATCCCATGAACTGTAGCCTGCGCTCCAATATCCATGGGATTTCCCAAGCTATAATACTAGAGTAGATTGCTGTTTCCTTCTCCAGGGAATCTTTCTAACCCAGGGATCAAGTTCACCTCTCCTGCACTGGCAGGCGGATTCTTTACCACTGAGCCACCAAGGAAGACCTGGTAATAAAATGTGAATACAAAACACTCAGGAGGACAAAAGTAGATAATTTTCTACACTCATATTCACAAGAGTCAGAATTCGTTAACTTAACAGTGGATTTGGAATCAGTACTATGTTTAATTTCTAATTTTACCACTCACAATTTGACTTTTGGCACATCTGTGAACCTCTCTGAACCACACATTTATCTGTTCTGTAAAAAGAAAAATAATTATATTTATCATTTCTACTTTACTAGGGAGAAGGCAATGACACCCCACTCCAGTACTCTTGCCTCGAAAATCCAATGGACGGAGGAGCCTGGTAGGCTGCAGTCCATGGGGTCGCCAAGAGTCGGACATGACTGAGTGACTTCACTTTCACTTTTCACTTTCATGCATTGGAGAAGGAAATGACAACCCACTCCAATGTTCTTGTCTGGAAAATCCCAGGGACGGGGGAGCCTGGTGGCTGCCATCTATGGGGTCGCACAGAGTCGGACAGGACTGAAGCAATTTAGCAGCAGTTGCAGCAGCAACTTTACTAGACCATTTTAAAAATCAAGTAAATAGGGTATAAAAGCAAATTGAAAACACTAAAGTGCTATACTAATGTTATTTATAGATTGATATATTCAAAATTATAGACAATTATCCAACATTCAGTTCAGTTCAGTCACTCAGTCGTGTCCGACACTTTGCGACCCCATGAATCGCAACATGCCAGGCCTCCCTGTTCATTACCATCTCCTGGACTTCACTTAGACTCACGTTCATTGTGTCCGTGATACCATCCAGCCATTTCATCCTCGGTCGTCCCCTTCTCCTCCTGCCCCCAATCCCTCCCAGCATCAGAGTCTTTTCCAATGAGTCAACTCTTTGCATGAGGTGGCCAAAGTACTGGAGTTTCAGCTTTAGCATCATTCCTTCCAAAGAAATCTCAGGGTTGATCTCCTTCAGAATGGACTGGTTGGATCTCCTTGCAGTCCAAGGGACTCTCAAGGGTCTTCTCCAACACCACAGTTTGAAAGCATCAATTCTTCAGCACTCAGCCTTCTTCACAGTCCAACTCTCACATCCATACATGACCACAGGAAAAACCATAGCCTTGACTAGACAGACCTTAGCAAAGTAATGTCTCTGCTTTTGGATATACTATCTAGGTTGGTCATAACATTACTTGGTTAGTATTTATGTCATCATAGTATAAGACATCTAGAAGATTACTTATTCACATATCCATTATTATCTCTTCTACAGTGGCTAAAATTTAATAATACAACTGACCTTAACATTTTCTTTTCACTAAAAATAAACTTTCAAAAAATTTAACAAAAGAATAAACTTCCAGTATTTGCACACACACACACATACACACATGCACACATATATAGTCTTATGGCCAAAAGGATAGAATTAATAAAACTTGCAAATGCTTAATGATATTTATCACATTATCATTTAAGTATTTTCCCAGGTCCACAGATTGAATATATCCTCAGCTCTGTTAATCACTTGTTCATAATAATGTAGGCATACATGAATGTTCACAGTAGGTATGCCATGATCTTCGTTTTCTGAATGTTGAGCTTTAAGCCAACTTTTTCACTCTCCTCTTTCACTTTGCCTCATTAGGTAGGTTTATTCCATTAGGTAGGTTTATTTTATACTTTTTGATGCAATAATAAATGGGATTGTTTCCTTAATTTTTTTTCCTTAATGACACAAGGCAACCTACAGTTTCAGTGAAATCTCTATCAAATTGCCAATGACATTTTTCACACAGCTAGAACAACAACAAAAAAAGTTAATTTATATGGAAACACAGAAGACCCTAAATAGCAATAGCAACCTTAAGAAAAACAGAGCTGCAGGAATCAGGCTCCTTGACTTTAGACTATATTACAAAGCAAGAGTAATCAAAACAATATGGTACTGGCACAAAAATATAAATATAGATAGAAGGAACAGAATAGAAAGCCCAAAAATTTACCTACATATTTGTACTCAATTAATCTACAACAAAGGTGGCAAAAATACACAATGGAGAAAAGAGAGTCTCTTCTATAAGTAGTGCTGGGAGAACTGAAAAGCTATATGTAAAAGAATGAAATTAGAACATTCTCTAACACCATATACAAAAATAAACTCAAAATAGATTAAAGACCTAAATCTAAGACTGGTTACTATAAAACTTGTAGAGGGAAATATGGGACTCTAATATAATATGAGACCATGACTCTCTTTAACATAAATCACCACAATATCTTTTTGGATCCATCTTCTATATAAAAGATCTAATAAAAGATCCATCTTCTTTTATTTCCATTACTATTAGTAATGGAAATAAAAACTATTAGTAATGGAAATAAAAACAAATAAATGGGACCTAATTTAACTTAAAAGCTTTTGTAAAGCAAAGGAGACCATCAACAAAATGAAAAGACAACCTACAGAATGGGAGAAAATATTTGTAAATTATTCTACTGACATGGGTTTAATATCCAAAATATACGAACAGCTTATACAATGCTACAACCACAACAAAAATAATCCAGTCCAAAAAATGGACAGAAGATATAGACATTTCTTCAAAAGAGAGACACAGATGGCCAAAGGCACATGAAAAAATGCTCAGCATTACTAATTATTAGAGAAATGCAAATCAAAACTAAAAGGAGATAGTGCCTCACACTGGTCAGAATGGTCATCATCAAAATGTCTACAAATAACACATGCTGTTGGTTGGAATGTAAATTGGCATGACCAATATAGAGAACAGTGTAGAGGTTCCTTAAAAAAACTAAAAATAGAGTTACCTTATGATCCTGCAATCCCACTCCTGGGCATATATCCAGGGAAAACCATAATTCGAAAAGATACCTGCACCCGTGTTCACTGCAGCACTATTTGCAGTAGCCAAGACATGGAAGCAAACTAAATGTCCATCAACAGAGGAATGGATAAAAAAAGATGTAATATATACAATCGAATATTACTCAACATGAAAACAATGATATAATACCATTTGCAACAACATGGGTGGACTTAGAGCTTACAGTACTAAATAAACTATGCCAAACAAAGACAAATACTATATGATATTGCTTACATGTGAAATCTTAAAAGAAAGATACAAATGAATTCATGTCCGAAACAGACTCATAGGCATAAAAAACAAACTTATGGTTATCAAAGGAGAAAGAGTGAGCAAGGGATAAATTAGGAGGATGAGATTAACATATACACACTAATATATACAAAATAGATAATCAATAAGGACCCACTGTATAGCACAGGGAACCATATTCAATATTTCATAAAACCTGTAAGAATTACTACAAAATCTGATATGTATGTGTGTGTGTGTGTGTGTGTGTGTATTTTCTGAATTTCTGTGCTCTCCATCTGAAACTAGCATGATGCTCTACATGTGCTCTACATCTGAAACTAACATGATATGGTCTATCAACTATACTTCAATTTTTAAAAGTTGCAGGAACTTTTCTAGTGGTCCAGTGGTTGAGAATCTACCATTCAGTACAGGGGATGTGGGTCTGATCCCACTGCAACTAGAAAAAGCCTGTGTGCTGCTATGAAGACCCAGTGCAGCCAAAAATTAATAATATTAATGATAAAGTTACAGAGGAAGTAGATCTTAAAAACTCTCATCACTGGAAAATAAATAAATAAAAGCAGAACACTGCAACCAACTTTTACCCAAAGGGCATTTGCTGAACTGGGTAGACTTAAGCTCTATTTTTCAAAACTTTGATGCTTAGGAAATCTGAAAGAAAAGAGAGAAATTACCAGCTTGTGAATATAAATCTAAACACATACTACATAAGACAACAACAGTATTCATACTACAGTCTGCTATAAAGCAATGGCCACATGCAACAGCACAGATAAATCTTAGTAGCACAATGATGGAAAAAAAGAAAGTCTCAGAAGACTACATACAGGATAGCATACTTTCTAGAGAATTCAAAACAAACCGAACTGAACAATATCACTCAAATACATGTTAATGATAAAAATGAAGCTCAGGATAAGGGAAGCAAGGAGATGAGATGAAGAAGCCCAGAGGTAGATAAAAGTTGCCAGTAATGTTTTAATTCTTAGGTTGCATGGAGGATTTATGAGCATTCATTGTGTTATTACAGTATTAAATACATAAACATAAAAATTAGAGAAATAAAGAACATGAATGGACAAATAAGATTAGTTATAAAAACTAAGAACCATAATTAGGCCAATTCTCTATAAAAATAACGTTATAAAGAAATGCAGACAATGAAGACAAGTCAAGATCTTTTTGAAGAATAACAAAGTGGAGATTTACCTTACATTAGACACAGTATAAAATTATAGTAATTATATCAGTGTGTTGTTTAACATATGATTAGAAAACGGAATAGAATTGAAAACTCAAAACTTAAGTTATGTAATAAAGATTTAATCACAAAATAAAACATACAGTATTATTCCATTTATATAGAATTCAAAGCAGATAAACTAAGCACTGCTATATTTACGAACACTTGCATGAGTAGTATAATTATATAGAAAAGCAGAAAATTGCAACAGTTGTCACCTCTTGGGGTGTCTGGCATTGACAGTGAGGCATTTTGAGGCACAGAATTCAAAGTAGATAAAACTAAGCTAACAAAGTGGAGATTTACCTTACATTAGACACAGTATAAAATTATAGTAATTATATCAGTGTGTTGTTTAACATATGATTAGAAAACGGAATAGAATTGAAAACTCAAAACTTAAGTTATGTAATAAAGATTTAATCACAAAATAAAACATACAGTATTATTCCATTTATATAGAATTCAAAGCAGATAAACTAAGCACTGCTATATTTACGAACACTTGCATGAGTAGTATAATTATATAGAAAAGCAGAAAATTGCAACAGTTGTCACCTCTTGGGGTGTCTGGCATTGACAGTGAGGCATTTTGAGGCACAGAATTCAAAGTAGATAAAACTAAGCACTGCTGTATTTAGGAACACTTGCATGAGTAGCATAATTATACAGAAAAATAGAAAATTGCAACAGTTGTCTCCTCTCGGGGTGTCTGGCATTGACAGTGAGGCATTTTGAGGCACAGAATTCAAAGTAGATAAAACTAAGCGCTGCTGTATTTAGGAACGCTTGCATGAGTAGCATAATTATATAGAAAAATAGAAAATTGCAACAGTTGTCTCCTCTCGGGGTGTCTGGCATTGACAGTAAGACACTGACCACACTGTTTTAACTTGGATGAGTTTCACTTATTCTTTTAAACATACATACGTTTTATTTTCACAGTTCACAAAAAAAAAAAAATGAGAATGAATTAGCTAGTTCTAGAATATACCTGGTGCTAGAAAAATAATATTTGCAAGCCAACCATCCATTTCCTGAGAAATAGAAGCAACTTTAGAGAATATACTAACTTAAAAGGGAACATCCTGCCTTTCCTATGTGTAAAGTTGAAACCAAGAAACTTAAAGCTTTACTTTCAAAAAGAAAATTCTGACTCACTTGGGAAAATTCCTCCACATGTTAACATTACTGGACTCTTTAATGTCTTGGAAGGTACTAGGCTAAAAGATCAGAAAAGTGACACTGAATTTCAGGCTTGGTTTCCTGGCTGTTTCTACAGAAGGGCAAGGAAGTGTCTTCTTTGTATTGATACAAGTGCCAGAGGACATGCAGCCAACCGTGTTGCAAAAGAAAGATTAGACTTTGCATCAAAAACAAAAACATGGGACACAAATGACATCTGAGCACAGCCCTCTCCAAAACACCTGTCAAGTGGAAAAAAAACAAACAAACAAGGAGATTAGGGGTAGGTGCTGGAGCGTGAACTGAACTGAGAGCTCCACTTATAGTCATTCACAAGTTCATAGAAGAAAAGAGTGAGTCCAGAATTTTAGAGCAGGGTGACACAGACCCTAAGTTTGTTGAAAGGGAAAGCTCATGTCCAGAGATGCTTTGTGCATCATTTAGTCAGGCAAACCCCCCGCATGGTTCTAATATACCCTCTAGTGCATAATTCTGGAGGCACTTGCAGGCAGCAAAGAAGATGACAAACTCATTGCTATCACTGACTTTTCATTCCCTTAGGGTAGCAAGAAGAAATTTCTAGAGAGAAACTTGACTTTATGGTACAACGGCTTAAGAGAGTTGGAAGCCAGAAATCTGCTGCTTCTGAAAATGAACTTCCTAAGAATTTCACAACTTCTGATTCTTGTTCTTAGAACCTAAGTGGCCACACAGACATGTTGTGTTCCTCTGGGTACATGTTGGCAGAACTCTGTGATCTATCACAAATGGGCATATATGACTCACAGTCTAAATAAATAGATGCACATTCTCAACAACTCGAATCCTGCATAGAAATTTTCTAAAATGTTGCCAACTCACCATAGCCATGAGTTTGTATTTTCTAAATATGAAAAGACATATAGTAAAGAACATTAATTTTTTAATCTTGAAAAAACAAATTAACATTTAAAACTACCACCTAAAATCTTTTGCTTCTCTTGTAGCTCAGTTGGCAAAAAATCTGCCCGCAATGCAGGCAACCTGGCTTCAATACCTGAGTTAGGAAGATCCCCTGGAGAAGGCAACCCACCCAGTATTCTTGCCTAGAGAATCCCATGGACAAGAGCCAGGCAGGCTACAGTCCATGGGGTCACAAGAGTCGGACACAACTTAGCAACTAAACCAACCAACCTAAAATCTTTTAAACATATATATGTTTTTATTTTCACAGTTCAAAAAAATGGGAATGAATTAACTAGTGCTAGAATATACCAGGTGCTAGCCCATCAAGCTCCTCTGTCAATGGGATTCTCTAGGCAAGAATACTGGAGTGGGTTGCCATTCCCTTCTTCAGGGGATCTTCCTGACCCAGGGATCAAACCCAGGTCTCCTACACTGCAGGGAGATTCTTTATCTTCTGAGCCACCAGGGAAGCCCCCTAACCTTTTCTCTTTTGTGAATTTACAAATAGTCATTGTGTTTGATAATCTATTCTCGTTGAGTCATGAAAAGTATTTTATTATTCTAATTTTCATACCTATATTTAATGGCTGTTTATATTTGACATGTCCCCAATTTATTCAGCTGTGCTGAATGAAGGAATTCATTTATTTGCTATGAATTTATAGTAGGACTTATAAGATACATATGGGGCCTCCCTAGTGGTCCCGTGGTTAAGAATCTGCCTTGCAATGCAAGGGACATAGGGAATGATCCCTAGTATGAGAAGATCCCACATGCTGCGGAGCAACTAAGCCCATGTGCCACAACTAAGATTGTGCCCTAGAGCCCCTGAGCCACAACTACTATGCCTGCCTAGAGCCTGTGCTCCACACCAGGAGAAGCCACCACCACGAGAAGTCCATGCACTACAAGAAGAGTAGCCTCCGTTCTCCGCAGCTAGAGAGACGCGGCAGTGAAGACCCAGAGCAGCCAGAAAGTAAAATAAATAAATCTTAAAAAATGATACATCTGAATTGTATTTTATGGAAATAATCAAGAGAAATGGTCCACAAAAATCTAGGGAAAGCCATGATTTCCTACTCAGCAAGTTTAGAAGATATCTGGGGAAGAAGAGATTTGTCAAAATTCTTCAAATGAAAACCCAAACAAGGTCTGAGAAGCTACAAAATACAGCAGGCAAAACAAAGGGCAAAAGACAAGAGCAGAGAAGAGGCAGGAATAGGAAAGAGAAGAGTGGGTCCTGAAAAGAACTTCCTTTTCTAGTGAACACTATTGTGGGAAAAGTTTAAGGGGTCAATGAAGGTGACTCTTGAAACAATATAGGCTCACCCCTCTTATATATGCTTTTGTCTAATAATTTTGTGTATAATAAAAAGCACACTGCTATTTTTCTTCTAGATTGTTTACTTGGACTGTATTTGAAATATCTGTCGCTAAAGATAAACAAAGGAACTACATTTGTTGTCTTAATTGAAGAAAACACAATTCTGGGTTCTTGACTAGCTGTGCTCTGCAAAAGTAAAAGGAGGTTACAATAGTCTATGCAAACTTTCAATCTTAAATAAAATTATTCTTCCTAAAATTCCAGGCATTGTTATTGGACCTATGGCAGTAACAGATTATTTAATCTTACCGAATCCTCACCATCATAGAGAGAAGTTTGAAGGCACTAACAGACTCATTAATTTTTCTGCAGTATAGTGATTTACAGTGTTTTATTATTTTCAGGTGTACAACACAGTGATTTGATATTTTTGTAGATTATCCTCTATTCAAAACACTGGTTACATTTCCTCTGCTGTATATTACATCTTTGTGTCTTACTTATTTTACACCTATTCTTTGTACCGCTTAATCCCCTTCCCCTATCTTGGCCCTCCGCACCGCCCTCTCCCTGTTGGTAACCACTAGTTTGTTATCTGTATCTATGAGCCTGTTTTTGTTACATTTGTTTTCTTTCTTATACTGCACATGTAAAAGAAAACATATGGTATTTTTCTCTGACTTGCTTCACTAAGCAGATGGATATATATCCAAAGAAAATGAAAACACTAATTAGAAAAGATATATGTAGAAACCAACACAACATTGTAATGCAACTATCCTCCAATTAAACATTTAAAAAAATAGAGACAAAAAATATATATGCACCTCGATGTTCATAGTAGTATTATCTACAATAGCCAAAATATAGAATCAACCATATCATCCATCAACAGATGAATATGTGATATGCAATTAAGATAGATACATGTGTACACACACACAATAAAATATTACTCAGCCATAAAAAATAATGAAATTTCACCATTTGCTGCAACATGGAGGGTATAATGCTTAGTGAAGCTGTCAGAGAAAAACAGATTCATTCTTAATTTCAGTAGCAAGTACTCATCAAAAATATCACTTTATTGGCAAAATAATCACAGTATAATACTATTAATACTCCATAGATACTAATAATAATTAAGATGATTGTATTGATGATTGTAATAGTCACAGCTCATATTTTTGTAGTCTGATACTTTTCAAGGATGCTCTGCATAGGAAGTGCCCTATATCCCCATATACAAATTAGTGCCAACCTTAAGTTAGGTTCTGTCTTATAAGAAAGTGAAGTCATTCATTCGTGTCCAACTCTTTGCCATCCCATGGACTGCAGCCTACCAGGCTCCTCCGTCCATGGGATTCTCCAGGCAAGCATACTGGAGCGGGGTGCCATTTCCTTCTTCAGGGGATCTTCCCTACCCCTAGGGATCTAACCCAGGTCTCCCACATTGCAGGCAGACGCTTTAACCTCTGAGCCACCAGGGAAGCCCTATAGAAGAACCTAGGCAATCATAATTTTTATTCAGACAAAGGAAATCTGGTATGTCTGCACAGCAGACCTGTTGTAATAACCAATATTTCTAGATCTTTTCACATTTCTGAAGCTAATGAAAAGAACATTCAAAACACATGAAAACACTAAGGCGATAACAGTCACTTCTTAGTTCTTCCACGTAATAGTACTGCTACTGCTGCTGCTGCTGCTAAGTCGCTTCAGTCGTGTCCGACTGTGTGTGACCCCATAGACGGCAGCCCACCAGGCTCCGCCGTCCCCGGGATTCTCCAGGCAAGAACACTGGAGTGGGTTGCCATTTCCTTCTCCAGTGCATGAAAGTGAAGTGAGAGTGAAGTCGCTCAGTCGTGTCTGACTCTTAGCGACCCCATGGACTGCAGCCCACCAGGCTCCTCCATCTATGGGATTTTCCAGGCAAGAGTACTGGAGTGGGGTGCCATTGCCTTCTTCGACGTAATAGTACTAATGGATAGTAAAGGATAAAGTGTAGTCACAAGGATTTAAGTTCCTAGTATAAGACTTGGCACTTAGTTCATAAAATTCATGGAAGTCGATGACTCACAAGTTACAGGTGGAACATATATTAGGAAGGACTCTAGTGGCAAATGACAGAAATCCAGTATAAACTGACTTAAACAGAAATCCATTGGTTCAGGTGACCAGGAGGTTGTTAGTGATATCAACATTATTAACAACTAGACTCCAGCCGTCCAGCAGCATCAGCAAGAGACTGCCTTTGTGCTGGCTCTGCTTTGTTATGTTGACTGCATTCTCAAGCAGGCTGGCTTCACACGCACCTGCGACACCCACCAGAAGCTCCCAGGCTCTTACTTTCTGTGGACTTAGTAATAATTCACTAAGTGATCATTCTTAGCAGAAGACCTGGTAATGAGTTTCACTGACCAGGTCTGATTCATCTTCTGAGCTGGGATCAGGGAAGAGGCAAACCCTGCCCAGCCCACAGGGATGATTCCCCAGAGAAGAAGAGTCTTTCACCAGAAGAGATGCAAAACCACAGACGTCTAGTGCACAGAAACTTTGTATACTTGTCTCCCATGAATGAGGGTTACATAGAGATGTGGGAGGCAGGAAAACCATAATTTGGAATGTAAGATTCTCCTGTATGTTTATAGATACCGAGACTACCGTGACCCTCCTCACTCACTGGTGCCCTACGGCTACACGCTGCAGTTCTGGCACGTCCTAGCAGCCCGACTGGCTTTTATTATTGTGTTCGAGGTAACTTTTCTCTCCCAGTTCCTTGATTTCCTTTGACCTAATGAAGTAAATAGAAGTAGCTGATGAATATGTTACAAGAACTTTCAATGTGATTATGTATTGTCTAGAAGCAGAATAAGTAATACTGTGCCACCTTTTTCTCATTTTCTTTTCTGTAATTAAAGTACTTGAATTTTCTAAGAAATATTTGAAAGTCCACTGTTGTTTGTTAATGGATAAGTCAGGAATCTTTGGTCCTAAGCTTAATATTCTAGGGCGGTGGTTCTTAAAATTCAGGAAAAATGCCATTTTTCCATCCCCACTCCCAGAGATTCTGATACATCATGCCTGCAATTTGCTTTTCACAGTCCTCCAAGATGTTTCTGATGTTCAGGGGCAGTGTTTAGAAAACACTGAAATGACTGTTACAAGTGGCAGCCTCTGGTTGTGCATCATCATGACATTACTTATGAACTTATAAAGTATAATCTACCTAGTAGATTATGCCTGTATTACGTGTGGTTCTTAAAATTCAGGAAAAATGCCATTTTTCCATCCCCACTCCCAGAGATTCTGATACATCATGCCTGCAATTTGCTTTTCACAGTCCTCCAAGATGTTTCTGATGTTCAGGGGCAGTGTTTAGAAAACACTGAAATGACTGTTACAAGTGGCAGCCTCTGGTTGTGCATCATCATGACATTACTTATGAACTTATAAAGTATAATCTACCTAGTAGATTATGCCTGTATTACGAGTCAGTAAAATTACATCATCTATTTTCTCCTCGTCTTTAAGAAAATTGTACTAAAAATAGTTTGCATTCCCATAACTGTATCCCAAAATGGAAATTTCATCTCTCATTACATATATTAAAGCCAGATTAACGCAACTGAAGGCTGCCTCTTGGCTCAGGCTAAAAGTTCCTATACAGGCATACCTCAGAGATACTGCAGGTTTGGTGCCAGACCACCACAATAAAGTATTTTGCCATCTGTGGAGCCTTTTAAAATATTTTCTTCCAATTATCATAACAACACGCATTTTGTGGGCGAAGGAATTGAGGCTCAGAGTGGCTTATCCTCAGGTAAGCCATCTTAAGTGCTGGCAGTGGCGCTGGGACTCAGACCTGGCCCTCTGACTCCATGGTGCTTCCTGCTGGCTCTCCTTTGCATTCTCTGGCCAGTGCTTCTCCGCCTTCTTTCCCGAGTCCTCATTTCCTCTGTGGTGCTGTCCCACCAGGTTCAGTCCTCGCCTACCCTGTGACTTTCTCTCCTCACACACACCTCCCCTCACTTCATCCCACTTTCCAGAAACTCCAGAGGCTCCACATCCCTGATCTTGACCAGCTCCCAGAGCTCTTTCAGTTCAGACTGCACAGGAGACCTGACTCTGCTGTATTCTCCCCTGTGTTTTTAGCACCTCGTGTTTTGTATAAAGCACCTCATTTCATATCTGATCCCAGACCTCCCAAAAGATCTAAGGGATCGAATGAGAAGAGAGAAGTACTTGATTCAGGAGATGATGTATGAAGCAGAACTGGAGCGTCTCCAGAAGGAACGAAAGGAGAGGAAGAAAAATGGAAAAGCACACCACAATGAGTGGCCGTGACCAGGTCGGTGAGAGGTACGTTCACGGTCTGAAATCTCTCCTTGGCTGGGAGGGGCGCTTTTAACTCCCTGAAACAGAGCTTGCCATTGTTCTCTTGATAGGTATGAAAATAAATCCTTTAAAGTTAGTTGCACAGTCATGCCCAACTCTTTGTGACCCCATGGACCATGCCAGCCAGGCTCCTCTGCCCATGGAATTCTCCAGGCACAAGTATTGGAGTGGGTTGCCATTTCCTTCTCCAGGGAATCTTCCTGACCCAGGGATCGAAACCAGGTCTCCTGCATTGCAAGCAGGTTCTTTACCAATTGAGCCACTAGGGAAGCCCAGTAATAATCCTTTAGAAGCTTCCAAAACCAGCTTGTTTCTTACTTTAATTGCCAATTTAACTGAATCTTCCTTTTGCACACAACTGCTGCAGCTCTTCTCTGCCTCTGTGTCACACTCTGGCCTGGCAGCCAAGATCTTCACAAGTTGGCCTATGTGTCCCCCAAAATAACCTTGCCCACTACCACATCCACTCCAGTCTGGCTGTTCTCTTTCAGCAGAAAGAAGGGGCAGATTACCCTGGGGATGTTAAATCACCTTTTCATCCCACCCACAATGGCCTCTCCTCCATCACCCAAGCATCATTTCTTCCCAGGTTGACCCATGTCATGCCACACCTTCTAAAAAGTTTTCCCCAGACTCGTCAGCCCACAGACTCATTCCTGATAAACACCTCCAGTTACTGCATCAGTACCACATGTATTGACAGATATTTATATTAATTTGTTATTATATTATATAATATTAGGCTTCCCCAGCACAATTGTAAGCATATTTAGGAAAGTCCCTATGGATTGTAATCGATTCTTCCAACTGTCAGTGCAGTGTTAAGCACACAGCACCTATTACATAAATTCACATTCAGAGGCTTCCCTGGCAGTCCAGTGGTTAAAACCTTCACCTGCCAATGCAAGGAATGCAGGTTCCATTCCTTTTCAGGGAGCTAAGATCCCACACAAATTGTGGCCAAAAAACAACATATAAAAAAATAAAAGCAATATTATTTAAAAAATTCAATAAAGGCTTTATTAATTAAATGTGCATTTTTAAAGGTCAGGTGCACTACACTTAAGAAAGTTCCATGATGTTCCCACATATCTTATGCAAAAGTTCTTCTGAAACCTTTCTGACAAGGCAATTACTATCTGTGTTTCCTTGGACAAGTCACTTTGCTTTTCTGGGCTCAATTTCTTCAATGATAAAATGAACCCTCAGTTCTGATACTCCATGAAGTTGCAGCATTTGTTTTGCCTTCCTTTCTCTCTCCACTTGTTTGGAGACTAACTTTGAAAATTTGGCCTCCAAAAGAAAAATGAAATAAATAGGAAAAAGTATTTTTTTTACTTTTCACATAGGTAAAAATGTAGCAAATATCTGCAGAAATGTTTGTTGTTAAGTTAGTAAAGTTCTGTCAATCCAGATCTGTATTAATAGTCCAGGAGTTCATTGTGAGTCAGGTATGACAGTGGACTTGGGGTGAATGCCCTAGCCCCAGGCCACAGGATAGTAATGGTATATGGATGCTGATGGTGATCAGAACCATCCCCAAGAAAAAGAAAGGCAAAATGGCTGTCTGAGGAGGCCTTACAAATAGCTGAGAAAAGAAGAGATGCAAAAGGCAAAGGAGAAAAAGAAAGATATACCCATCAGAATGCAGAGTTCCAAAGAATAGCAAGGAGAGATTAAAAAAAAAAAAAAAGCCTTCCTCAGTGAACCATGCAGAGAAATAGAGGAAAACAACAAAATGGGGAAGACTAGAGATCTCTTCAAGAAAATTAGAGATACCAAAGGAACATTTCATGCAAAGATGGGCACAATAAAGGACAGAAATGGTATGGACCTAACAGAAGTAGAAGCTATTAAGAAGAGGTGGCAAGAATACACAGAAGAACTACGCAAAAAAGATCTTCATGACCCAGATAATCACAATGGTGTGATCACTCACCTAGAGCCTGACGTCCTGGAGTGTGAAGTTAAGTAGACCTTAGGAAGCATCTCTATGAACAAAGCTAGTGGAGGTGATGGAATTCCAGCTGAGCTATTTCAATTCCTAAAAGATGATTCGATTAAAGTGCTGCATTCAATATGCCAGCAAATTTGGAAAACTCAGCAGTGGCCACAGGATTGGAAAAGGTGACAGACTTTATTTTCTTGGGCTCCAAAATCACTGTGGACAGTGACCACAGCCATGAAATTAAAAGACTCTTGCCCCTTGGAAGAAAAGCTATGACCAACCTCGACAGCTTATTAAAAAGCAGAGACATCACTTTCCCAACAAAGGTCCATCTAGTCAAGGCTATGGTTTTTCCAGTAGTCATGTATGGAGGTGAGAGTTGGACCATAAAGAAAGCTGAGCGTTGAAGAATTGATGCATTTGAACTGTGATGTTGGAAAAGACTCTTGAGAGTCCCTTGGACTGCAAGGAGATCCAACTAGTCGATCCTAAAGGAAATCAGTCCTGAATATTCATTGGAAGGATTGATGCTGAAGCTCCAATACTTTGGCCACCTGGTGCGAAGAACCGACTCATTAGAAAAAACCCTGATGCTGGGAAAGATTGAAGGCAGGAGGAGAAGGAGACGACAGAGGATGAGATGGTTGGATGGCATCACCGACTCAACAGACATGAGTTTGAGCAAGCTCTAGGAGATAGTAAAGGACAAGCCTGGCATGCTGCAGTCCAGGGGGTCACAAAGAGTCGGACACAACCGAGCAATTGAATAACAACAACATAGACGCTGAACACTGGTTCTGCCCTCAATTCCAAAAGTAGCCCTTGACTTCACTAAGGCAAGAAATGTTTTGCTACTTAGTGATTTTGCCATTTTCCCCAGCTGTCATTTGGCTATGTAAGTTCAGGAAAATTGCATTTTCCTGAGTCTACTTATTTGGTGGAACTAATATACAGCTCAAATAAGGCATGTGAGACATGTACAAAGCAAAGTGCTCCAGAATACTCTATGGGATTTGCACTGTGGCTGAGCACCATTCTCTAGTCCCGGGGACTGCAGATCTGGCTTGTCTCTGTCTGGCCTGAGTTGGAGCATTCCTGTGGATTCAGTTTCCACATTTGCAAGAAAAAAGGAGTTGGACTAAACAATCCTTTAAGAGCCTATCTGGCTTTAACCTTCAGGGATTCTGTAATTTGCTCCAACCCCCTGGCCCACACACCATTTTAACCACCTTTTCTCTAGCTCTGGTCAGCTCTCAGAGGGAAAAGGCTGACCATCCAGACATCTTGAGTTGGAATAGAAGGCAGACATTAGTGAAGAGAACTGCTCCAGGGCCCAGAGACCAAGGTGCTGCTATGGATTAACCCCATCTGTCACCCCAGGACTACTCTGCACTGCAGGACCCTTCACGCTTGAGAGCTGGGAGTTCCTTCTGGCCTTGTCATTTGATTTGCTTTCTCCCCGAAGAGGCCATTTCTCAATTTTTCTTGAAAGTGTAGTCTTTGTCTCTATTTTCCCAACAGTTGGCAGGAAGCCACCTTCCTCCAGACTGTGCCTCCATCTGTTCATCTGTAAAGTGGGCACAGTAATGTTTATACCCTACCTGACTTGGTTCAGGATTATAGATTCCTTGAATATCTTTGATTTCATGCTAACAAGTATAGACCATTGTACATTCTGTCCTTTCAGCCATCGTGTATACTTAGAATCTTAATACTTTCTCCTTTTTTTTCCAGATAAGCGTTCATTTCCAGGCCTAGGACCTGAATACTTGTTTACTTCTCCCGGCTGTGCAAAAGCACATTCAAGTGAATGACTATAATGCAACCGCAGTGCATGTCGCCGAGGTCGGCAGCAGCAGAGGGGTCAGCACCCTGAAAGGACTGCCTGGGAAACCACGCTGCCGTGAAGTCACATTGCAGCCCAGCACACAAATGCTATCTATCCACAGATCATTCTTGACCAAGCAAGCATGCACATCATGGGCAGTTACATTCTCAAGTTTTTAAAACCAAGGGGAACTTGTATACTGGGCCTGTTTTTCAGCCTGTTTGCTATCTTTTTTGCATTCTAAGCCATGTGAATTTTACAGACACTGGGCTAAAAAGGGTATTCGGACACCTGGACACATTCCTAGAATGTCATCATATGGTCCTACTTCCGTGTCATCAAACAACACAAACAAGACCCTGTTTACAACTTTTTCTTTTTTTAATTTCAGATCTTTCTGAGGAGATTATATATGACATATCTATAGCTATGTGTATGGCCATAGATGTATTTCTGTGTGTACATATGTATAGTCATATATTCTTACATATGTACATACAAATACAGAGATATATAAAGTACATAGAACTTCCTTAATTGTAAATAGCCAAAAGGTACTGACACGAATGACAGATTTTCACATTTAAATAGTCATCAATGTGAAGCCATGTTTAATGCTTGTATAATGTGATGCAATAAAATTTAAAATAAATTTATGCACATGGAATATTTTTAGCTGGGTCTTCTGAAATTTTGTTGTCGTTTCTTCTCACAGAATAAGAGAAATCATAGAGTGTCATCTTTAAAGAAAGTCTGTCACTCCCAAACACTCCTGAAAAGTGACTTCATCCTTCAGAGAGATTGCATTTTTCTTCCTAAGGCCCCTTTTCTATCTTTCTTGATGCTGCCTTCTTAGGGTACCAAGCTGGCTAATTAGAAATTAGTCAAAGAGGACAGAAAATGCCACTGACATACTTTGTGGAGGAAATATGGAATACAACTAACGATACATACAATGCTTTTGATTACCCTGCCTGCTAGTATGCTGTGCTAATCCTAGCAAAGGGACTGTCTGTCTGGATGGGCCATGAGGGGCAGGTCGAGGAGTGCACTTCTAAGCAATGCTCGTTGTTGTAATTACTCTTCTTCCAGAGATTGCAGAACCTGACCTTGAATTATTATATCACCTTGCTTGTGGCAGTCAGGGAAACAGGAATGCACCTCATCCATCAACACTGTCTCATCCTGGCTGTGGAATCCTGAGCTGATGGGGCCCCGAGATCCTTGAATGTTCCCTTAGATGGGACACTTGGTCAGCGTGGCTTTGGGCAGAACTTCAGCCATTTAGTAGTTTTATCTTTCTAGTGTTCCTTCTGACCTGCTGTTGCTGGGAGTAAAATGCAGTTAACCCTTGAACACCGCAGGTTTAAGCTGTGAGGGTTCATTTATAAGCAGATTTTTTTTCAATAAATATACAATATAGTACGATAGTATCTGCTATTGGTTGGATCCATGAACCATGGACATAGAGGGCCGTCAGTATCGTTATATCCAGATTTCTGACTGGACAGAGATTGGCACCCACAGCCTCTGCATTATTCAAAGGTCAACTGTACTAACCCTAATAGAGCCTAAACTAAGGATATTTATGGGAACTGAACGCAAGAGGCCACTGGCAGAGTTTTCAATCATGGTTAAGAAGTCTGAAATATTTCACACGCTGGCCAGAGGAATTTCCATGGAAAGTCTCAAAAGATGCAATATACAGAGATGCTCCAGACAGACAACGTGCTCTCCTGACCCAGTCCTGTGGCTTTTGCTTGTTATGCCTAAAGCTCTACCTTGAGCATCATGACCCAATAGGCCCCTGCTTTTGACCTAGCCATAACTTCTCTCCTGTTCCTTGGAACAGGAAGAATGGTGGGGGCAAGGAAAGGAGCTGAACAACTTCTTGGGTTTGCAGTGGGCCATGAATATTCAGAACTACATAGAGGCCCATGCAGCAGCACACTGGTCAGGATAAGGAGTAACCGTCTGGTAAGTACCAGTTTATACCTGGTCTGAGCATAGACTGAACTTCAGGCTCTCTGGCCAGAAATATATTTTCCTCCATGGAATTCGGCCTTTGCTATTGCAAGTGCCTCTGGCAATCGTAATTCTTGATAATGTTTCTAACATAAAACCTCTTCTCTTTCCTCCTCCCATCTCTCCCTTCATTTTTTTTCTACCAGCACAGTGAATACACTTATTCATCTTCCCTGTTTTTGGTACAAGGAAGACATCGTGAACATCTTAAGATGTTTCTAAGTTTGTAGAGGCAGAAAGGCAAAGAAGGTTGTCGAGGGGAATTTCTGAGGGACTTTGTAAGAAATCAAGTGTTTGGAGTAATGATATAGGTAGTTAGGAGTTAGGACATAATGACATAGGTAATTTCCAACTTCCCTCTCCCTCCCAAGAAAAAAACTAACAATCATTTACAGGTAAGACACCAATAAGAAAATCCTAGAACACGCAGGTGGGACTGAAGCATCTCCCCCACACCACAGGGACCAAGACTGGTGGTGCAGTAAGCAGGTACCTTAAAAAACTAAAAACTACCGTATGATCCAGCAATCCCACTCCTGGGCATATATCTGGAGAAAACTTGGTTCGAAAGGATACATGCACCCCAGTGTCCACTGCAGTGTTGTTTACAGTAGCCAAGACATGGAAGCAACCTAAATGTCCATTGGCCAATGAATGGATAAAGATGTGGTACATATATATAACAGAATATTACTCATCCATTAAAAAGAATGAAATAATGCCATTTGCAGCAACACGGATGGACCTGGAGACTATCACACTAAGTGCATTAAGTCAGACAAAGACAAATATATGATATTGCTTATATTCAAAATCTTTTAAAAAGTGATACAAATGAACTTACTTACAAAACAGATATGAATACAATGTTGTAAATCAACTATCAGTTCAGTTCAGTTGCTCAGTCGTGTCTGACCCCATGAATCACAGCACGCCAGGCCTCCCAGTCCATCACCAACCCCTGGAGTTCACTCAGACTCACGCCCATCAAGTCCGTGATGCCATCCAGCCATCTCATCCTCTGTCGTCCCCTTCTCCTCCTGCCCCCAATACCTCCCAGCATGAGTCTTTTCCAATGAGTCAACTCTTCGCATGAGGTAGCCAAAGTACTGGAGTTTCAGCTTTAGCATCATTCCTTCCAAAGAAATCCTAGGGCTGATCTCCTTCAGAATGGACTGGTTGGATCTCCTTGCAGTCCAAGGGACTCTCCAACACCACAGTTCAAAAGCATCAATTCTTCAGCACTCAGCTTTATTCACAGTCCAACTCTCACATCCATACATGACCATAGGAAAAACCATAGCCTTGACTAGACGGACCTTAGTCGACAAAGTAATGTCTCTGCTTTTGAATCAACTATACTCCAATACAATTTTTTAAAAAAGAAACAGACTCATACATAGGCTTAGAGAACAAACTAATAGTTCCCAAAACAGGAGGGTGGTAGAGAGGGATAAATTGGGAGTTGGGGATTGACATGTAGACACTGCTATATTTAAAAAAGATAATAAAGTCCTACAGTATAGTGGCAGGGAACTCTCAGTATTCTGTAATAACCTAAATGGGAAAAGAATTTTAAAAAAATAGACACATGTATATGTATAACTGAATCACTTTGCTGTACACCTGAAACTAACACAACATTGTTAATCAATTACACTCTAAAATAAAAATTTAAAGAGAAAGAAAATCCTAGAACATAGAGGTGAGGTTGCAGCACCTCCCCCACACCATGAGATCAAGACATGAAATTAGAAGAGTAAGAAGAATGGCCACATGCTGACCACATTGCCCTTCCCCCAGGGCAGCACAGCAGCCCATTCAGAGGCCTTCCCCTGAGCCTAGCATTTCTCTATTGGGAAATGAGAGCCTAGAGTGAACCTCTAGCCTCCACAGCGTTGTGGGTCACTTCCTGGTAGCCCCAGTCTGGTCTCCTTCCAGGGGAATTGTGGGGAAACCTGTGGGGCTTGATCACTGAAATTATGATTATGATGGAGAAGGGGCAGGGGCTTGCAAGAACCAGCATCTGCATCTTGGCAGACCCAAGTTCCTACTTGCAGGGTCCAACTAGTTGTCCCAGTTAGAGAGTCTGCTCACATGCTGAGCTATGACCAGGGAAACCTATGGGATGCAAGTCTGCCTGATTCAGATACTCAAACGAAGAGCCTTGCTCTCCCTAGTCTGGTCTGCCCCACTGCAGCAGAGGAGCTGAGTCATAGCCTAACCCACTGCTGAGTGCAGTTCCAAGCACCCCCTGACCAGAAAGCCTGGAAGCTACACAGCTCAGGAATACAGAGCTACATAGCTCTGCTTGAGCAGAGAATGGCAGGCTGTTATGATCATTGCAAAGCAAAGTCTGTCAGTATAGGGCCAGGGTTCTTGGAAGGACCAATCAGATTGAGTCAAAACCACAAAGAATCTTGCCGGGCATGGGTGTGTTCTGGGCTCCATCAAAGCAGAGAAACTAATTCATACACCCAACCATTACTGAATACAGCGTCTGGTCTCTCCTGAGCAGAAAACCTGATCCAGAACACCTGAGAACAGCTTGGAGCTGACCTTTCCATTTCACCCAGGCAAAGGAGTTAAACCATCCCTTTATCAACTGGTAACTGAACCTCCTGGCCCACCTGGCCAAAACACCTAGAAGCTGCATAGCTCAGCAACACTCAAGTAGAGAGTGTGGCAGGCAGAGATGACAGGCTGCAAAGCCAAGCCAGTGGCCCTGTTTGGCCAGGGAACTTGGGACTTGAGACAAGAGCACAAAGAGCCTTGCCAGCCTTGGAGACGATTTTCCTGTTCTACCTGGGCAGGAAACTGATTTGTTGCCCTCCCACTGCTATACACAGCATTTAGCTTGCCCAGCCAGGAAAGCTAACCAGAGCAGAGTGGAAGCTGTACAGCCCACCCAACAACCTTGCTTACAGTGATGCCTGTGCAGAGAACACAGGCTGGGGCTTTTCGGTCTTCAGGGCAAAACCAGTGACCTCATCTGGCCACATAATTCAGTGCACATACCTGCCTGATTCAGATCCCCAGACAATGAGTTATGCAGGCCCTGGAGCCTGTCCTGCTGCCCTACTGAGGAAAGGAAGCTAATTCATAGTTCTGCCTCCTGTAGAGAATAGTATCCAGTTCCAATTATCTAGTAAGTCTGACCAGAGAACTCAGGTAACCATGGAGACCATCCTACTGCCTTACCTAGGAAGGGAACAGAGCCAAAAGTCCTATCTAACCATTCTCAGTCAGAAGTACCACCCCAGGCCCCAGCCTGAACAGTGGACTCATCTGAAAATACACCCTGATGGCAAGTCCCACCTGTCCAAAGATATGACCATCAAACACGTCCAGAAACCCAAAATGAGCCAACTGGTAAAGAACTGTCTGTGCCAAAGTAAATTTTAAAAGTCTGGAATTAGAGACTTTTTATTAAAATGCACAGATGTCAACATAAGGAATCAAGGATCAAAAAAAATCAGGTACACATGTAAATGTGACACAAGAGGATATAAAGTTCCAATAACTGAACCTAAAGGAATGGAGGTATATGAATTGTCAGACAAGGACTTTAGAATGATCCTCCTCAAGAAATCTGGTGAACTATAAGACACAGCAGACAAGTAAACAATCAGAAAAACAAAGACAAACAAAACAAGTTCAACAAATAGAAACCATCAAAAAGTCACACAGAAATCCTAGAGCTAGAGATTACAGTGATTGAACTCAATGACTAAAAAGTCAAACTGTCACAAACTGTTGACTCAAAAGTCAACAGACTAGATCTAGCAGAAGACCTAGAAGAAAGAACATTTGAAATAATCCAGTCAGAGGAGCAAACATAACAGAAAACAAAGAATGTAAAGAGTGAAGAAAGAATATGTAACTTATAGGACACAATTGAAAGAAACAATATTGGCATACTGGGAATTTCAGAAGAATTTCGGAAGAAGAGAAAGGGAAAGAAAGCATATTTAAAGCAATAATAACTAAAAACTTCCCCAATCTTGGGAAAGAAATGAATGCCCAAATTCATGAGGCCCAAAAGTCCCCACATAGGTGAACCCAAGTAGGGCTACACCAAGACACATTATAATTAAATTGTCAAAGTGAAAGCTAAAAAGAAATTTGAATGCAGTGGAAGAAAAGAGTGGAGCTACACACAAAAGAACACTCATAACATCAGCAGCTTTTCCACAGATGCTTTGAAGACCAGGAGAGAATAAAATGATATATTCAAAACATTGAAAGAAAAAACTGTCAGCTGAGAATTCTATACCTGGAAGAGCTGCCCTTAAGTAATGGATAAAGACTTTCCCAAACAAACAAAAGCTGAGGGAGTTCCTAAGCACTAGGCATGCCTTATATGAAATGCTAAATGGCATCATTTAGCATTGTCTTGAATGAATGACATCATTCAAGATCCTGTCTCTGGAGGAAACAGAAAGCCATGGAAGCTCTTCCTCTGGAAACAATATAGAGCCTTTTAGAGAGTGAGATGATCAACAGGTGCTTATCCAGAAAGTTGTTCACTAACAAACTGTAAGACCTGCAAACTTGTAAAACAAGATGTAAGACTCATATACTGGAAAAAGAATCTGTGAAATCCAAGCTGTTGACAATACTGCAATATCCTCATTTACAGTGAGAGAATGTGAGAGCTCCAGTAGGATGGACTCAAGGCCAAGGTGCTACTTATTCACAGGTCACACAAACGGCCGCATTCAGGTGTGGGATATGACCACACCATGGATACAGTTAACAAAAGTGAGGATAAGGATGTAGGTGGTCTAACTGAAGATTGGCTCAAAAGATTGGATCAGTGTGATCTACGCACATCTCACTGCACTACTCCTAAGATCAGCCTGGCAACTTCTGTGGTTCAGCACAGCCATCTTTGGATATCAGATTCTAGTCTTCAGCTCCAGTACCATGAAACCATCCATGAAGCAGTTACTTATGGTTCCATGAGACCTTACCAGAGAAAGAGGGCTGAGAGCTTTCACACTTACAGAGACTTCCAGACTTTAAACTTCAACAGAAATACAGAAAGCATTGCCCCTAAAAATAGTAATTTGGGTCTGATACAAGCTGAAGTAAAGCAGGCAACAGGGTAATGGAATGTATCTAAGAGAAAGTCTCATGGAACAGAAATTTAAAAGTTTGAGAGGCTCAGATAGGGGAGTGGAGGTGTATAAAATAGCCAAAGATTTTCTAGAATCCAAGAAAAGGTCATCAGAAGATGAAAATGAAAACAGAGTTATAGAAGAAACGATTTGAGGGAGGAGGATTCCTTGAAAGAAAGGAAGTTCCCCACCTGGCATCATCACCAAGTATGTCTGATGGAGGAGCTGACTCACCTGGTACTGCATCCCCATCTCCTACAGAGATCACTCTATCTCCTCAGCACAAAAAAAGTGATTCTTAGGTCAAGAGTACAGCTTGTGGAAACTCAGCAAAGTGAGTATTTGTTACATTAATTCAGAAAAGAGTTAAATTTTATTGGATTTCAATACATTACCTTTTACATGAAGACATTACAAATTAAGATTGGACTTCATTTTGTATCTTTTTATCAGAAATACCTGGGGTAAGGAGATAAAATAACCATATTTCTTCCAATTTTTTGGAAAATTTTTTTAGTTTTATGGGCACATTTAATAGATTATTTGTAAAGCAGGAGTCTATTTCAATGTTAATCTACTTTGTGGACTTTAGAGCATACTATGTCTTAAAAAGATGGTTCCCATGTAGATAAGCATCCCCTTAGAGTGTGGAAACCAACAATTTGCATTCCTAATGTTGATTAAGCAAATTTTAAAATTCCCTTTGGAACTTAGTCTCCCAACGCTTATTGTGATGACAAAGTGATTTACCAGGTATTTAGTAAGGTGCTATATTTATGAAAAAAACACCATATAATTCAAAAACACTAATAAATTGCTTGGTGTATCAGTAAGTCCTTTAAGATAATTTTAATTGTGGTCATTTCCTGAGTCTCATTACTGAAATTCTTAAATGTTAGCAAACATCACCAATATTAAATGTCAGTTCAGTTCAGTCGCTCAGTCGTGTCCGACTCTTTGTGACCCCATGAATCGCAGCACGCCAGGCCTCCCTGTCCATCACCATCTCCCGAGTTCACTCAGACTCACGTCCATCGAGTCCATGATGCCATCCAGCCATCTCATCCTCGGTCGTCCCCTTCTCCTCCTGCCCCCAATCCCTCCCAGCATCAGAGTCTTTTCCAGTGAGTCAACTCTTCGCATGAGGTGGCCAAAGTACTGGAGTTTCAGCTTTAGCATCATTCCTTCCAAAGAAATCCCAGGGTTGATCTCCTTCAGAATGGACTGGTTGGATCTCGTTGCAGTCCAAGGGACTCTCAAGAGTCTTCTCCAACACCACAGTTCAAAAGCATCGATTCTTCAGCACTCAGCTTTCTTCACAGTCCAACTTTCACATCCATACATGACCACAGGAAA
>SJYX01001290.1:92788-153658 GCA_006410675.1 Oreotragus oreotragus
TTTTTTTTTTTTTTAACCATCAGAGCCATCGGAGAAGCCCCACTGAGTACACAGGCTGCCTGAAAAACTGAAGTTACCAAACAATCGAGGAGGAAGAAAAAAATGCAACAAGAACTTCTGTGACCATTAGGAAAGTTCTGACTCTAGCGTGTGCAGCCCAATGAGTCATGCCTGGGCACCTTGTTCAAGCCTTCCTCCTAATACAATGAAGCCTGTGTCTTAATGGGAAACCTCACCTGGCAGGATGCAAACTCTTCACAGTCTGCACAAGACGGAACATCGAGTCCTCTGCTGAATCAGCCGAAGAACCTGTCTGTTCAACTGAGACAAAATCTGAGGATCCTGACAGCTAAAAAGAGAGGTGTGTGGTACACTTGGCCATGGGTTAGGTGGGGCACATGATATCACTTCTGGAAAGTATAAAGCCTCAGAACTTCCTTCTGAGGAGGGGCAGTGTTACCATGGAACTCAGCTGAGGTTTGCAACCACGAGAATCAAAAGAGGGAGTTTAAACAGCACATACCTTGTGGTAGGCCAGAATACTTCCAAAATAGGGCACAGGTCTTGGCCCAGGAATCCCCAGCTTCGTAAAAAGTCCATATGAATAAGTCCCATATCTATAAAGGGAAAGAGGAAACCAGGTCACAGGAATTGTGGAATAAATCCTGGAGCTGGTCAGGCACTGACTGAGAACTGGAATCAAAAAACTAGGGAGGTAACATGTAGGTGATAATAATATCAGCAACTCCAAAAGTGACATTACTTTCACTCATCTTATCCTTGCCCACCACTGCTATATAACCCATGAAAGGTAATGGTGATTAGCTAAAAGCAGCTGAAGTCTTCACGGTTCTAATCCTAGAGTGATTACTTGATAAATGTTTCCAATTTCATTGGTCCTGAGGGGTTCATGCTGCAATCCACTCATATTTATTTAGTAACTTGACTTTTAGATGATTTGGAGATTCTCATTTTAGGTAGAAAGCAGAAATGTATGCATTTCAATAAGGAGATTTTGCTTAAATTCATCCACAGTGTAACACTTTCCGTGAGCCCATTGTGACATCGTTCTTAACATCTGCATGGAGATTTTTATTCTTTTCTTTCCCTCTATGTCCTGACCACATTTAAGGATTTAATTCTTCTTAAATCTATCTTCACAATCAAGTCTTAGAGAATAACAGTGTTCTTATTTCTGTAAAATACAAACTGTGCCTTGTGGAATGGCTGTAAACAGCAGCTTCCTCAGTAGTGTACCAGCCTGGTTGCCCTAAAGGACCTTGGAGCCAGACTTTTCCAGTGGACATTTCATGACTAACATGCTGGCTGCGGTCTAAGCTCCAGACAGGTATGTATCATGTCTTTGGAAAGCCCCAGGGCACAGTGGCTAGGGTCCACATTGCCTGAGTCATAGTGTCCATCCACACCAAGCTGCAGAACAAGGAGCATGTGATTGAGGCCCTCTGCAGGGCCAAATTCAAGTTCACTGGTCACCAGAAGACCCATATCTCCAAGAAGTGGGTTTTTTCCTAAGTTAACTACAGATGAATCTAAAAATTTGGTGGCAGAAAAGCAGTTCATCCAGGGTGGCTGTGAGGTCAAACACATCCCTAACCCTGGCCCTCTGGATAAACGACAGGCTTTGCACTCATCAGAGCCTTGGTGCTGTCCCCTCCTTACTCATACCCATCAATAAATCCTACTATCTTATTTAAAAAAAGGACAAACTTATCAAGACTTCCTTTGGCATCATGGAGATATAAGCAACTTTCAGTTACACTCAAGTCTCTCTTGTCAGACAGTTCGGTGGACATGCCCTACAGACAAGGGTGATTGACTTTCCCAGCACTGAATAGAACTGTATAAGTGAAACAATGAATAAAGGATCCATTTCAGGACATTCGTACTCAAACGGTATCTGGTCCTCCAACCTGTGACACTCACCTGTAAACTTAGTGCAAGGCACACTCTTTTTTTAGAGGGTTTGTTTTGAGATGCTCAATCACAGATTAGTTTGTTTACCTCCTCTGTGCATCAGCTCTCAAAAAGCCATAAAGCCTGGTGCTTTCTATGACTGGTATACCTGAAACTCATCTTCACGTGTCCTGTGTGGAATCTCACAACACGGGGTGTGAAATCTTGCAGGTCTTTTCAATCTGCTGTTTCTGAGAACTGGCAGAGTGGAGGAGAAGAGGGGTTGAGGGGAAAGTGCCAGGAGCCAGCGTGAGGAACTCCGCCAGTGGCAAAGGTCACGAGGAAGGAGGCTTTGGCCTATGCAAAGGCGGGATCGAGCCTCAGGAAACCCCCTGTTCCCGAGCATCTACCCCCAAAACCAGAGTCTGCCTACTTTACTGCTTTATGCTCTCATCTACACCTCTGACTTTACGAGGGGCTGTCCCCCACCTCTCTCAGAGAAGGAGTTAACCTACAGCTCCAGTTAATAAAAATTCCTGGGCGTGACAAGGGTATCTCAGGTCAAACCTCTCTGCTGGCAGACTAGCTTGTGTGACAGGATTATTCACACTCTTGCTACTACATACATGATTGTTTACAACCTCTCAACCATAAACAGCACAGAGAGTTTGGAGTATTTTGAAAGTCTTAGTTAGCACTGGGTTTTTCTAAAGATAATAATCATGTTGGTGAAGGGTTTTTCATTTGTTGAGCCAATATTTGCTGCTAAATCTCCATATTCCCTGCCCTTATAATGAATATAACTAGCATATAGGAGAAATAAGTATTAACCTTTGATATTAATCATGTTAAATCTTAGGCTAAGTAAATTCCTTTTCTTGATTATAACCCCCTGCACCTTCACCCTATAGGAATGCAACTTTATCTGGTGCCTTCAGAGGGTGGTGCCTAGTTTAAGAAAAAAATCACCCCTGGAAAAAATAAGTTTTCTGGTTGACTGACTGTTATCAGAAAGGGCCATAAAATATCAGCAGGCCTCATGGCCAAAAGATGATGTAAAACCCCTAAGACCTTTGTATACATTTATATGAAGCACCTGATTTTGATAAAGATCAGGTCTGCTGACCTCGCGTGACTCTGTATTTATCCCTATGAATAACAAAAAGTATTTATAAGCAAACCTGAAAATAAAGAAAACGGGTCAGTTTCTGGAAAGACTGATTCCCCCGTGTTGTTCTTTCTTTCCCCTTCTGGCTGAATTCCCATCTGGAGGGTGGGTACTCGCCAAGCCTGCTAATTTTGCCTGAGCTTCTAAGATCTGACCGGGGAGGCCTCAGTATCTCCTCTCCTTCGGGAGAATGGAAAGACGCCTGTGGCCTATGTAGGTGGTGCAAACTCCGTGTCTTGGAGTTTTATTGGTATTCCATGTAAACCAAGTTATTCAGCATCTTTTTCTCCACTAATATTTCCTACTACACTATCCTTTTCTAATCTCTCTTTATATTTCTAATTAAATAGCTTTTTCCTAGGACGCCAACTCTGTCTCCTCTTTGAATTACCCTGGATCCACCGGGGCTGGACCCTGGCAGAAAAGTTGCTGAAAATGGTTTTAGTGCTCAAATTTGCTAGGCCTCCCAGGCTAACTCTGTAAAGGCAAATTAGAAAGGTATGACTGAAAAGCGTGCTGTGTATAAATGGTCCAACATTCCTCTCCAAGCACTTTTAGCTAAAAGTGGGCCTTCCAAACTTCAGGTACTTTCCTGCAGTGAAGAAAAGAGGTATTGTGCAACACTGAATAAATAAACAGAAAATGTTCCAGAATGTTTAATTTCTTCTTTGAAGTTTACCATTTAAGGTCTTACAAGTTCCAAATATTCTGTTCAAATCCACCAAATCTTATATGATAATGTGGTAATAAATGTGATAAAGTAAACCCCAAAATTGCCTGAAGGAAACTGTGTTTGAAGATGCAGCAGATGTACCTTGGCCAAGCCCACCTGGATGTTTGGATCCGTCCTCCAGGGCAGGTGGTGGAGGTATGGACACTTACTCTCAAAATGGGGATGACGAGCTATTTCCACCCCAGTTCCTTCCTTTGCCATCACAACAAGAGCAAATCAATTTTCCTTCTGCACTTTCAATGTGTTACATAAATTCTCAAACTTATGCTGATGTTAAAGCTCTCAGAGAGGGGAGGAATAGCTGAAAGAAATGAATCTAATTTCAAGGTTTCTGCCAAGTCTCCTCTCCACTAAGGATTTCTCATTTGGGGGTAGGTAGTTCTGCATAGTACAGGTTGAGGGAACTGAGTCTTGCAGGGAGTGCCATGGGAAGGGCATATAAAAAGGGGAAGAGCTGGTCTGAAGGGTGGTCAGTCTCCAGCTCTGGGTGACCAGGTGCGTTGTGTAAATGACATCTGGGGAGGGAAGGAAGGGAGCAGGAACCCCTTGAGTGACACAGGGGCCATTCCTTCAACAGTCTTTACAGCAGATACTGAACCCAGTAGGTATGTCTCCAGGATCCCCAGAGCTAGAGAAGGAGAGAGTACCCCACTGCACAGGGACTAGTTTCTTTAAATCTTCCCCTGGTGAATTCTGGTTGATTAGTCTGGGTCTATGAAAATTAGTAGTCTATCATCCCTGGGAACAAATAAAATCACTAAACTCTCTGTATGAATGCTTAGTTCCTCCACTGTGGCTGAGTCTTTGTAGTTATAGAAAAGACTGTAACTGTAACTGTCAGGGCTGGGGGCGAGGACTGGTTGCTTGTCCTTCAACAGAACTGAGTTAAGATCCATAATAACCCCATTGGTATCTGTAGCATCCATAGCTTAAGCTACTTTTGCTCCATAAACTAATCCTCAAAACACTAAAGGGAAAGTGGGATCTCATTACCGCGGAAGTCCAAGGTTGCAGAGGAGATCAGACTTGACAGTTACTCACACATAGAGGAGCACCAGGCTGGTAGCCAGGAGAACCCAGGTTTCCACGGAAAAGCTTGGGATCAGCTCCATGGCCCCTTTCCGCTGTGATTCCCTCCTCTGAGTTTCTTTTCAGCTCTGTGTGCTACTCTTCACTTGCTTCCTTTCACACTCTGTGATGATTCAATGCAGCAATGAAGTGTTTATGTGCTGGGAAGTGGGTGGAGCTGGAGCTTCAGCCAGTGAAGGGATACCTGGGCTCCACCTGCAGACCCCTTTCTGCCTTGATAGTTGAGAAAGCATTATGGACATTACACTTTGACCTCCCTTGTGTTCATGTTCTCTGGGAATTCAATAACAACTCAATCAGTGTTATCAGTAAGTTCAAAGGTTAGGAAAACTCAAATAAAACCACTAGCAATAAATATCCTCTAAACTCTCCTTATCACTGTAACTGCCTGAACTTTAATACTTGAAATCATCCAAACAAGCTAGGTCTACAGATCTTTACCCAAATACCTTCCTCAACCCTGATACTCGTTTCCCTTGAGGCACTGACTCATCCTTCAAATTCCAGCTCAGAAAGAACATGGTTTTGAGACTCTGCTAACCAACCTCCTTAAACAAGAATAACCACTTCCTCTTCTGGGCAACTGTATCCCCTGCACACAATTCTATTCTGGTTCTAACGTTCTCCAGAACCACTGTTGATTTCCACATCGATTCCCCTTAATGTACTGAGGCCTTGGTTACAGCCTGAGTAAAAGTTTTCACGTTTTCCTGGCTGGTAGCAGCGTGCTTTCTGCAGAGTGAAAGGTTGGTGGACTTAAGTTGGTGTAGTAAGAACCCTGAGCCTCTGTGTATCTGTTTCCCGTGGCTGTTTGGTGACCACATCATCTCCCAGGATCAGTAACCCAACAGGAGGAGCTGGCTGGCCTTGGCCAGCATCCCTGCACATTCAGGTGGCTCCATCAGGATGCTGTTGACAAGAGGGCCCCAGAAGGAGAGGCAGGACATGGACCCTGTGGTGATGGCTGCACCAATGGCATCGAGTCAGGGTCTTCAGTTTACAGCAGTTACACAGATTCCTGACCAAAGAATGGCCCCCTCTCTCTGGAAAGGCCACAAGTCCAAGATCAATGGGTATGAGGAGAGCGAAGTGGAGAAAGCAGCCAATGGCCAAGTGGACCTCCCACCTCGTTATTCACCAGGGATGTGGCATATGGACACATAGGAGTCCATGAAGATGACATGATGGTTTTCTACAGGGCAAAAGGGGTGGTCAGAGCAGTTGCTTATCTTTCATTGATTAGATTGAAAATTACTAATGGGAAGCAAAGAGTTAGTAAGGAGGAGGGCTAGAGTAGATGTCAGTGGCACCTGTGACCCCACCCATTCTAATGGGAGAAACAATAGGACTGGGTGTCTGAAATATACACTGGTCCATTGTCTTCACTCTGATCAAATCCTGTATCCCTTTGGCCTGAGAAACTCTGAATTATATGAGAAATAAAACTTCAAACGTTCTTAAAACTCAATAGAAACAAAGAACATTTCGCCTGTGTTTGTACACTTCCTTCTCCCTTCATCTTTTCTCATTTTCAGTCCTTATGGAGAAAGCGATATTCAACTCTCACCAATACTTTACATCTTTCTGGCCTGAAAGTCCCCAGGCTGCCCAACACTGGCCTGAGTAGGTGGATGTCTCACTGGTGAATTGCAGTAAGTCCCAACTATGGCACCTGCCCTTTGGATTTCCATGGGACCTTGTCGGGCAGCATGATGTTTCTACCATCATAGCTTATCAACTTTAGGTTCAGACTTTTTCCCGGAGGCCCCTGTTAAAATCCATAGCTACCACTGGAAATACAATACCTGAATATATCTATTCACTCATTCATTGATGCAAGGCCAAGTGTGTGAATGTCAGATGCAGGTGTTGTGCTGGACTGTGGGCCAGGAAACTTTATAGTCCCCTCCCTTGGAGGAAGCCTCCCAGAGGAGGAAGCGAGACACACAAGCAGCCTCAGGATGGGGCATACCTTTGGAATCTCGGATAATGGAGCCCTACAGACAGGTAGCAAAGGACAGAAGTGGATGCAAGCTTAGTACCAACAAAAGATAGAAATGGGAAGCTGGAAGATGATCCCCAGGAAAGGTAGGGTCAAAAGTCCCAGGAATTCTGATACATTACTTCCTTCTTCTGGTGCCTCTTTTGGGCCTGTTAAGTAGGGTCAAGACTTAATCTCCAGTTTACACATGTAGAAACTCAGGCCCGATGACTGCAAGTGGTTTCCACAAAACTCCCAAACAAAATATCTTGTAAAGACATTAACGTAGAAAAAGATTGGCAAGTCTACTGCTGCTCTAAAATGCTAGTATTCAAGGTTTGCTGTTTCATGATGAGGGTCACTATGTGTAATAGTGAGACCCCAGGCTGCAACAGAAATTGGTTAGAATTCTGGCTCCTACCTCCATGACTATCCCTGCCCAGGTCCTCCCCAATGGGTCTTGAGAACCAGGGACTCCATCTCATTGCAGCAGGGACAGGACAGGTGCAGGTCATGAGGATCCACCTCTCCAAGTCCTTGACTGAGAGGTACACAAAATACACTCAACATGGCATGTTGGGGTGTCAATTAAGTGCTGACAACTTAATTGACTCAATTAAACTAAAAGCCTTTCTTATTCTTCTGGAAACAAAATCATTGTGGAACCTATATGCCTTCATCTTCCCCAAAACACATTCTCAGTTACAGTGACTTTTCTCACTAACCCATATAGGACCATATGCTGCTCTGTTTACCTCAGGACCTGGTCCAGCTGGTTGGAGTCTATCCCAGTGGTGACAGGCTAGCTAGTTATTGTTGAGGACTGAAATTTAGGCAGTGTCATGTTCTAATTCCTTGGGCAGCAAGGAGATCAAACCAGCTAATCTTAAAGGAAATCAACCCTGAATGTTCATTGGAAGGTCTGATGCTGAAGCTGAAGCTCCAGTTCTTTGGCAATCTGATACAAAGAGCCAGCTCACTGGCAAAGATCCTGATGCTGGGAAATATTGAAGGCAAAAGGAGAAGGGGGAGGCAGAGGATGAGATGGTTGGATGGCATCATTGACTCAATGGACATGAGTTTGAGCAGACTTTGGAAGACAGGGAGGGATAGGGAAGCCTGGCGTGCTGCAGTCCATGGAGTCGCAAAGAGTCAGACACAACTGAACAACAACAACAGTGTTCTAATCAATGCAAATGACCTTGATCTGCAAGGGGGAATAACACAGGGCATATTTGTGCCCCTTCATTCCAGAGCAAGGAACACCTAACTTTAAAATTCTCATATACTAAGATTGTTAAGGAAGAGACATGTGCCTGAAGAACACGCCACACTCCGTGGTAATCTATTCATATCTATTAATTTAATTGCTGCCAAGAAATGACCTTGATCTGCAAGGGGGAATAACACAGGGCATATTTGTGCCCCTTCATTCCAGAGCAAGGAACACCTAACTTTAAAATTCTCATATACTAAGATTGTTAAGGAAGAGACATGTGGCTGAAGAACACGCCACACTCCGTGGTAATCTATTCATATCTATTAATTTAATTGCTGCCAAGAAGGGTGTGGATCACAATAAACTGTGGAAAATTCTGAAAGAGATGGGAATACCAGACCACCTGACCTGCCTCTTGAGAAACCTGTATGCAGGTCAGGAAGCAATAGTTAGAACTGGACATGGAACAACAGACTGGTTCCAAATAGGAAAAGGAGTACGTCAAGGCTGCATGTTGTCACCCTGCTTATTTAACTTCTATGCAGAGTACATCATGAAAAACGCTGGGCTGGAAGAAGCACAAGCTAGAATCAAGATTGCCAGGAGAAATATCAAAAACCTCATATATGCAGATGACACCACTCTTATGGCAGAAAGTGAAGAGGAACTAAAAAGCCTCTTGATGAAAGTGAAAGAGGACAGTGAAAAAATTGGCTTAAAGCTCAACATTCAGAAAACGAAGATCATGGCATCTGGTCCCATCACTTCATGGCAAATAAACGGGGAAACAGTGTAAACAGTGTCAGACTTTTTATTTTGGTGGGCTCCAAAATCACTGTAGATGGTGATTACAGCCATGAAATTAAAAGATGCTTACTCCTTGGAAGGAAAGTTATGACCAGCCTGCCAGGGTCCAGCCCCCGCAGAATCCAGGGGAACACTCAGGAGAAACAGCATCGGTGAAGAAAATGATTTATAGAGAGATAAAGAAAGAATGTTGCAGATAAGAAAATAGAGGAGAGAAAGAAAAAAAAAAAGAAAGAAAGACACGGGGTGACCAAGATTTGGTGAGGGAGGCCCATAACTTTATTTTCAAAAGGAATTTTTATACCTTGACTTGTACATGGAGGGAAGTGAAAGATGCAAAGTCATACAGAGTCAGCCCAAACATTACATCTGTTTTGTCTTTATCAAAACCAGGATTTTTTCTGCATACCTTTCCCATAAACAATATTGTGGACATTATCTTCTGGCCTTGGAGGCCTTTATGACCCTCTTTTGATAAAGGCTGCTCAACCAGAAAACTTATTTTCCCTTGAAATGTTTTTTCTTTATATTTCTAATCTNACACAGGGTGACCAAGCTTCTTTGAGCGAGGCCCATTGTTTTTATTTTCAAAAGGGTCTTTTATAACTTTACTTGTACATAGAAGGAAACGAAAGATGCAAAGTCATACAGAGTCAGCCCAAACATTACATCTGTTTTGTCTTTATCAAAGCCAGGATTTTTTCTGTAAACCTTTCCCATAGACAATGTTGTGTACATTATCTTCTGGCCTTGGAGGCCTGTGGACATTTTATGACCCTCTTTTGATAAAGGCTGTTCAACCAAAAAACTTATTTTCCCTTGAAATGTTTTTTCTTTATATTTCTAATCTATGTAAGCCTCAGAAAGTATTAAACAAGTTACATTTCTCATGGAGCAAAGGTACAGTGAGTTACAAGAAAGAACCAATTAGCTCAAAAGTCTGATGTGGTTAATTTCAAGGCTATACTTGTTTTTCTTACATTTCAACTATGTTAACTAATGCACTCCCAGGTGCACAGTGGATAAGAGATATGGGAACTTAGCAACAAGCATTGGCCCAATAATGAAATCCTATACCAGCACTACTCTAATAACTTTTAACTCTTTGAAAGGCTCTATGTTTTAGGCTTCCCATGCCTCTCACAGTTGGGAGGCTGTAAATAACCATGTGCATAGCTGCAAGAGTCTGGATAGACCTGCCAAGCAAGCTAGAATGCTAACAGAAGGGATTTGATTTGAAATATTCCTCTCATGTCCAAGAGACTTATTAGCTAGAGCCCTAAGTTGATTTTCTCTAGAGAAAGGTAGTCAGGGATAGCCCCCTGTTAATGTCAGAGGAGTTGGTGAAAGTTATGAAATAGTAAAACAGACAGATTCTGGTTTTGGGGTAGATGCTCGAGAAAGCCTAGGGAGCCCGTTGAGTCCTGAAGCCTTGCTTAACAGTTCTCTTCCACATGACCTTGTCATGGGTGGGATCTCCCGTGGTGGCTCCTGGCAATAAGAGACTACTGTGAACAGCTATATGCCAACAAATTAGACAACCTAGAAAAAAAATGGAAAAATTCCTAGAAACATACAACCTATCAAGACTGAATTAGGAAAAGAAAGAAAATGTGAACAGACCGATTAATAGTAAAGAGACTAAATCAGTAATCAAAAGTCTCCTGATGAAGAAAATTCTAGGACCAGATGGCCTCACTGGTGAATTTTACTAGACAGTTAATTAAGAATTAATGCCAATCTTTATTAAACATTTCCAAAAAGTCAAAGAGTAGAGAACACTCATTTTAGGAAGCCAGCGTGGACCCAATGTCAAAGCCAGAGGAGGACACCACAAGAAAATAAAACTATAGCACAATGTCCCTGATGAATATAATTACAAAAGTCTTCAACAAAAGAGTTTCAAACCAAATTCAGCACAATAAAAGGACCATTCACCATGATCAAGTAGGATTTATCTTTGAACTACAAGGATGGTTCAACTTAGGTAAAAGACCAGGACACCAAAAGACTGTCTAACAGGCTTTTTAATGGTGAAACACTCTCGGGCAGGGGTCCCAGACCCAAACGAGGCAGGTCGAGGAAGTCCGCGCCTGGACCGTGTTGGGGGTGGTTTTTATACGTTCGTTGCAAGGGATGGTCAGGCTAGACGGACGGAGGTTCGGATAGGTGGCCAGGCTGAGGTTTCGGGGGCTGACAGGTCCTTCTACGTGGCTGGGGTGGGGCGGCTTTAGCTGGCGAATCCCCGGGATCTGGGAGGCTCCTTCTGTTAGCTTCCCCCTCGCCGGTGGGAAGGAGAGGAAGGCCGGCCCATCATGGCCCCCGGGGTCCAGCCTTACACAACNAAAAAAAAAAAAAAAGGAGATCAGTCCTGGGTGTTCTTTGGAAAGACTGATGCTAAAGCTGAAACTCCAATACTCTGGCCACCTCATGCGAAGAGTTGACTCATTGGAAAAGACTCTGATGCTGGGAGGGATTGGGGGCAGGAAGGGAAGGGGACGACAGAGGATGAGATGGCTGGATGGCATCACTGACGGCATCACTGACTCAATGGACATGAGTCTGGGTGAACTCCAGGAGTTGGTGATGGACAGGGAGGTCTGGTGTGCTGTAATTCATGGGGTCTCAAAGAGTCGGACACGAGTGAGCAACTGACCTGACTGACTGAAGAACTGTGGGCTTCCCTGGTAGTTAAGCTGGTAAAGAATCTACCTGAAATGCAGGAGATGCCGGTTCAATCCTGGGTTGGAAAGATCCCCTGAAGAAGGGAATGGCTACCCACTCCAGTATTCTGGCCTGGATAATTCCAAGCACTTTAGAGTCCATGGGGTCGCAAAGAGTTGGACGCGACTTAGCAACTTTCACTTTCTTTCACTTTCAAGAACTGTGAAAAACATTAGTTCAAATATCACAAGCAATAGGCTAGTTCCTAGGAAAACATAACTGATCAAAATCAATCTGAGAACAATAAAGTTAAATAGTAAAAAAAAAATCATAAAATAAAATTATGTGGAAGTCAAGATCTTCCCACAAGGAAACTTCACATCCAGAGAGTTTTACAGTAACTTTCAAGGAACACATGTATTTTAACTTGCTTTCCCATAAAAGGGGAGCCTGAGATATAGACTTTTGTGCTACTATCTTATGAGAAATTTGATCCAGGGGTGGAGGGTGAAGGAAAATAGGAACAAAGCATGGAAGAAGAGTCTATACAATTCATTAACCAACCTGGCCAACACTTGGTATCAAAGGCAATCAACTTTTTGATCAACAGACCATTTTCTGAGAGGCCATATGACCACTCCCTACAGAGCAGTCCAGCCAAGGGAAGGAAGGGAGAAGAGGGTATCCACTGGTTTCCCTTTGGGAAAATATTCCTCCCACAGGGAAGTAATTCTCTAAAGCTTCTGTATTACAGATGAATTGCTAGGTTGAGAGGCACAGTCAGGCTTCACTGCACAAACTCAGTTGGAATTCATGCAAAGATGATCCCTGCAGTTGTTGCAAGAACAGAGGCCAGAGCAGGCACACTACCTGTCTACACTGCCTAGCAGATTATCCCCAAATATAACCCCTTGAGACAATGAGCATTTACCATGTCACAGCTCCTTGGGTTGGGAGGCCAGGTGTGGCTACACTGGGAACCTCTGGCTCAAGCTCTCTCATGAGGTTACAGTCCTGCCGTCAGGCTGGGATGTGTCTCATCCAAAGTCTCAACCGGGGAAGGCCCTACTTTCAGGTCCTCCAGGTGGTCTGGCAGGGTTCAGATCCTCAGTTCAAGGACTCAGTTCCTTGATATTTCCAATCCCATTCAACATAGTACTGGAAGTCCCAGCTAGAGCAAATAGCAAGAAAATAAATAAATAAATGGCATCAAAATTGGAAAGGAAGAAGTAAAATGGTCTCTATTTACAGATGACATGATTTAATATACAGAAATCTTGAAGACTCCGCCAAAAAATAAAAAAAACCTGTTATATCTAATCACCGAATTCAGTCAAGTTGCCTGACAAAAAATTAACACAAAAAACCCAAGGTTTTTCTATACACTATACAGATTATCTGAAAAGGAAATAAAACAATGCCACTTAAAGTGGCAAGAAAAATAAGATACTTAAAAAAGAAATTTAACTAAAGAGGTGAAAAACCTCCACACTGAAAATTATAAGATATTGATGAAAGAAGCCAAAGGCAACACAAATAAATGGAATCCTTGTTCAAGGACTAGAAAATTTCATATTGTTTAAAAGTCCATATTTAAATGACCTCCAGTGACTAAGAATCTGCCTGCCAGTGCAGGGGACACAGGTTCTATCCCTGGTCCAGGAAGATTCCACAAGCTCAAGGCAACGAAGATCACATGCCACAACTACTGAGGCCTTTGCCCCTAAACCCATGTTCCACAACGAGAAGCCACCGCGATGAGAGGCCTGAACGTGGCGACTAGAGGGTAGTCCCCACTCACACAGCTACAGAAAGCAATGATGACTATTTTTAAAAATCAATTAAGCCATTTATAGATTTAATGCAATCCCTGTCAAGACATTAATGACATTTTTTTGTACAGAAGTAGAAAAGACAATCTTAACATTTATATGGAACCACAAAAGACCCTGAATAGGCAAAGAAGTCCTAACAAAAAAGAACATAGAGAGGGGCATCACATTTCCTGATTTCAAGCTATATTATAAAATTATAGCAATATGGCCGGTTCAAGATCATATGTAGGAAGTCCCTGAACTCATCTCCTCCAATAGACACGCCAAATCTACAGCTAAATATGGAACAATTCCTGGGAAAAACAACAACAAAACCTAAAACTAGGTGAGCAACTCCTACACCTAGGGAGAAAGAAGAAAAAAACCCACAAAGTGGGTAGAAGAGGCTGAGATGCAGTCTCACCATAAACCCCATCCCTAGTGTGACAATCTATAATCAGAATTCAAAACCAGGACCTTCTCCCTGAGAAGGAAAGAGTTTCAACCCCACATCAGGTACCACAGCTTTTAAGACCTGCACCTGAGGGATGAAACATCTCGCTTTCAAAACCAACAGGACTCACATCCTTAAGAGCATAGCAGAACTGCCCTGGTGGTCCACTGGTTCGGAGTCTGCCTGCTGGTGCAGGGGACACGGGTTCAATCCCTCGTCCTGGAGAATCCCACATTTCTCGGGGAAGATAAGCCTCTGCCACAACTGCGGAAGCCCAAGTGCCCCGGGAGCCCGTGCTCCAACAAGGGGGCAGCCCGTGCTCGGCACAACTAGAGAAAGCCTGTGTGCAGGCGACAAAGACCCAGTGGAGCCAAAAATAGTTTAAAAAAAAAAAAAAAACTTTTAAAAAAAGAGCATAGCAAACTGATAAATGACTCTGAGAGGGCTCACATGCTCAGACTCACTCGTCCCAGGGACTAACACATAGGCAGCCAATTACAAGGTGCTCAGAATACATATGGGCTTCCCCGGTGGCTCACCGGTAAACAGTCCACCTACCAATGAGGACACATGGATTCAATCCCTGGGTCGGCAAGACCCTCCGGAGTAGGAAATGGCAAAGAATACTCCAGTATTCTTGCCTAGGAAATTCCATGAACAGAGCATCTTGGTGGGCTGTAGTCCAAAGGGTTGCAAAACAGTCAGACGTGACTTAGGGGCTAAACAACAGAATACATATACAGAGAACAAACTGGTGGCAGCCAGGGATGGGGGCAGGAAATAGGTGATATGGGAAAGTGAAAGTGACGTCGCTCAGTCGTGTCCGACTCTTTGCGACCCCATGGACTGTAGCCTACAGCTCTCCTCCCTCCATGGGATTTTCCAGGCAAGAGTACTTACTCAAAAGTTACAAACATCTAGTTATAAATAATTAATTCATGGACATATAATGTACAGCATGGTGATTACACCTAATGATACTGTTCTGTATATTTGTTAAGAGAATAGATCATAAAGTTCTCATCCAAAGAAAATAAACTGATAACTAACTGTGATGGATCTTAACTAGGCATACTGTGGTCATCACTTATTAATATACACATCACTTACTAATACACACTATATATCAATGTAATATATAGAAATATCAAAGTATTATGTGGCATACATGAAGCCAATGTATATGTCAATTATAGCTCAAGAAAAGTTAAATAAGTATTAATGTTAGGGATATACTGCACAACATGATGACTACAGTTACCACTGCTGAATAGCATATTTCAAAATAGATCCCAAGAAGTCTCACAAGGGAAAAAAACTTTTTTTTCTTCTTTTATATTTACATGAAATAATGAATGCTAGCCTATATCAATAATCATTTTACAATACATGTAGTCAAATCATTATGCCGTACATCTTAAACTTACACAGCACAGTATGTTAATTATATCTCAATAAAACTGGGAAAAGAAAAAAATAAAGTGTTTATTGGATGAATGTATGCAGAAACAATATAGCCAACAAAAGATTAGCATATATTTCTGATGAATTCTGTTTCCCAGTGTTTGTGGAGAATGATTTTAAATATCAGGTATAATGAGTATGCCATAACTTGAGGATTTTCTAATATATATAGTCTTCTGAGTCCTCATAAGACTAGAATATTGGAAATTCACAACTTCAACACTATAATCTTCATTAAACTCTAGACTGTGTGGATATAAAGTTATCCATTAATAGGTAACAGTGGGCATTAATCTTGGAAATGACTAAATTTTATTTTAGCTGATATTTTTAAATGGAAATCTCTCTAGAAATAAATTTCTATATAACTGTTCTATAAAAACACTTCCCATGGGTTCTTAAGAAAACTGAAATTTATCCTTCTTTTGATGATTTATTACTCTATTACTATTTATTACATTATATTGTCTCATGCATGGTGGAAGTATTATTTGCTCAGTCACCTCTGACTCTTTGCAACCCCTCTCCTCTGTCCATGGAATTCTCCCAGGCAAGAATGCTGGAGTGTGTTGCCATTCCCTTCTCCAAGGGATCATCCCAACCCAGGGATCAAACACCGTCTCCTGCATTGCAGGTGGATTCTTTACCATCTGAGCCACTAGGGAAGTGCTAGTGTATGGTAGAGGCAGATCAAGAATACAGCAAATACACCTGCCAGGCCAGCAGACCCTCCTGGATTCAAAGAGATCTGGTAAAAGTCCTAATTCTACATTCAGTTCCTTCAAACCAGCCCCTTTACCTGTACAATGTTTCTTTACCTTAGTACCAACCTTTCTGCTAGCCAAGATCTCCTCAACTCTCCGAGAAAAGCAGATTTCCTCACTCTTCCCAAAGCATTACTTATACCTTCCTTCAGGCACCATACACCCTGGAAAAACATATTTCCTTTCCTCTTTGCCTTTTCCTGTCATCTCTAGTTTTAAGGTCTAGCTTGGACTTCAACTTTTCAGTGTGCCTCTCATCTAGTCCTGTCCACTGGGATTCCTTCCCCCCAGAAGCCTCCTGCTAGAGAATATGACTTACTCATTCGGACTCTTTCCCATGTTTTATTCCGCTATCAGTGCATGAAGATCTGTTTTATATCCTCAGATAGCTTGTAAGTGATAAAAGAAAGAACCCCATCTTCACTTTCTCCAGCACCTAACAGTGTATGATGCCTACAGTCAAGTGTTTAGTGCTTTACAGCACTAACTCATTTTCCTGTAAGTAAATTTCAACATGAAAGAGCTAAGTGTAAAACCTCAACTTCACACAATCCATGAAAAATTTAAGCCCACTCAAGTCCAGCTATTAGTTCCCCAAAATTGCACACAGTCTCTCCGGCTTTGAAACAGGTTTGTGACCTGGGATGCTTTGCTGCTGTGCTGTAATGCTTACACCTGGATACACCTCTCCTTGAGCAACAGAATACAAAAAAAAAAAAAAAGCTGTGTGGGACTAACATAACTGCACACATGCAGTTGGGGCAAATTCTGGACCCAAAAGATATAGAGAGACACACACACACCCGGAAAAGAGACTTTAAAGGTCATCTTTAACTTCCATTAATTCAGACCTCACTCATTAGGATGTTGTGACTATTTAGGAGGGCTGAGATCCAACATGAAAGCAAATCCAGTGAACAGAGGAAATATTCAAACCATTTAGAAGGGAATCAGTTATAGACAGCTTATTTGCTAATTACAAATCCAGCTTGTTTTTCCTACTAATTATCAGTACCATCTGTTCCAGTACATTTCAAACTAACTCTAGCTTGCAATAGAATCACCTGAACCCACCCACCTTGGTTTTGAATTCAGGAGTTTCAAGGAAGGCCTGTGAATTTCAATTGACACAAGTACCAGGTGGTGTCAATACTCTTGGCTGGGAACCCATACTTAAAACCACTGATCTACTCAATACTTTGCCAAAATTAGAATATACAATGCAAGCTAAACTTTTCAGTTTTATATGACCATATAATGTTTTCGAGAGTATCACCCTGATGGAAAGGCAGGCAGGTAGCAACTTCAAACTGTAGTAGTTGTTACTCAGCAGAGGAATGGGGGTTTCTTAAAGCAGGGGTACCCAACTCGGGGGATCTAATGCCTGATAATCTGAGGTGAAGCTGATGTAATCAGGATAGAAATAAAACAGAATAAATGTGATGTGCTTGAATCATCCCCAAACCATCCCCCATCCCCCACACCAGTCTGTGGAAAACATGTCTTCCACAAAACGGGTCCCTCGTTCCAAAAACGTTGGGGACGACTGTTAAAAAATTGAGTCAGGACCATTCAAAGGTCTGTCACCTTGACTTGCACTTTGCATCTCAGAAGCCTGAGAATAAGTCCTCCCAACTCCAACTCCCAGCACACACCAATTTAAGAGTGAGCTTACATCAACGTGTCCAATAAAGTAAAATATCAAGATCATGGGCTTTGGCGTCAGACTTAACTAAACTTCAAATCCAAGCTGTATGACCTTGGACAAATGATTTAACGTCTCTAAAATGTAGTTACCTTGTGAGCGGACATCGTAATACATGCCGAGATCCCCTGCACTGAAGGACGTCTTGCACCAGCCATTGAAAGCTGTTGCTGCAGCCTTGCTCTCAGCTCTTCGGGATGGACTTATAGAAGAGGATCACATGGCCCAAGACCACGCCCCTCCCCGCCACCGCCCCAGGTGTGGATCCCAAAGGCGCCTCTTAATAAACGTTAAGCGCACCAAACTCCGTCTCAGATTCTGCGTCCCAGGAAACCAAACCTGTGACGCTCATTTAAAAACAAACAAGTGGATGAAAACCCCAACAGGCAGTGATTCTATAGATTGATTCATTCAACAGTATTTATTGGGCCAAAGTGTTTTAGATGCTAAGAATTCGGCAGTGAACAAAGATGACTAAGTTTAAGAAGAGAGCTCATGAAAAGCTTTAAGAGGTTGAAATCAATTTTTAGCTATTGTATTGATTGAGCTTCCAAGGTGGCTGTAGTGGTAAAGAATCTGCCTGCCAATGCAGGAGACACAGGAGACTCGGGTTCTATCACTGGGTGGGGAGATCCCCTGGAGTAGGAAATGGCATCTGTTCCCGTAGTCTTGCCTGGAAAATTCCATTGACAGAGGACCCTGGTGGGAGTCAGAGTCAGACACAAGTGAGCACAGCACGCATGCATGCATTGTTGACTGCTTGCTATTAAAAAAGAGAGAGAGAGAGAGAATATTACTTCTTTCCATCCTCACTACCCTATCTGCCTAGGTTTTTCTTTTTTTTAATCTAAGCTTATAATATTTCTATTCTGTTCAGAAACCAAAAACTACTTGATTGTAGCTCTCAGCTGTTTGAGCCCAATTCCCCTATTGGTTTTCTTCTTTTCATCCGTCCTGTTCTTACTCTACCCTAGGTGTGCAGGTTGTCGGAAATTGTTAGACTAAAGTCCTAGTCACCTAGACAATTTATGCAGTCATTTCTGCTTCGTAGTTACAAACCACTGTAGAGTCTAACACCCCAAGGTCATATGCCTGACCTGTGTAATTATTGGGGTAATTACACAGCTCAGCTATGTAATTACTGGGGTCCTATGACTCTAAGCTCTAACCAGGAGATGGGGCACAAGTTTTGCTGTTTTTCTCAAATCCCACAAACCTATGGCAGTTTGCTGTGACCATGTCAGTGCTCACTACATGAAGTAGGACACAGGCCCTTCCTCAGAGACCCATTAATATATTGACTCTAATGCTTCCTCTAAACTCTCCCACGGGGAAGGCAATGGCACCCCATCCCAGTACTCTTGCCTGGAAAATCCAATGGACGGAGTAGCCTGGTGGGCTGCAGTCCATGGGGTCGCTAACAGTCGGACAGACTGAGCGACTTCACTTTCACTTTTCTCTTTCATGCATTGGAGAAGGAAATGGCAACCCACTCCAGTATTCTTGCCTGGAGAATCCCAGGGATGGGGGAGCCTGTCTGTCTCTTATACACATCTAGATGTGTATAAGAGACANTTCACTTTCACTTTTCTCTTTCATGCATTGGAGAAGGAAATGGCAACCCACTCCAGTATTCTTGCCTGGAGAATCCCAGCGATGGGGGAGCCTGGTGGGCTGCCGTCTATGGGGTCACACAGAGTCGGACACGACTGAAGTGACTTAGCAGCAGCAGCAACAAACCCTCCCAGCATCAGAAATCCATTTCTCTTCTAGGGGTTTGAGAAGTTAGCTCTTACCTTCTAAGACATTTTGACTCTCAAAAGTCAAGAAGAAATCTCTTTTTTTCCTCTGGTATTTGTGGAAGCATCCTTTTTCTGAGCTTAAAACACCAAATGCTTAATTATTTGAAGGTGGAAGATGAGGCAAGTAGGCAATCAAATGCTCCAGGGAGTGGAGAAGATCATTGGTTAAGTTTTCTGAATATCTTCTTTACTTGATCACTTCCCCTGCAGATGGCCTCCTTGATCCAGCCTCTTATGTCTCTGTTTGTGCTAAATTGCTTCAGTCATGTCCAGCTCTTTGCGACCCCATGGGCTGTAGCCCACCAGGCTATTCTGTCCATGAAATTCTCCAAGCAAGAATACTGGAGTGGCTGCCATGCCCTCTTCCAGGGATCTTCCCGACCCAGGGATCAAACTCTTGTATCTTAGGTTTCCTGCATTGGCAGGCAGGTTCTTTACCACTAGCGCCACCTAGGAAGTCTCCATCACTCTCTCCTACCATTTTTTTCAGTCTTGTCTTTGCCTGGGTATCCTGGCTTCCACCCATGCATGACTTTAGCAGGAAGATAAATCTATGTATTTATCTTTCTCCTATTGCTTGTCTGTCCATCTTCTTCACCTATCTCCTACTGTTTCTCTGTCTACCTCCACAGCTGGCCCTATTTTAAACTGCAGTGTACTTTTCCTTATTTACTGAAATAGTATGTGTCCTACTCTAAGTATGTGAATAGGAGGGTTTATGTTCTTCACTTCAAAACTTGAGATATGTTTAGATCTTGTCATTTTACTCTGTAATCAAGAGACTTTGAATTACAAGAAAACTCTCCCCCAACCCACAGAGTGGAAGAAAATGTAAATTTTATCTAATAAGAAACTTGCATCTTGAATGTGCAAGGAACTCCTATAATTCAATAATAAAAAGATATGTAAGCCACTGGAAAATGAGCAAAAGATCTCAATAGACATGTCTCCACAGAAGATGTACTAATGGCCAATAAACAGAAAAAGATTCTCAATATCATTAGCTATCAGGAAACTGTAAATCAAAATCGCAAGATACTACAGCTTTAATCAAATAGTTAACAACGGTTCATCAGGATATGAAGAAGTTGGAACCCTCATACATTACTGATAGAAATGTAAAATGGCACACCACTCTGGAAAGAGTCTAGTTGTCCCTCAGATGGTTAAGTATAGGGTTACCATATGACCCAGGAATTCTCCTGCTAGTATATACTTAAGAGAAATGAAAACACACAGTCACACAAAATCTTGCACACAGCATTCAGATTAACGTTATTCATAATAGCCTAAAAGTACAAGCAACACAAATGTTTATCAACTAATGCGTGAGTAAATAAAATGTGATATAGCCATACAATGGAATATTGTTAGACCATAAAAATGAATGAAGCACTGATATATACAACATGGATTAACCTTGAAAACATTATGCTATGTGAAAGAAGCCAGTCACAAAAGACCACTGTGGTCACAAAAGACATACTGTGGTTTTCCAATTTTCATGTGATTTCATTTATATGAAATTTCCAGAATAGAAAACTCTGTGGAGACCAAAAGGAGATTAGTGATCGCTTAAGGCTAACGGTGTTGGGAGAAAATGGGGATGGACTGCTCCTTCTGGGTGACTAAAATGTTATAAGATTTTAGTTGTCCAATTATGTGACTATAAAAGTATGAAAATATAGAAATTATGAACTAGATTAGAAGAAATAAGGGATGAGACAAAAAGTGACACCATTCATCTAATAGGAGTTAAGAGTTACAAAATAGAGAAAATGGGAGGAGATTAAAAGAACAGCTACAAAATTTCTAGTATTAAATATGTTACTCTCTATTTTCACATGCAGTCTTAATTCCTTAAGTATTCTTCCAGTGACAAAAGTACTACATGTTTATTTGCTTACACATTTATAATCTACACATAGTACATAGGAAGAGTTCTTTGTGTGGTAGGGTGGAAATAACTTTCCATAAAGGCTGATAACATTAATTATATTCAACTTGACATTTAGTACCTAAGAACAGACTCCTGCAGACACTTTTAGAGTTTAATCATCAAGTTGAAATATCAGAAATGCCATCATGTTTTTACATTATAATGTTCAACCTCCTCAAGTTTTTTTTACAAACAATGGGCATGTAACTTAAGTGTGAAAGTGAATTTTACAGTTATTAAATTATACAGCAAATTTTCAGTAACTAAAGGGTCATGCAGTTAGTTGACTCTGTATCAACAATCATTATTGGATGAAACAAAATTTCCTATAAGAATCGATACAAAAGCTACTTCTTCCATCTCATACACATCCTTGTCCCATGTTACCTACATTGTGGACAGACACTCATTTTCTATACTTTCTGGAGTTATCATAAATAAAACAAAATTATGAAACCTTCATATTCACATATTAATATTTCCCTTATCCTAGTGCATGTTAATATTGAAAACCATGTTGCAAAATGAAACTCTTTTAAGAGTTGTTTTCATATTTTTTCATAATTCTACAGGCCTTAATATTTTCAAAATGCTGTGGAAAACATATGGTTATTATTCTGCATCATAACATTCCATATGCTAGAATACTTTATCCTCACCTGTAGATGAGAATAATCAGATAGATAAGTCAAGGCCATTTCCTAAAGGAACATAACCAAGGTATGTGACTTCAGGAAAATAAAGATTTCGACATTAGCCTCTAGGGCAGGATTTCTTGAATTCAACACTATTGCTATCTGAGGCAGGATCATCTTTTGCTGTTGCGGCTCTGTGCATCATAGAACATTTAGCAGCATCTCTGAATTCTATCCACTAGATGCCAGTAGCACCTCCTCACCAGCTGTGACAAACAAAAATGTATCCCGATTCTTTCCAAATGTCACCTGAGATGTAAAGTTGCCCCATGGAGAACCACTGGTTTAGAGGGAAAATGAACACATAAGCAACTAAATAGATGAATATACATGTATCCTGTTTTACATCCTACATATAAAATTTTATTTTCTCTATGGAGTGAATGTGATTGGCCTGTAGCCTTTTGATTCCTACCTATATTTTAATATTTCTATGGTAGATATCTTTTAGAGAAAGGAACTATCACCACAGCATTACATTGAAAATTATTAACAGCTTAACTTTTTTCAAAACTAGCAATAACCTTTGTCTCAACTTTTGATTTCCAATCAATTTCAATTGAAATTTTAAGCACACTATTTGAGTTAATAAAGTGCCAAATGATCTCTGATACTCATACATATTTTTGTGAGGTAGGTATGTGTTTAGTGTTAAGTTCCATCATTAGAGATTAAGTATAAATTCAAGGTAATACAACTTGTTAGTGGCAAAAAAAAAAAAAAGGCAACTTACATGGCTTTTTGCTCCCATTAGCACTTTTATGATTCGAAACAATTAAGAACACAATTTTTAAAAATTCATATTAATTAATATTTTACCTTCATTTGGTTTAACTCAAAGATTTAGAAAAGATAAATAATTTTTAATACTTAATAGTAATATTACTTTTATTTCTTAAGAATTCCATCTGGTTGTTTCACATTTATAAAAGTAAAATATCTACAATTCCTAATGTCACAAAGACATATTTTGTTAAAAGAAAGTGGACAAGAATCGAAGTATTATATATCTCATTAAGAATATACTGCATAAAAAAAGAATATATTGCAGTCAGATAAGAAAAAATTATTTAAATAACTTGATTTTTATTTCCTAAATTAAAGCAGTCTATACATATGTGCATTTAGAATTATTAAATAAATAACAATAGTTCAAATCACACTCACATGAAACAAGATTATATCTTCCTACTCATTAAAAAATTACAGAAAGGTTTACAAAGTTTGATATATGCTTACAAACATGTTGATTAAAAGTAACAACTTTACATATACAAAATATATGAATATATCATTAATTTAAATGTATAAATCTCTTTGTTTTAGATTAATGTTATTTCCTATTTTTTAATTTATTAATGTTTTTAATTGGAAACCTCTAAATGTACACAGCATAGTCACCTAAGTATCAAAAAACAAACAAAAGTATCTAATTATAAAATATTTTAATGTACCTAAATATTTCACACATTATTATTTTAAAACAGTGTGAAGCTAAAAAAAAAAAAAACCCTTCTAAACAGTATCTAATGTGTGAACTATAGGAAAAAAGTAAGCTATTGATGAAAGCCTATACCAAAGTCTTAGCTAGAATCGTAGCAAAAGAAACAAAATAAACTTTGAGATTGCTACTTGAAATTTTAAAACATAGAACATAGCATATACTCAGTAATTCCAGAACACTAAAGAAAAGTAGTAATATTTGTCTATGTAATTTAGCTTTTCACCCAGGTGGATATACTGGAATTCAGCATGTCTAAGCATTGCTGTTTAGTCACTAAGTCATCTGACTACTTGAAATCCCATGGACTGTAGCCTGTCAGACTCTGTCCATGGGATTTTCCAGGCAAGAATACTGGAGTGGTTTACCATTTCCTTCTCCATGTCTAAGCACACATGTTCAGTCACTTCAGTCACATCCGGCTCTTTGCGACCCTATGGCATCTGGTCCCAATCACTTCATGGCAAATAGATGGGGAAACAGTGACAGACTTTATTCTGGGGGGCTCCAAAATCACTGCAGATGGTGACTGCAGCCATGAAATTAAAACACGCTTACTCCTTGGAAGAAAAGTTATGACCAACCAAGACAGCATATTAAAAAGCAGAGATATTACTTTGTCAACAAAGGTCTCTCTAGTCAAAGCTATGGTTTTTCCAGTAGTCATGTATGGATTTGAGAGTTGGGCCATAAAGAAAGCTGAGCACTGAAGAATTGATGTTTTTGAACTGTGTTGTTGAAGAAGACTCTTGAAAGTCCCTTGGACAACAAGGAGATCCAACCAGTCCATTCTAAAGGAAATCAGTCCTGAATATTCATTGGAAGGACTGATGCTGAAGCTGAAACTCCAATACTTTGGCCACCTGATGCAAAGAGCTGACTCATTTGAAAAGACCCTGATGCTGGGAAAGATTGAAGACCAGAGGAAAAGGGGATAACAGAGGATGAGATGGTTGGATGGCATCACTGACTCAATGGACATGAGTCTGAGTAAACCCCAGGAGTTGGTGATGGACAGGGAAGCCTGGAGTGTTGCAGTCCATGGGTCACAAAGAGTCAGACACGACTGAACAACTGAACTGAACTGGACTCTAGTCCATCAGGCTCCTCAGTCCATGGGATTCTCCAGGCAAGAATACTAGAGTGTGTTGCCATTTCCTTTTCCAGGGAATCTTCCAGACTCAGGCATCAAACCCACATCTCCTGCCTTGCAGACATATTCTTTACCACTGAGCCAGGTGGCAACCCATGTCTAAGCGTATGTACTTTTAAATTTAAATGATTGCAGGTTAGTTGACTTTCAAAAATGCAGCTTAATAGTATTCAGTGGAATCTTCTAATTCCATGGAGCATAATCATTTTTAATTCTGTGTATATTCTTGGACCACCAAATCTATAAGTACCTAGTTGACAGTACTCTGGTCAGTTATAAGGCTCATGGGAGGGAGTTTATATTTATAGGCTGGGATGCAGTGAACCAGGATCTGGGGTAACAGGATTCACACTGAGTGTCTTAAGACATATGCAAGCACAAGGCAACAGAGTGAATGGGAAATTANGTTATAAGGCTCATGGGAGGGAGTTTATATTTATAGGCTGGGATGCAGTGAACCAGGATCTGGGGTAACAGGATTCACACTGAGTGTCTTAAGACATATGCAAGCACAAGGCAACAGAGTGAATGGGAAATTATGAATAGGAAGGCAAGCAAGCATGAAATGCACAACAAAACCAAAGTCAATGGTCAGAAAATTGGAATTCAGATAAGAACCAGAGTTTAAGAAAGGCAATATAAGCAGCCAGTGGCCAGGAACTATAGATAACAATCAAAAAGGCCTAAGAATAAATGTGTAGTACCAAGAAGGCCTTGATTATTGGGCCCATGTTCTGTCCCAAACAGGATACTTCTTGATTACCACCCTCCTGAGCAAGAGTCAATTCCAAGATTAATATGTGCCCTGGGCTGATAGGGGTTGATGAGAAGCAAAGATTTAGATAGCATAGACCCACTATTTCATTGCTCCCTAAAAACAGAGTAGAGGGAGAAAGGTCTTTTTCAATATCGGTTACGATTTCAGCAAACTCTCTAACATGCTAGCACCAAATGCATGGGAAATATTTTTAATGATGCCCTAATATAAGAATATTCTTTTAACCATCAAGTTCGTGTTATATGTACATATTAGCTTTTCAGCACATATTAGTCACAACTTTCACAACTACAGCTTCACTGAAATAAAAGAGAGTTATAGGGAAATGCTGATGCTGAAACTTTTACCTCCAGAGTTGCATCAGTTAATGAGTGTAGAAAGTTAAAAAAAAAAAAAAAAAGTCAGGGTTTTACTTAAACAAAATGATCCCCTGAAGTTCCCTCCAAAGTACTCATTATAAACCAAAAAAAAAAAAAAATCTAAAACCTGATTCAAGTATTTTAGAAGACATAAAACTGGCACACTGCTTAAGATCATTTAGCATCACAGCTGCTTCACAAACGAGTTCCATTGATCTTGCTGCTTTGATCTGTGCCATTCAATTCAATATGGTTGAAGGCAGGATTATCAGTTCCACCATCTTCTACTGGATGAGATTTATAGCCTAAAACTTGCTTCTTCTAAAAGAAAATGTTAACATGATGATTAGAAAAAAGAAACTGTTCATTCAGCTCAATAATTATCACTACTATTTTTCTTTCTCTAAATCTTATTCACAGTCTACTAAAGCAGAGATAAACAACAGAAATAAATCACTTTAAAGAGGAAGGCAAATACCTTCCTTGTCCATCAGCGTTCCAAAGAGAGTCTGAGGACTAACGAGTATTCTATACTGGTGATAAAAGCAGTCTTAAGAATTTAAGGGAAAAGAAAGCCAACTCACTTTCTTAAAAATGTCAAAATTAGATAAAAAGTCCTCTTTGGTTAGTAGGAATCTGCAGTCTATATTTTGTTTTCTTCCTCCTGAAAAACAGACATTATTCACATCTTTAAAAAGATATCTAACTTCCCAGTGATGGACCATCATACACACATTTAACTCTGTCTCTTATACACATCTAGATGTGTATAAGAGACAGTAATAGCCCTGTGCCATGATATTCTCATTGTCCTGCACCAACTCTTTGTAAACTGGAAAGAAGATATGTGTACATGTAAGGAGTAGTCTTTATATCTAAACATAGTGTGAAGGCTTTTTTCAGATGTCTATAAACTTAAAAAAATACATCTTAAATAAAATCAAACCAATAATACACATGGTATACCCTGCTCTCTTGGACTGCTTTAGAACCATTATCCTGGGACTCCATTTTGCCCTCATTCTGTGAATTCCCTTGGTCTCCTTCCTGTGTTGGATGCTCTGCTGCCTGAATCCCATTTCTCCTAATTCTTGTTTACTCCCTTAACTGAATGGAGTATACTCTATAGCATGTTCTTGAGAAAGGGTGGACAAGAGATCTTGGAAACATTGCGTATTTGCTTGATAATTGTTGACAATGTGAGTAGAGGAACCTATGTTGAGAGTGACTTTCTTGTTCCTGGAGCCTGTCTTACTTTTCTTTGACTTGTCTTGTTGCTGTTCAGAATACCAGTGCCCTGTCATGCACTGACTGTTTACGTGTGACCCATTTCACAATGACTGTCCTGCCCTAAACCCTCAGGAGGGTCTGAAGACCTATATGCTTCAGTTCCAGTTACATGACTTCTTTTGTAATTTCCAGCCATTTTTGATTTCCTTTTTCTGGAAACTCTTAGTTAAATGTTTTAAACTTGGACAGCCCCTCTGATTTCCTTCTCTCTTCTCTCTGNCTATAATAATGACAAGTATATAATGTTAATATAATAATCTGTTATATTAATGTCATTATTAATATAATTTTAATTATAAATGCAAGTACCAAAGAAGTATCAAAGACAGTGCTATCCAGATGCCAAAAAATCAATGAGAGGTGGTAGAATTCTACAAAGTGGGCACCATGTGGTAGATTTGTAGCATAAAGCAGACATCACACATACTTGGATGAAGTGCAGGATTTCTGACTGATTATAACACATTTGATAAAGCAGTGGAGCTTTCTGCCCCTTGTATGGCTGCTCTGGATGTATACATGTGAGGAACATAGGCAATTAGGGAGCCCAGCTTTTCTCCCCAACTCCACACTACTGCTGTGCTCCAAACCACCATGACTGCTCACCTGGATAAGTGCAATAACCTCTACCTGCCCTTCTTTCCTTACAGACTACTGTAAGGAAACTGGATCAGCACGCTCCTTTGAACATTATTGGAAAAGTATTTATAAAAATATCCCATGTAGTAGACCTAAAAGACACAGAGATGGAAAACAGAGAGAAGAGAGAAGGAAATCAGAGGGGCTGTCCAAGTTTAAAACATTTAACTAAGAGTTTCCAGAAAAAGGAAATCAAAAATGGCTGGAAATTACAAAAGAAGTCATGTAACTGGAACTGAAGCATATAGGTCTTCAGACCCTCCTGAGGGTTTAGGGCAGGACAGTCATTGTGAAATGGGTCACACGTAAACAGTCAGTGCATGACAGGGCACTGGTATTCTGAACAGCAACAAGACAAGTCAAAGAAAAGTAAGACAGGCTCCAGGAACAAGAAAGTCACTCTCAACATAGGTTCCTCTACTCACATTGTCAACAATTATCAAGCAAATACGCAATGTTTCCAAGATCTCTTGTCCACCCTTTCTCAAGAATATGCTATAGAGTATACTCCATTCAGTTAAGGGAGTAAACAAGAATTAGGAGAAATGGGATTCAGGCAGCAGAGCATCCAACACAGGAAGGAGACCAAGGGAATTCACAGAATGAGGGCAAAATGGAGTCCCAGGATAATGGTTCTAAAGCAGTCCAAGAGAGCAGGGTATACCATGTGTATTATTGGTTTGATTTTATTTAAGATGTATTTTTTTAAGTTTATAGACATCTGAAAAAAGCCTTCACACTATGTTTAGATATAAAGACTACTCCTTACATGTACACATATCTTCTTTCCAGTTTACAAAGAGTTGGTGCAGGACAATGAGAATATCATGGCACAGGGCTATTATAATGGTATCTATAAAACTCCTAGCATTGTAATAGCTACACACAAGCATTTTATTTTTATCTTACAGCAACCTGTGAGATAGGCAGGTCAATTGCTATTACCCTCATCTTATACATAAGATAGCTAAGGCTCAGAGTAGCTATGGAGCAGCTATACAGACTTAGAGCTATAAGTTCATGCAGCTGGTAAATGGCATAACAGATTCAAACTGAGATGGGTCTTCTGTTTTCAAGACTAGGCCCTAAAATTTCCCATGAGTAAAATGGAACAAGTAATTGAACTAATAGTATTTTACTATTTTATATAGTATAATAACATAAATAGCTATAAAACAGATATAGTAAAACTAATACAGAGGTAAACATAGCAATACTAATACTAAATATAGCAATATTGTTACCTGTTGATACACTGATAAGCATTCCCACAAATAACGTTACCAAAGTTCCAACAGTGCTGAAGTATAGATATGATAAAGAATACCAGTTATCCATCAGTGGAGTCCTAAGAAAGAACAAAAGCATAACTGTAAGATTTTATGCATGCTACTAGTAACTAAGAGTATGTATCAATAAGCCTCCTGGCAAAGTCAGAATATAATACTTAATCATGTTTCTAATGTCCAAATTTGCTGTCCCAATTTTACCTTATTGGATCAGAAATTAAGTGTGACCTAACCTTTGACTGTGTGGATCACAATAAACTGTGGAAAATTTTGAAAGAGATGGAAATACCAGACCACCTGACCTGCCTTTTGAGAAACCTATATGCAGGTCAGGAAGCAACTGTTAGAACTGGACATGGAACAACAGATTGGTTCCAAATAGGAAAAGGAGTACATCAAGGCTGTATAATGTCACCTTGCTTATTTAACTTATATGAAGAGTACATCATGAGAAATGCTGGGCTGGAAGAAGCACAGACTGGAATCAAGATTATCGGGAGAAATATCAATAACCTCAGATATGCAGATGACACCACCCTTATGGCAGAAAGTGAAGAGGAATTCAAAAGCCTCTTGATGAAAGTGAAAGAGGAGAGTGAAAAAGTTGGCTTAAAGGTCAACATTCAGAAAACGAAGATCATGGCATCCGGTCCCATCACTTCATGGCAAATACATGGGGAAACAGTGTCAGACTTTATTTTGGGGGGGCTCCAAAATCACTGCAGATGGTGACTGCAGCCAAGAAATTAAAAGACGCTTACTCCTTGGAAGGAAAGTTATGNCTGCAAGGAGATCCAACCAGTCCATCCTAAAAGAGATCAGTCCTGGGTGTTCGTTGGAAGGACTGATGCTGAAGCTGAAACTCCAATACTTTGGCCACCTCATGTGAAGAGTTGACTCTTTGGAAAAGACTCTGATGCTGGGAGGGATTGGGGGCAGGAGGAGAAGGGGACAACAGAGGATGAGATGGCTGGATGGCATCACGGACTCGATGGACATGAGTCTGTGTGAACTCCAGGAGTTGGTAACGGACAGGTAGGCATGGCATGCTGCTATTCATGGGGCTGCAAAGAGTCGGACACAACTGAGCGACTGAACTGAACTGAACTGAACCTTGCTCTCGTAATACCAATAATATTTATTATAATACTAATGTCCATGTTTATTCATTCTGTTCATGTTATTCATTCAACTCTGCTTTGTGTCCCAGGCACTGTTCTTGTCATCGAAAAGTCTGCCATTGAAAAGGTGGACAAGGGGGTTCCTGCCCTCAGGAAGTTTATATTCTAAAAGAGATATGTAATGATTATGTAAACAAATTAATAAACATATTAATTCCCATTTTGATTGTAGAGAAGAAAGCATGTAAATGAGACATTAACATCAAAATGAGAAATTAATGTCAAAGATACTTTAAAAATTCCAGGAATTTTGGAAATTAAATGTCCACTTTTAAATGATATCTCCTGGCAATCTTGATTCCAGCTTGTGATTCATCCAGCTGGGCATTTTAGTTGTAAAATATAGTGATTCACAATTTTTTAAGGCTATATTCCATTTACAGTTACCATAAAATATTGGCTGTACTCACTATGTTGTATAATATGTCCTTGTAGCTTATTTTATGCCTAATAGTTTTTAATCCTTTGCCCCTATATTGCCCTTCCCCCTTCTATGCTTTTTTGTTATCTTCATCATTTTGTTGTATTTTTTAGATTCCACATATAAGAGATATCATACAGTATTTGTGTTTGTCTGCCTTATTTCGCTTATATTTCCAGCAATATGGATAGACCTGGAAGGCACATTGTAGTATTTTAAGTATTTCTGCACATGTCATGGAGAAGTGACATGACCTGATCTGCTTCTAAAACAACTGCTTTAGGATTCCACATTCAGCTTTGATAGGCCCACCATCCAGCCAAAAGTAATATCTGAAAACTTGCAGATGCGACAAGGCAGGTTTTTGTAGGCCTCAGAGAGATCATGGCAATTAGAACTTAAGGGGTCAATATCCCGGAAAGAAGGGAAACAGAGGTTAGCTAGTGAACTTAAGATAATGTGATATATTGGGCCAAAGACAGACAAAATAGAACAGAATAGAGAATAGAAAAACTGACCCACAAAAAAATAGTCATTGGGTTTATGTCACAGTTGCCACTGCATGGCAAAATGGTGCAAAAAGAGGATATTTTCAATAAATGGTTTTTGGCTAATAGAACATCCATATGGGGGAAAAAAATGAATCTTGATCACTTGAAATCAATTCCAAAGTGGGTTATAATTCACAAGTGGAAATGGTGCAAAGAAAGCTCTTAAATAAAAAAATTAGAGGAACATCTTTATGACCTCAGGGTGGGCAAAGGTTTCTTAAATGGGACTCACAAAAGACTAGCCATATAGGAAGATACTGATAAGTTGAACTCAATTAAAACTAAGAAATTCTGACCACTAAAAAGCATCACTAAGAGAGTAAAAAGGTAAGCTACAGAGTGGGAGAAAAATATTTTCAAAACTTATCTTTTATCTAGAATATATCAAGAAAACTTAAAAACAGAGAGCTCATTTTTAAATGGACCAAAGATTTCAATAAAGTCACAAAAGTTCACAAGAGTAGTTATACAAATGCCCAGTTCAGTTCAGTTGCTCAGTCGTGTCCAACTCTATGCGACCCCATAAATCACAGCACACATCACCAACTCCCAGAGTTCACTCAAACTCATGTCCATTGAGTTGGTGATGCCAACCAGCCATCCCATACAAATGCCCAATAGACATGTAAAAAGGTATCAAACTTCATTAATCATAAGGAAAATGAAATACTTGACTAATACTTGACTACCCATCAAATATTAGGAACTTAAAAAGTGAAAACTGAATCTGAGTAAATGAAACCTAATGTCTAGGCAACGAGAGTATCCTACTTCACCTTTAGCTGTGTGTTCACTCCCCTTGGACTCTAGTCATCCTGAACTGTGCCTGATGTCCTAAGACACCATGTGGCTTCAGGCTTTCCTGATTTGCTTATGTTGCCTTCATTCTGCAACATACACTCCTTCTTCCTTTTTTCCCCCTGCCTGATCTTGTTCACCCGTTTATTTCACCCATGTTACATTCCTCTAAAAAGAATCTTTCACTCAGGAATCATGAGGCTCCTCCTCCTTCTGGCTGTCATGATAGACTGTGAATACTACTTTTCACAACGTTACTTGTTCATTCTCTTGTCCAATTTCTGCTTGGGTCATTATCTGTGACAAGAATAACTTTCCAGACCTTCTCTTCTAGCCAACTTCTGCATTCTTCAGGTATTAGTACATCCCTGAAGTCTGTGCTAATCTACATTTCAACTTTGCTTATAATCATTCTTGTGGGTACTTAGTTCATGCTCAAAAAATTCTGATTTATTAGCTGAGCTATTTTATAAATAAGGTAACATAGAACAGTGATTATTATGGTATCAGGCACCTGGTAAACCACAGCTAATCTATGTATTTTGGAAATCCAAATAACCAACCTGTCTTTAAATTTAAAGATACATCTACATAATCAGGACAAACACTAAGAAGAATTGTGAAATGAAAAGTACAACTTCAACATCCTCTAATTTACCCTTAATCACTTCTCCCTTAACTAATTCATCACTTCTCCCTTCTCTCTAATGACTTCCTGAGCTCCACCCCATAAATGCTTTCATTCTTATCCAGAATATGCCCTGTATTTCTGTGCCCTTATCTCCATAGCATCCCCATCTAGTCAAACCTTCCCCCACACATGCCTCAGATCCTAGAACTACCTTTTCTCTTTACCCATGCAGATTACCAGCCCTGACTCCCACACAAGTATTCTCATAGCTGAATTCCCTCTGAATCACCGATGATGTTTGTATGTATGGTCACATTCCTTCTCCCAGGAGTGTGTCCCATTTTAGGAGGGAGATGCCATGTCTTGTCTCAAAAGAAATGATTCTCCAGTGGCTTCTTTCTAGGCAAGCTGGAACTGGGGCAATACTTTAGGGGAAGTGCCCTCATCTTTGCATTCCTTGAACGCATCCATGGGTTTTGTGCCCTAAAACTGAAGATGTATATACCCACTAAAGGTAGTCTTGCTCTCACATCCACCGTACAGTGTAACAGTGATGTACCGAAAGGTCTGTTGCTGTTAGGTCACTAAGTGAAACTCACTCAGTCGTATCTGACTCTCTGTGATTCCATGGACTATAGCCCACCAGGCTCCTCTGTCCATGAAACTTCCCAGGGAAGAATACTGGAGTGGGTTGCCATTTCTTTCTCCAACCAAAAGTCTACATTATTTCATTAAATCAGATGACATCAGTAGCCAGAAGCTCAAAAATGTACTGCATAACTGAAAACTCTAACAGGAAGATCACAGCTGCAACTCATCGCCAATGCTCTAAAGATTTGGAATATTTAAAACTGATTGCAATTATCCAATGTATTTCAATGAATGGCAGCTTCTAGTTGGTAAAAGTTATGCTTCAAAGGCTATATATGCAATGCGTCTTTTATAATTTTGCTTTTCATTTTAAAGGTTTTTCAGTGGACAAAGACAACTTTTCATTCAATTGGAACTAATATTTGTCAGCATTTACACATAGTAGAATTTTTTGTTACTGTGCAAATCTTCTCTGCATCTGTAGGTGGAGTGTTTTATTGAAATTAAGAAATATGGCTTTTTTTTTTTTTTTTTGCTATTTCTGAACAAAATATAATAGCCAGAAAGCCACATGCACTCTCCTCATTTCAGAATTAGGCAAAATCACAGCACTGCAGGCAAGACAAAGAGCAGCAGAGGCTTTCTGTCACATTCATTTTTTAAAATGACATTACAAAGCTCAGTTCACTACCTTTCAATGCTATGTACTTGAGAAGCACTGGTAGAAAATGACATTTCTGTGGTTGTCGTCCAATTTGTTCCATTGTATGTGCTGTTACAGCCATAGGTTTCAAGTCTTAATGGCATCATTCTCTCAGGAAGTGGGGGATAAAGCTGAGCTCCAATTCCGACCCACAAAGAAACGGCAAATCCAGCCAGCAGACCCCCAAGTGCTCCCTGCAAAACAGAAATATATTTCAAGACAAATAATACAGTTTGCTTTGAAATAGAAGTTAACATTAGGAGCTTAAGCTCAACACGGTCCAAGTCAAATCTACCAGCTTCTTTCCTAAAACTCTTCTCCCTTGCAAGCTCCCTGCCTCTCGCCAAGGGCAGCATGGGTCCCAGGTCCCTCAGCCGAGAGCCCTTGTCTCTGGAACCCCCAACCCCTATTTTATATCTCTATCTTGCCAATCACCAATTCCTCTTCCTTTTTCTTTACAGATCTCATAATTCCATGCCTTCCACTCTGTCTCCATGGCCAGCACTCTGTTCTGGTCTCTTCATCTCTTTATACCCAGTGGCCACAACAGACAGATATGCAGTTGAGTTCAAGCCAACTGTTCCCTCCACTTTTACTTAACTTACAAAAAAAAAAAAAAAAATGGCATGTCATATGAGCAACAGGGGCTTCCCAGGTGGTGCTAGTAGTAAAGAACCTGCCTGCCAATGCAGGAGACCTGAGACTCAGGTTCGGTCCCTAGGTTGGGAAGATCCCCTAGAGGAGGGAACAGCAACCCACTCCCGTATTCTTGCCTGGAGAATCCCATGGACAGAGGAGCCTGGTGGGCTACTGTCTCTAGGGTTGCAAAGAGTCAGACAAGACTGAAGTGACTTAGCACACACACATGCATGAACAACAGGCTATGAAGAAGAAAGCATCCACAGAATTTATTCCTTTAGTTAGCAACATGCATGATTGTAATTAGGGGACAATAGCAAGATATTTTCACAAATGACTGCAATGGTACGTATAACCAATCCGAGTATTTCCAGAGATAAGTGGAAATGTCCTCTCTAAAGACACTTGGTTTCACAATCTTTGAAAGACTTGGGTTACCCTGCTTCTACTTTTCACCAGTAATTGAACTGTTTTTGATAGTCAGTCAGTCCTTGAATGATTTAAGCCCCAGTTCCAAATGATGCAGTTGAAAGCAAATTTTGCTGGAAAGCCCCTTTCTCTGTGGTGAAATTTCTCCCCTCATTTTAAGAATAATGATCAGATTATTACAACAGAAATAACAGTATTTTACTTCCTCTGCTAAGGACAAGTTGGACCTAGTCAGCTATAGCATTTCTGGAGGCAATTCATGGTGGCAATAAATGTCAAAAATCAAAAGTCAATCTTCTTTTAATATTTCAGGCACTCAGCCGACCACTTGCATTTCATAATGCAAAGAATCTCATCAAACTTCAACATTCTGAGGTGGACATGAACTGCCCTCTTTATGATTCATGTCTACTAAGCTAGCATTTCATATAACACTTTATTGAGAATTATTATTAACAATAATAACAATGATAATAGCCCTTATTTGTATCTGCCTTATCAATTCCTAATGCCTCATGCTGCTGCTGCTAAGTCGCTTCAGTCGTGTCCAACTCTGTGCGACCCCACAGACGGCAGCCCATCAGGCTCCGCCATCCCTGGGATTCTCCAGGCAAGAACACTGGAGTGGGTTGCCATTTCCTTCTCCAATGCATGAAAGTGAAAAGTCAAAGTGAAGTCGCTTAGTCATGTCCGACTTTTCGCGACCCCATGGACTGCAGCCTACCAGGCTCCTCCGTCCATGGGATTTTCCAGGCAAGAGTTTTGGAGTGGGTTGCCATTGCCTTCTCCAAATGCCTCATGAGGAAAATGGAATTCTAAGTATAAACTTCTGCAGTTATTCTCCATCTGTCTGAAACAACCACATATACATTATACCCTTTTCCTAAACCAGCTTTATAGCAGGACTAAATTAGTAGTGTTCTGCCTGACTTTCAGAGAAATTATTTCAATTTCATTTATTCTAAACAAAACTTAGTACACCTCAAAGCATAGATATGTCTATATAGAAAAACAGAGCTATTACTTCTTTCTGAATTCAACTCTAAATAATGATTACCCCTTTGGGAACAGAACTGCATTGTTGGAGCTACATCTTTAAATATCAGGAGAATAGTTTCTGACCAAAGTGGCAAAGAATTTATCTTACTGCTTCTCTTTACTGTACTCTGGCTATTCACCGGTATCCTTGGCTCTACTGCCCTGAAATCTTTCATCCAAGGCTGTCAGTCTCCTTTAAATCTTAATCATTAATTTTAATGAAGGGTAAAAATTAAATAAAAACAAAATGTTCTTTAGTTATATAATATAATATTCATAATGTGCATGATAAGTTGCTTCAGTCATGTCTGACTCTGTGAGACCGTAGGGATTGTAGCCTGCCAGTCTCCTCTGTCCTTGGGATTCTCCAGGCAAGAATACTGGAGTGGGTTGTTGTGCCCTCCTCCAGGGGATCTTCCCAACGTAGGGATCAAACCTGTGTCTCTTACATCTCTTGCATTGGAAGGCAGGTTCTTTACCTTGAGCACCACCTGGGAAGCCCAATATTCATAATATATTGTATTATATTATATATCGTATTATGTATTATTTCATAATATATATCCTTTAGTTGTGCTTTATGATACTCTTTAATATTATTTTTTTGGCTTCCCCAGTGGCTCAATGGTAAAGAATCTGCCTGCCAATGCAGGAGACACAAGCTCAATCCCTGGGTCAAGAAGATCCCCTGAAGAAGGAAATGAGCTTCCCTCATAGCTCAGTCAGTAAAGAATCTGCCTGCAATGCAGGAGACTGGGTTCGATTCCTCAGCTGGGAAGATCCCCTGGAGAAGGAAATGGCAACCCACTCCAGTATTCTTGCCTGGAAAATTCCATGGACAGAAGAGCCTGGTAGGTTGCAGTGCACGAGGTCACAAAGAGTCAGACACAACATACTGACTAAACAACAATATTATATTTTAGTTATAATTATGTGATAGCCACAATATCAGAGGAGGCAATGGCACCTCACTCCAGTACTCTTGCCTGGAAAATCCCACGGACGGAGGAGCCTGGTGGGCTGCAGTCCATGGGGTCGCTAAGAGTTGGAAATGACTGAGCGACTTCACTTTCACTTTTCACTTTCATGCACTGGAGAAGGAAATGGCAACCCACTCCAGTGTTCTTGCCTGGAGAATCCCAGGGACCAGGGAGCCTGGTGGGCTGCCATCTATGGGGTCACATAGAGTCAAACACAACTGAAGCAACTTAGCAGCAGCAGCAGCAATTACAATATATATTGTTCTGGCAGTTTCCATTTAGTTTCACACATGCAGGGTCCCAGTGCATAGTACATTCCTTGTGTGTCCCAGCAAAGTCAATACAAATAACTTAAGACATCAAAATAAGCCACTAATGACAAGTATCAAAGGAACCACAACCTTACAATCTATAAAAATTGTAGAAATGCTACTGTAGTTGGAAAAGTAGACTTTACATATATTCATCTTTTATACTTACAATTGAGTTGGCAAAGGGAACCAAAATCCCCAAAGCAAACAAGCCCATAAGTGGCCCACCAAGCATGCCAAATATGCTGAGTGCTGCCTACAAAATTAATAAGAAGTCATCAATCAGAAATCGGAAATCCAAAGTTAAAACATTTAAAAGTAATTTCACTGGGATGAAGATTTAAACTCAAGACTCCTGAAAATCATGGCAGCCTTGCCATTGACAAAGAGATAATTAGAACCTGGAAACTTCTGCATCTCAGGCTCAGGGTCTATCTGTTCATTAAGCATCCTCAATAAAAGAAGAAAATTATAAAGAGGAAAGAGAATTGTGAGGCAAGAGGGACACTATTCCTCCTAGCACTGCTCTTGTAGATGGTAGTAATCACATCACTCCTTTGTGCTTTGGTAGTCTCAAAATGCTCTGCAAAACAAGATTGTGGATAAGTACTACTAAGTGACAGAGATGGCAACAAAACCCAGTGCTATCCTTGATTTCCTAAGGATAGAACTAGAATGAGAAATGTGATTTCAAAAAAAAAAGATTGATCAAATCATGTAGAAAGTTTTAACCTGATTGGCTAACTGCAACCTTTGCTTTGATGGACAGATGCCAAAATCATGATAGTGAAAAAAGTTTACAGTGTGAAAATGCAAAAGTGAAAATAGCTGAAACATTCAAGAGATATATGTTCACAATATTCAGACAGCTAATTCTTGAGAGTGAATAAAACCATCAAAGAAGAATCAGGGACCCACTGGTTTGTTCACAGAGTAAAAGGGACAGATGGAACAGAATTAATACATTAAAGAAAAAATGTCAGTCAAAAAAATTTTAGAGAGTATAGACTGCAGCTCTGGGTTAAAAAACAAACAACAACAACAAAAAAAAAAAAAGAAAGAAAGAAAAAAAATAACAAGAAAAGAGCTCTACCTAGTGGACTAGGAAAAGAGTGAGGATATGATGACAGAGAACTAGTATTCAAGGAGAATATGGACTCAGAAAATGGTCCTAAGGAATCATTTCACAGTGTCTCTTGAACCAGAGTCCAGTTGGAAGGAAAGTAGACTTCACTGCAAAATGTGAAAGGTCACTGGCACATGTAGTGGTCACTGTGACAGTGTGACCTAGAGCCAGTTCTGGAGATACAGGAATAGTCTCCCCACCAAATACTTGTCTTAGGAAATAAGACCTTGGTTAGAGATGAAGCAAGGAAGAGCGGTCTTAAAGTCATGATGACTCTCCTGGAATATCTCATTACCTATACTCAGGCCAGAGCTGGTATATGAAAAAAGGGGAAAAGGGGGAATCAATCATAATAAGAGCTTTAAATAATAATTCAGACTATGAAGGAAAGCATACTAACAGGAGTTTTGTTGGTTATAGCTCAGGTGTACCAGATAAGGTTAGAGTTTCTAGACCTAAATCATTCATTCATTCATATAATCAGAATGAGGGCACACTATTTTAACAACTGGTATACAAGCAACAACCAACCAGAAAGGAACCAAACCTTAGGCCTGAAGCGGGAGTCTGGAGGACTTGCTATGCCTGGCATTAACTTTCAAGTTTCTGGGTCATGCTGAGGTCCCAGAGTCCCAGAGTCGGACCCAGGTGGCCATGGAAATTTCATGGACCACTTGAGGGTGATCAGATAAGTAGATATTTATGAACCAATACATAAATAGTTACATTCAACCTCAATGTATAAAATATCTATTTTGTCTTAAGAACTGTACCAGATATTTGGTACAGTATCAAAGAACAATGACATAACCCTCACCTTCAGGAAATTATAACCTATTTAGTAAAACAGACACTAAATAAATGACTGCAATAAAGTAGTATAATGGGGATGATAAGAGAAATATGAGGTGCTCTGGGAACATAATAGAGGGGAACTCAAACCTATCCAGGTAACAGAAAGAGCCTTTTTTAGAAAATAATGTTTAAGTTGAAACTTGAAGGAAAAATAAGACTTAAACAATTAAAGAGTGCTAAACAGAAAATTGGAAGGACACAGAAGAACTCAGAACCATCAATGAGAAGGTCTATTAATAATTGACACTTGTAGAATATATACTTAACAACAGCAGAACACACATTCCTTTCAGGTTCCCCTGTAACAGATACCAAAATACTATATCCTGGGCTATAAAACAGACTTCAACAAATTTTAAAGAATTAAAATCATACAGAATGTGTTCAGAATGACCAGCTTGGAATGAAACTAGAAATCAATAGCAGAAAGATAACAGGAAAATCACCAAACACTTAGAAACTAATCCATGGGTCAAAAGGACATATCAAAGGAAATTTTAAAATACAAATACAAAATATGAAAAGTTGTGGGACACAGCTAAAAGTGCTGAGAGGGAATAGTTTAGCAATTAGTGCATAAATTATAAATAAAATTCTGAAATCAATCATCTAAGGTCCTACCTCAAGAACAAAATCCAAAGTAAGCAGAAGGAAGAAAATAATGAGGATAATAACAAAAAGCAATGATTTAAAACAGAAAAACAATATGGAAAAATCAGTGAAACAAGAAGCTAATTTTTTGAAAATATCAATATAAATTGACAAACCTCTAGCAAGACTAAAAGATAAAATTACCAATGTGAGGAATAAAACAAGAGCTAACCCTACAAACTCTGCAGATACCAAAAGCATAATAAGGGAATACTACGAATAACTTCACAAATATAAATTTGACAACTTAGGTGAAATATATCAAATCCTTGATCCAATTTATAATGCATCCAATATGAAACAGGTAATTTGAATAGCTATAACTACCAAGGAAACTGAATTCATAATTTTAAATTCCCCCAAAAAGAAACCCTCAAGAGCAGATGGTTTCACTATAGTAGTATACCAAACAGCATTATACCAAACAAAGAATTAACACCACTTTCGCACAATCTCTTCTAGAAAAAAGGAGAAAATTCTTTCCAGTTTATTTTATGAAGCTGGTATGACCCTAATACCAAATCGAGACAATGACATTACAAAAAAATATTACTACAGATCAGTATCTCTCATGAATATAGATGTAAAAATTCTTGATAAAATGTCATCAAATAGAATTCAGCAACATATAAAAATAACTATATGCTATGACCAAGTGAAATTTATTCCAGAAATGCAAGGCTGGATCAACATTTGAAAATCAATCAGGATAATATACCATGTCAAAGGACTAAAGAAGAAAATCATACTGTTATATCAAATGATGCCAAAAAATCATCTGACAAAATGCAACACTCATTCATGATTTAAAAAAAAAACAACTCTCAGGAAAATAGAAGTAAAGGGGAATTTCCTCAATTTGGTAAAGGGGATATACAAAACTCCTACAGCTAATGTACTCAAGAATGAATTACTAAATGTTTTCCTCATTCAGGGGCTTCCCTTGTGGCTCAGCTGGTAAAGAATTTGCCCGAAATGCAGGAGACTTGGGTTCAATCCCTGGGTTAGGAAGACCCCCTAGAGAAAGGAAAGGCTACCTACTCCAGTATTCTGGCCTAGAAAATTCCATGGACTATATAGTCCATGAAGTTGCAAAGAGTAGGACACGACTGAGCAAATTTCACTTTCACTTTCCTTATTCAGACTGGGAAACAAGGCAACGGTGTTCACTCTCCTACACTTATTCAACATGATGTGGAAACTGAAGCCACAGGAATAATATAATAATAATAATAACAAATTGAAGCAATAAGGAAACAAAAGGTACATGTGCAGATTGGAAGAGAAGATATGAAACTGTCCCTATCTGAAGTTGAAGAAAATCCCAGAAACCAATAAGTAAACTCAACAAGGTCATATGATATCAAGACAAATATACAAAAATCAATTGTATCTCTTACACATTAACAAACACATGGACACCAATGTTAAAAATACAATATCATTTAAATTACTCAAAAAATGAAATACTTAGGTATAAATCTAATTAAATATAAATGGGACTTATAAAAATTACACAGTTGGTGGTGGAAAAACTTAGGGATGATCTAAATAAATGAAGAGACATACTACATTTATGGATTAAAAGATTCAATATGGTAAAAATGTTCCCGAGTTGTTATATAGGTTTAAGGCAATGTTATCAAAATCTAAGCAGGGTTTATATGTAAATATATATATATATATATATGGAGAGAAGATTATTCTAAACTTTATATAGGAGGCAAAGGAACTAAAATAGCTAAAACAATTTTGAAAAATAGCAATAAAGTGGAAGGAGTCAGTAAATCTGGATTCAAGATTTATTACAACATGATAGTAATCAAGACTGTGTGATCTTGGCAAATGGTTATACACACAGATCAATGGAATAGAACAAAGAAACCAAAAATAGACCCATATAAATATGATCCATTGATTTTTCACATAGGTGCAAAGGCAATCAATGGAAGAAAGATAGTTTTTACAACAAGTGGTATTACAGCAACTGGACATCCTCAGGGAAAAGTAACCTAAGTCTCTCACCATTGAGGAAACTGGCTAAAGGATATGTGGAGTCTCTGTGTATTATTTTTTACTATTACATGTAAACCTATGACTTTCTCAAAATGGAAATTTTAATTTAAAAAAATTTTTAAGACTTTAGTCATATCTGTTCCTTGATATGTCTATGGGTAGATATATAAAGAGGGAAGTCTAGAAGGATGATCACATCAACTTTAAAAAAAAAAAGAAGAAGAATTTAGTGATTATGACTTAAATCTTTGAGGATTAGCTCTTACCTGCAACAAAGCTCCCATTAGCGAAGCCAGTGCAGCCATGCCAATACACAGGGCTCCAAACAGCACACCTATATGGATGACATAAAAGCCACTGCAAAATCCAGACTCAGAGGATTAGAATTCTCAACAGAATAAGCTACCACACCTTGATTCAAAGTGTGTAATATGACTATAATGAAGAATGGCCACCCACCTCAGGTAAAAGGCAATGGGCTGTTTTTCTACAGTGTGCAAAGAGGAAAGAAAACCCTGATATTGTGTCCCTGGATTTATTACACTAGGTTATATAAGAAAAGAATCCCTAAAATTAACTATAAGTATTTTAAAACTAAAAACCATTGTGTTACTAATCTAATCCTTCATAAACATTTGTTTGTAAAGGAAAGCTCAGGTCTCCCATTTCAGTTTGCCAAAAACAGGACACAGTTTAGCTCTGCTCTGATGGGAGAAGGGAGTAATAAACATCAGAGAGTCTTCTGACTTTAAGTGTTCATTTCTCCTGGGAAGTGGCAATCCACGCCAGAGTATTTTAGGACCTTTAGCCTTCTTATAATCTCCATCAATATTCACAAACCTTTCCTGTTAAACAAAAGCAAAGAAAGGCAACTTGAAGGTAAGTATTATATTTTTTCCCTTCTACCAAACTCTTTCCCCAAAACTTCTTTATAGAAATTCTCAAGCTGTCACTGGTGGTCAGTTTATGGAATTTTTTTTTTTTTTTTTTTTTGGCTTTCAGTATTTTCCAGGTTTTCTCTAACTACACATTTTACTTTTGAAATTGCTTTAGGAAAACAGTGGAAAAGGGAATGGCAACCTACTCCAGTATTCTTGCCTGGGAGATCCCACGAACAGAGGAACCTTGTAGGCTATAGCCCATGGGGTTGCAAAGAGCTGGACACAACTGAGCAACTAACACACATAAGAAAATTCCACCCCTCATTTTTATTTTTAAAGATTTCCACTCAACAAAACTCACCTGAAATCCATTAATATAATTTCCCACATATAAACTTAAAAATATAAACAATAAAATGAATGAGAAATTTGTTCATAAAAAAATTAGTACATTCCTTATGTTATTTCTATCTTACTTACAAAAGTACTCAAACCTTTGTTAAGCAAAGTGAGTAAATAATCTCATTGTGCCTGAATGGAAAACTTTACATTAATTTTTTTAAGAGCTTTATTGCAATGATTTTCCATGTTTCTAAATCCTGATATAAATAGTATTTCCAACATACTAAATTCTTCTCTACTTGGTAACTCATGAATGGTCACCAATGTGGGTTTTTTGTACTCAAATTATCAGAAACATTCAAGTCATTTGCCATATTACATACCTCAACATAATGATTATATTCAACCCTTCAAAATGAATGAAAGCTTCATCTGCACTAGTAGAGTCAATTTGTTATTAATCATCATCAACATCATTCCTTGAGTATCAGCTAGTACCTCTTGTTTTACATGGATTATCTCTAAATCTCACAGTACCTACAAAGTGAATAATTTTTGTTTTCATTTTCCATATAAAGAAACAGAGGCTCAACTGGGTTTACTCAAGGCTTTGTTGTTGCATAGATACTAAGACATATCCTACTCTTTTGCAATCCCATGGACTACAACCTGCCAGGCTCCTCTGTTGCCAGGCTCCTCTATCCATGGAATTTCCTAGGCAAGAATACTGGAGTGGGTTGCCATTTCCTTCTCCAAGGGATTTTTCCCAAACCAGTGATTGAACCCACATCTCCTGCACTGCAGGCAAGTTCTTTACCACCAAGCCACCTGGGAAGCCCTTGCTTGAGGCTAAGTTAGTAAATTAGTGAAGCAGTTTGGTGAGGCCAGCAAATCTGTCTGGCTTCAAAAGCTTCTATTTATTCTACTAAACCACAAAGCTTCAACAATTCCATAATGAGCCCATCAAAATATCCTTTAAGGAAGCATTATCTCATTTTTAAAAAATTATGTTCTAGGATTAAAATCAGGTACATAATAAAATAATTCAATGCTATTTAAATTTAAGGGAAACTGACAAATATAAATTAAGTATGTATTCCAGGCTACAGTTATGGCAATTACATACAGAATTGTGGTATAAAACAGAATATTATTTACTATTTCTTTGACAGTCTACTAGTGCTATTAAGTTGAGGTTAAAGATTCTTTTTTAAAAAACAAATTTGTTAGTCATTCATCCTGAAATAAGTATACCCCAGTGAAAATGAAGAAGTGCACTAGCTAGGTTTCTCTGAGTCAAATACTGCACCTGGGACATTTAGCAATTGAGGTTAAATATCTTTCCATTCAAGATGATATTTAACCCCTAAATTGAAAAAGCAAGAGAATTTCAGAAAAACATCTATTTCTGCTCTATGGACTATGCCAAAGCCTTTGACTGTGTGGATCACGATAAACTGTGGAAAATTCTGAAAGAGATGGGAATACCAGACCACCTGACCTGCCTCTTGAGAAACCTGTATGCAGGTCAGGAAGCAACAATTAGAACTGGACATGGAACAACAGACTGGTTCCAAATAGGAAAAGGAGTACGTCAAGGCTGTACATTGTCACCGTGCTTATTTAACTTCTATGCAGAGTACATCATGAGAAACCCTGGGCTGGAAGAAGCACAAGCTGGAATCAAGATTGCCAGGAGAAATATCAATAACCTCAGATATGCAGATGACACCACCCTTATGGCCGAAAGTGAAGAACTCTTGAGAAACCTGTATGCAGGTCAGGAAGCAACAGTTAGAACTGGACATGGAACAACAGACTGGCTCCAAATAGGAAAAGGAAGACTGTATATTGTCACCCTGCTTATTTAACTTATATGCAGAGTACATCATGAGAAACGCTGGGCTGAAAGAAGCACAAAATGGAATCAAGTTTGCCGGGAGAAATATCAATAACCACAGATATGCAGATGACACCACCCTTATGGCAGAAAGTGAAGAGGAACTCAAAAGCCTCTTGAAGAAAGTCAAAGTGGAGAGTGAAAAAGTTGGCTTAAAGCTCAATATTCAGACAATGAAGATCATGGCATCCAGTCCCATCACTTCATGGGAAATAGATGGGGAAACAGTGGAAATGGTGTCAGACTATTTTGGGCGGCTCCAAAATCACTGCAGATGGTGATTGCAGCCATGAAATTAAAAGACACTTACTCCTTGGAAGGAAAGTTATGACCAATCTAGACAGCATATTGAAAAGCAGAGACATTACTTTGCCAACAAAGGTCCATCTAGTCAAGGCTATGGTTTTTCCTGTGGTCATGTACGAATGTGAGTTGGACTGTGAAGAAAGCTGAGTGCTGAAGAATTGATGCTTTTGAACTGTGGTGTTGGAGAAGACTCTTGAGAGTCCCTTGGACTGCAAGGAGATCCAACCAGTCCATTCTAAAGGAGATCAGTCCTGGATGTTCTTTGGAAGGACTGATGCTAAAGCTGAAACGCCAATACTTTGGCCACCTGGTGTAAAGACTTGACTCATTGGAAAAGACTCTGATGCTGGGAGGGATTGGGGACTGGAGGAGAAGGGGACAACAGAGGATGAGATGGCTGGATGGCATCATCGACTCGATGGATGTGGATTTGGGTGAACTCCGGGAGTTGGTGATGGACAGGGAGGCCTGGCGTGCTCAGTTCGTGGTGTTGCAAAAAGTTGAACATGACTGAGCAACTGAACTGAACTGAAATATATATATATATATATATGAGTACTTTTCAAAAGTAATTTTGTACACACTTGCCTTTCTGCTATATTCTGGTCTTCTCAAGGCTAGAGACCATGATTTTTTCAGCTGTATTACAAAGAACATAGCATATATAGGCGGGGAAGGCAATGGCACCCCACCGCAGTACTCTTGCCTGGAAAATCCAATGGGCGGAGTAGCCTGGTGGGCTGCAGCCCATGGGGTCGCTAACAGTCGGACAGACTGAGCGACTTCACTTTCACTTTTCTCTTTCATGCATTGGAGAAGGAAATGGCAACCCACTCCAGTGTTCTTGCCTGGAGAATCCCAGGGATGGGGGAGCCTGGTGGGCTGCCATCTATGGGGTCACACAGAGTCGGACATGACTGAAGTGACTTAGCAGCAGCAGCAGCATATATAGGAAAGCAAATTCTAAAGAAATATTTATGGCTAGGTCTAGTATATATAATCTATTTGAAATCTGATACAATATTGGGTTATAGAAGATACAGGGTATTATGCTATGTGCTGGGGCCTGTACTGTGGTTGGTTGCTCAGGCCTGTCTGACTCTTTGCAACCCCAAGGACTGTTGCCCACCAAGCTCTTCTGTCCATGGGGATTCTTTAGGCAAGAATGCTGGAGTGGGTTGCCATGCCCTTCTCCAGGTTGCTGTGGCCTATGTCTTTCCAAATACAAAAGCACTATCTGCTTTGTGGTATGTAGGGCTGAAGACTCTTCATTTATAACTGAATGCTATAATAACAATTTACAAAAATGGATAGTCCTATGTATTCTATGGTCTTTGTAATACAGATGAATAAACCATGCATGTGTGCATGATAAGCCACTTCAGTTGTGTCCAGCCTTTTGTGATCCTATGGACTGGGGCCTGCCAGGCTCCTCTGTCTAAGGGATTCTCCAGGCAAGAATACTGGAATGGGTTGCCGTACCTTCTTCCAGGAGGTCTCCCCAACCCAGGGACTGAACCCACATCTCTTTACTTCCGCTGCATTTTGGCAGGCCTGTTCTTTACCACTAATGTTACCTGGGAAGCCCTGGAACAAATCATGGTCTTAGATAATTTCTAAACATCCCTAGGGAGAAACCCAATTCAACTAAACAGGGTTTTCTTCAAAGTACAAAGACTAAAGAAATGCAAAAGTAAATGTCATATAGTTTCCCATCCATCATTCCAGGAAAACCTCTAAGTGTCAATATCATTATCCACCCCTTAAGGACATGACATGCATGCTTAGACAGTTTATAAATAAGGCAAAGCTAGATATAAAGTAATACAATAGACAACAGAATGAAGAACTAATAAGGATCTTGGAAGCATAGCCTAAATTATAACACTTTTTTTGAGAAATCTCATTCATTTGTTAATCCAATGTAGTTCATTCTTCAGTGACACTAAAATCATCCTAATGAAGAAGGCACATATTCTCTGCAAGTCAAGTTCTCTTTGTTCATCATAAGAGCAAAATATTATGACTCCACTTCATGACTAGTTTTTAAGGTGAAGGTAGTTTTAAAAATCAGTAAAAATGTGATGACATTCTCAATTTCAAGAGTTTTGTCCTTGATAATCTGACAAGTAATTTCATGTTCACAGATTCATATTTCTTGCATAGTGAGAAACTGTTTGGCATGGATCTCAAATGTTTTTTATTATATGCAAGAGAAAAGTGATTTATGTGCAGAGTTTTGTAACTATTTAGCTATTAACTTATATACAAAAAAGTGAAAATATGCTATCAAATAATGGACTAAAAGAGCATCACACCAGTTGCAGCAGCTCTCAGTTTAGAAGGATAAGGAATCTCAGAGGATATTAGTTCTTACTTTCTAAACCAGAACACCAGTTACTATTACATCCTGAGCTAGTCCACCATTTTGTCATTCATTTAGCTAAGGACTACCACTGTTATCTAGTCTTACCCATGTGGCCTCCTCACATGGATGCCTATGAGGATGTCGGAATGGTCCTAAGTCAAGGGAAAACCCAGGATTCATGCAGAACTATACTTTAATAGCAAGGCCTCAGCTCTTTGGAGAGAAAACAGAAAGACCACAGAGAGGCAAATGTATGTCATAAGTTCAGTCTCACTCTACTTGCACATTCCTTTCAATGCAGTTGTTTCCAAATGATTTATTTTGTTTCCCATACTGGCAAAACTCCATTTCATTTTGTTTTCCAGTTTTCCTAAATCACTTCAATTCTCTGCTCCTTGCAAATGTTTCTATTTTGCTCTTATATCCTGATTTCTTGTTACTTTCAATCTGACATATTCAATGTCAAGCTCTAAGCTGCTGGTGAGTGATAGCAGCACTCTTGTTTCGTTATTCCTAGTTAGCAGTGGTGTCCTGTGCCTGCCTCCCCAGAGGAGAGAAAGGTATGGAGACTCTCTACTGTATGGCTATCTCTCAGTGGAAGAGTGGAGGTTTTCCCACACAGGTAAACCTCAATCTCATAGATACAGAGATACTCAAGAAGAAACAGAGGCCAGATTCTACTCAAATGCAACACCATAGAAAAATAATAAGAAAAGATTGCATCCAATAATGTGGGCAAAATACTGACACTGCTGATTACTATGCATATCACCCTAGAAAAGGGTTTTAATCACTTTTTCTTTTGATTTATTAAATTTAATTAATCTTTAATTATCAGTTCTATCAAAACAATGATAATAATTTCTAACTCATGAAGTTCCAGAAAGGATAAAATAAAATATTAGATGTGTTAACCATCATCTGATATTGAAGCCTAAGAACATTTGTAATTCAGACATCTAAAGGGAACATTTAAATCACTTTCAAATGGAATACTCTCAGTTTCAATAAGCACCAGCATAAATGAGCATCAACAAAAATCAATTAAAAAGGATCAACATCAGGCATATAGATTCATAGCCGATGCTCAGGAAAAAAAATTTGAATATAAATGAATAATCCTTTCAAACTTTTCTTAAATAATAATAACCTAAAAAACAAGGCAGTGCCTTCTTAGCTAAGTAAGACATGGCCACAAGAGCAATTATATCTATGAATTTCCTTGCCTTTCTCTCCTTCCTCCTTACCCTCTTAGGAGATCACTGTATAACTTAGCTGATTCTTCCTTAGATACTCCACTAGGTTTCCTCCAAAGTTTCCTTTAGCTCTTTTGTAAAAGGACCAAAAGTAAAAGTGTTATTTACTCAATTATGTCTGACTCTTTGTGGCCCCATAGACTGTAGCCTGCCAGGATCTTCTGTCCATGGAATTCTCCAGGCAAGAATACTGGAGTGGGTAGCCATTCCCTTCTCCAGGGGATCTCCCCAACCCTGGGACCAAACCAGGGTCTCCTGCATTGCAGGAGGATTCTTTATCATCTGAGCCATCAGGGAAGCCCCCAAAGCACCAAAATAAACTTTAAATGACTGAATCTTTCTAACTCAAATGGCAAATCCGAGTACTTTCAAACAGAAGTGGGGAAACAACGGAGGTAAAGGAGCACAACGTTTTTTATACTGATCTACTATAATCAAAATGGAATACAAGAGAAGGACAGGACAGAAAGTTTTGCTGTTGTGAATGCTGAAGCAGAGAATGGTTCCCTGATTGGTGGTATTCTAGAACTTTGCTACCCCATACAGTACCAACTAGCTGCAGGAAACAATTTAAATTTAAATTAACTAAAGTTACAATTAAGTTCCTCGTTTGCACTAGCCATATTTCACATGCCCAGTGGATTCACATGGCTAATGGCTACTGTGTTGAACAACAGAAATACAGGACATTATAGTCTTTGAAAAAAAAATCTTTTGGACAGGGCTATCTTAAAGAGAACATTTAACCTTTTTAGATAACTTCCAAGTCTCATTTCTTATGACTTTAAAAATTCCCGAGGACCTACTATGGGAAAACATGGCAAAAAAAAAAAATATTAATACTGTGCATGACAAAATATGACACTGGTCCCCTTTAGAGATAGAGAAAGAAATACTATATAATATTAATATTATATAATGAGTCTTAGGACTAAAATTATACCTAGATTGCTTCTGTAGAATGATCTCTAATTCAGACTGGTAGAGAACAGTGATATTTGTTGTGAATGCTGAAGCAGAGAATGGTTCCCTGATTGGTGGTATTCTAGAACTTTGCTACCCCATACACTACCAACTAGCTGCAGGAAACAATTTAAATTTAAATTAACTAAAGTTACAATTAAGTTCCTCATTTGCACTAGCCATATTTCACATGCCCAATGGATTCACATGGCTAATGGCTACTGTGTTGAACAATAGAAATACAGGACATTATAGTCATTGAAAAAAAAATCTTTTGGACAGGGCTGTCTTAAAGAGAACATTTAACCTTTTTAGATAATTTCCAAGTCTCATTTCTTATGACTTTAAAAATTTCCGAGGACCTACTATGGGAAAAAATGGCAAAAAAAAAAAAAATAATAATAATACTGTGCATGACAAAATAGGACACTGGTCCCCTTTAGAGACAGAGAAAGAAATACTATATAATATTAATATTATATAATGAGTCTTATGACTAAAATTATACCTAGATTGCTTCTGTAGAATGATCTCTAATTCAGACTGGTAGAGAACAGTGATATGGAANAAAATATTAATACTGTGCATGACAAAATAGGACACTGGTCCCCTTTAGAGACAGAGAAAGAAATACTATATAATATTAATATTATATAATGAGTCTTAGGACTAAAATTATACCTAGATTGCTTCTGTAGAATGATCTCTAATTCAGACTGGTAGAGAACAGTGATATGGAATCTTTTCCTAAAGAAGCTAAGGCAAGCTTGATGTTGAGGGATGGATAGGAAACGGCTAGATACAAGGAGGAAAAAATGAGATGTTCTCAAGGAGAAAATGTCTAATAGCAAAGGAGAAACAGCATGGCACATTAAAAAACCATGTGCTTCAGTATGTGAGGAGATAATAATAACAGGAACCGTAAATGAAAATACTTCATTCTGCATTTTAAATTAAATAACTTTGACTTGCTTTTATGAGAAACAGAAAATCCCTGCCTGGAGAGAATGTAAGAAGACACAGAGCACCAATCTAGGCAAACCTATTAGCATAAAAGGTGATATTATTCAATGAATTGGGACTATCCTAATTTCTAAATTTATATATTTAGAATTTATATATTTATAAATATATATTTATAAATATTTATGCTTAATTATCATACATTCCCAAGCTTTGAATTACTTAACCTTGGATTTACCTAGCAGTTTCTTTTTACTAGCTCAAGGATAATTGAGAACTGAATCCATATTAAGATGGAATGGGCCAATAAGTGTATTTTTCATTTATCAATTTGGTGACAAAATATCAGTATATTTGTAAAATTACAACTTTCTATTTTGGGCCATTTTCTCTCCTTTTTCCCCCACCTCCTCTTCTTCCAATATTAAAAAGTACAATCTATATAAAAAAGTATCCAGTGAGAATTCCAGTAAAATCTTACATTGAATCAGAAAACCAAAACATCTTTCATCTGTACCATGCCTTCAAATGAAGTTACCTGGTAATCGTCCCCACCTCCAAAAAAGAAAGGCATGGTACATTATAAGGTGCTCTGTTTAATTACATCAGCAGACACTCTATGACACCCCACCCTCTTTCTAGCTCTTTTAGTTTCTATTTTTCTACAGATTTTTGTTTGCTTTTATACAGGAAAAGCAGTAGGGCTTGTGGGATGAATTATTGATTTAAAAAAAAGAAAACATACCAGTTAGCTAATGGATTGCACAAATACAAGAAAGTTCACCTAAGTACCTCAGTAAAACGTTTTACTATCCTTAACCTGTATACTCCTTAGCTGCCTGGGAGGTGTGTATATTNTTTTATACAGGAAAAGCAGTAGGGCTTGTGGGATGAATTATTGATTTAAAAAAAAGAAAACATACCAGTTAGCTAATGGATTGCACAAATACAAGAAAGTTCACCTAAGTACCTCAGTAAAACGTTTTACTATCCTTAACCTGTATACTCCTTAGCTGCCTGGGAGGTGTGTATATTTAAGTTCTTACCATTTTATAACTGAGATTTAAGGTCATGAGTTACCCAGTGGTGAAGTTAAAAGAAAAAAAAAAGAGAGCCTATTTTAGATATTAGCTTCTTTCCTCTTACTCTATTACCAGGTACTTGAATCTGTATATTTGTGTAGAATTTACTTCATCCTCCTTCATTTAAAAAGGATAATTCTATAGGAAAGGCAGTTTGCCTTCCGGGAGATGGTGATGAACAGGGAGGCCTGGTGTGCTGTGATTCATGGGGTCACAAAGAGTTGGACACAACCGAGCGACTGAACTGAACTGAAGACAATCTAGGAGCTGGAAATCATAAAAAAATTTGGGAGCAATTAAGCTATTTTGATTAATAAGGAACAGAGATGTGGATTACTAGAAGACTATGGTAGATCTGAATTCTCTAGAGGATTGGACAGCAAATGAAAGTGTAATTTTAGCTTGGTTAACCACAAAGTAATTAGGACCGTTAAATTGGTGTGCTAATTTAATTGAGAATTTAAGGCAAAACAAACATGTTAGCTAAAAGGGTGGCTATTACATAATCTTAATGGGTTTTCAACATAAACATTTTTCCAGTTAGAATTGGAATTAATTTTTAGAGCTCCCAGATATATCACACTGAACTCAGGAATAAAATAAGAGGATCTAGGAATGATTAATATAACACTGTTATATTTTCCAATATTATATTTAAACATATGATTAAGAAAAAGGAAAGAAATTGGATACTATGCTTTTAAAGTTCTAGAAAAAACAGAAAATGGAATTGATTATTAAGTCTCAGAACTGGGGAGACTGTTAAGGTTTAAAAATAGTAGAAGAATAAGAGGAAAAAAAATGTGTACAAACTTAAAAATGAAAGTTTCCTTATGTAAAATTAAGAAACACCATCAAAATACAAGACAAACTCTAGCATGGGGGGCTAGTTACAGAATAAACTAATAATTATTTAACTTTCTTAAATATTAATTATTAAATTATATAAATTGATAAATTACAGAAAATGTTAAATTCTTTAACACCTTGATAGATAAATATTGGGTTGGCCAAAAAGTTCGTTTGGGTTTTTCCATAAGCTATCATGGAAAAAATCCAACAAACTTTCTGGCAGCTAATATTATAGAGGTGTTAGTCAGCTCTTAACTACAGTATCACTGCATAACAAGTCACCTTAAAACTCACTGGCTTATAACAACAGCCTTTTTTCTCATACAAGTCTGCCGGTGACTCTGGTTTGGCTGACTTAGGTTGGACTTGAGCTGGGTGACTCTGCTTCCAGTTGCAAGTTCACTGGGCTTGGCCCTGGAATGCAGTGTGGGTACAGGTCTCTCCCAAGTGAAACCAGTACCCACTCATCACTCTAAGCCCAGTGATTACTCAGGGCTGGTTATCAAGATGATAGCACTAGATAATCCCGTCTGAGCAAGCATAAGTAACGCCTTTAGCTTGTGTCATATCTGCTGACATTCTGTTGGTCAAGGAGGTCATGTGGTCAAGCCCTATCACTGGGGTAGGGAAGGGTACTCCATCCACAGTTGGGGGAGAAGCTGAATTAATCTAAATGATCACAGTGGGAAAGAAAAATAAACTGGCAATCTATAGTACCGGAAACGCATAATTAATAGACATATGGAAAGAGGAGCAACTTGATTAAGGATATAAAACATGGAAATGAAGACTGCATTGAGGGACTAATCACTACTTATTTATAAAGAAAGTGTTAAAATCACCTGTTTTATTTTGTTTTATAATTTATGAACACATTACATATGTTCTTCTATGTTTTCTAATATTACATTTAAATATATTGATAAAGAAAAAGAGAAATTGGATACTATTTATATTTATCAAATTTGCAAACATTTTTAAGGGAGATTAAAAGAAATATGAAAGAGCTTTTCTTGTGCATTAATGATAGGAGTATAAATTGGTGCAGCCTTTTTATTTGGATTTCTCTGTTTATGTATGTTGTGGCATATATGAAATATAAAGGGAAACATATATTACATATATCATATATAGCCACACAAAATCTCATATAATTACAAACATCTATGTATAATATATATGCATGGGTAGTGTCGTGCGTGTGTGCTCAGTTGTGTCTGACTCTCTGCTGCATGCACTACAGCCCACCAGGCTCCTCTGTTCATGGAATTCTCCAGGCAAGAGTACTGGAGTGGGTTGCCATTCCCTTCTCCAGGGGATCTTTCTCCAGGGACTGAACGCACATCTCTTGTGTCTCCTGTGTCTCCTGCATTGGCAGGCTGGCTTTTTACCACAAGTACCAGCTAGGAAGCCCATATGTAGTCATAAACTAGTTCAGTCAGTTCAGTTCAGTCGCTCAGTCATGTCCGACTCTTTGCGACCCCATGAATCGCAGCACACCAGGCCTCCCTGTCCATCACCAACTCCCGGAGTTCACCCAAACTCATGTCCATTGAGTCGGTGATGCCATCCAGGCATCTCATCCTCTGTTGTCCCCTTCTCCTCCTGCCCTCAATCCCTCCCAGCATCAGAGTCTTTTCCAACTCTTCGCATGAGGTGGCCAAAGTACTGGAGTTTCAGCTTTAGCATCAGTCCTTCCAAAGAACACCCAGGACTGATCTCCTTCAGAATGGATTGGTTGGATCTCTTTGCAGTTCAAGGGACTCTCAAGAGTCTTCTCCAATACCACAGTTCAAAAGCATCAATTCTTTGGCGCTCAGCTTTCTTCACAGTCCAACTCTCACATCCATACATGACCACTGGAAAAACCATAGCCTTGACTAGATGAACCTTTGTTGGCAAAGTAATGTCTCTGCTTTTAAATATGCTGTCTAGGTTGGTCATAACTTTCCTTCCAAGGAGTAAGTGTCTTTTAATTTCATGGCTGCAATCACCATCTGCAGTGATTTTGGAGCCCCCCCAAATAAAGTCTGACACTGTTTCCACTGTTTTCCCATCTATTTGCCATGAAGTGATGGGACCACATGCCATGATCTTGTTTTTTGAATGTTGAGCTTTAAGCCAGCTTTTTTGCTCTCCTCTTTTACTTTCATCAAGGGTTTTTTTTAGTTCCTTTTCATTTTCTGCCATAAGGGTGGTGTCATCTGCATATCTGAGGTTATTGATATTTCTCCCGGCAATCTTGATTCCAGTTTGTGCTTCTTCCAGCCCAGTGTTTCTCATGATATACTCTGCATATAAGTTAAATAAGCAGGTTGACAATATACAGCCTTGATGTACTCCTTTTTCTATTTGGAACCAGTCTGTTGTTCCATGTCCAGTTCTAACTGTTGCTTCCTGACCTGCATACAGGTTTCTCAAGAGGCAGGTGAGGTGGTCTGGTATTCCCATCTCTTTCAGAATTTTCCACAGTTTATTGTGCTCCACACAGTCAAAGGCTTTGGCATAGTCAACAAAGCAGAAATAAATGTTTTTTCTGGAACTCTCTTGCTTTTTCGATGATCCAGGGGATGTTGGCAATTTCGTCTCTGGTTCTAAATTAGTTAATATTCTCTAATTCAATTTTGGGAAAATAAAGTCTAAAAAAACCTGAAATTAAAGAAAAAAACCTTCAAAATTAGTTCTCACAATTAGAAAAAGTTATGAACACACAGACATAGTTAGCAAGCTCCTTCCCACTTGGGCACTTGTCACCGTCCCTTCCCTCTGAACCCTGTGACCAAGGACACACAGCGCCCATGAGGGGCTGGTTCATGTCCCAGACTCCGCCCCTTCTGAGTTTCCATCACGTTGTCCCATTTATTTCTTCCCCTGGTCCTCACGACACCTGTCCTCACTCAGAATGTAAATTCCCCGAGAGGAGGGACCAGGCCAACCTGGGCCTCCACTGCGCTAAGGTCCAGTAGGTGTCCAGTAAGCACCTGTGGGGAAATGAAGGCCTAGTGAAGAGGAAACGGCCTTTCTTGGACTAAACTGGTCAAGATATGGCAGGCCTGAAGGAACAGAAGTGCTTTGTGTTCCAGTATTGCGCCAATAGAATAATCACGTCTGACTTTTTGGCCAATACGCACTGTTCTCCAGAGAAACGCCTTTCTGAAATCCTAGGTAAAATGCTAGGGGCATCTCCTTTTTGCTGAAAAGCCTCTTGCAAGGCCTTCAGTGATTAGACTTTCAGACACTACAGCGTAAGATAAAATTAAGAGATCTGGGAGGTTAGGAAAACTGATTTGAATATATCAGATTTCTTGAAAAAGATTCTTCGTATGCTATTTGTTGCTGCTGTTTATTTGCTAAATTGTGTCCGACACTTTTGTGATCCCAGGAACTGTAGCCCACCAGATTCCTCCGTCCATGGGTTTTCCCAGGCAAGAATACTGGAGTGGGCTGCCATTTCCTCCTCCAGGGGATCTTCCCAACTCAGGGATCGATCCCACCTCTCCTGCATTGGCAGGCAGATTCTTCTACCGCTGAACCACCAGGGAAGTCCACTTGTATACCATAGACTGTGTTAAAATGTATGCATACACTTTTCAATATGCTTTGCCATAATATCTGAAGCTTGTAAGTGTACTCACCATAAGTATACAAAGCAAGCCAAGGGAAGCAAAGCGTAAGTCTCTTGATATATAGTATTTTAATTATAGCCCTAAATTAATGTCATGTTCTCAAGAGAGTTCTAATTTCATAAATACATTAGAAATTCAAGTAACATCAGAAGGATTCCAGCCATTTTTATTCTACCCATGTTTCTGCCATGCCAAATACAATTGCCTGGGGAATTTATCTTACATTTAGGGACAGAAGTTATGACTTTTGTACCATTTGAGCAGCCTCAAATTGGAGGGAAGCCTGACCTTTAGGGCAAATGTAAGAAGAGAGAGTGCATATTTGAGGCAAAACTCACTTTGTGCCAGGCTCTTTTAACTACAGTACTCTAAACTATGGGGCTTCCCTTGTGGCTCAGCTGGTAAAGAAACCTCCTGCAGTGTGGGAGGCTGGGGTTCAGTCCTTGGGTTGGGAAGATTCCCTGGAGGAGGGAATGGTATAAATTTCAGGAGAAAAAAGGTCTTTAAACTCTTGGACATTAGAGCCATTTTTCAAGAACAGGAACTAACCGTGTCATCTACACTGGAGATAGTGTTGACAGTATTGAAGAGCTTCCGCCAATGTCCAGTAAACCTGATGAGGAAAGAGAGGTGGACAGGTAACTCCAGCTCCTGGAGACTGTCAGAAGCCTGAGGGTTTTGCCTCTGGCTTCCCGTCTTCCAGCCTGGCTCTCTCTGCCCTGGTGAAAGGCTTTCACTCTCTTGGGAGCCAGGCTGGTGGGCCCAGAGCAGCAGTAGAGGGATAAGGATTAGCTGGGAGTCCAGATCCCCTCGTGCGGAGCCCAGGACTTAGGAGAGACAGGCTTTAAGGCTGTGTGTGGTCACTTGCCTGGGAGCTGGGCAGTGTGTGCAGAGGCGTGGTCCCTATCAATGGATGGGGAACGTCCACATGTATCACTTGAGCCTTTACACAGGGCAGGTCCCAAAGCCTGCAGCCTCTGGCCATTTGACCAGGGAAGGAGGCACGGAGGAGCCCTCTGATCCTTGAGGCAGTGGCTGGTCTCATTATGAAAACTGTCTTTGGCTTCCTATTTTGACTGTGGGTTCCATTTCTAAAAAATTGTGGTAAAATAAAATTTGTCATCTTCACCATCTTAAGAGTGCCGTCCTCTGGCATGTGTTCCCATTGCTCTGAACCATCGCCACCATCCCTCTCCAGAGCTCTCTGCATCTTGTACAGCTGAAACTCTGTCCCCATCAAACAACTCCTCATCTCCCCTTCCTCCAGCCCCTGGTGACCGTTTCACTTCCTGTTTCGAACCTGACTGCTCTAGGGACCTCATGTAAGTGGACTCTTATAATTGACCTTTGGTGTCTGGCTTATTTTACTTAGCATATTGTCCTCAAGGTTCGTCCGTGTTGTTGTGTTTTTTAAAAATTTAATTTCTCTTTTATATCACAGTAAGCTGATTCACAATACTGTGTTAGTTTCAGGCGAACAGCAGAGTGACTCATTTATACATAGACATATACCCATTCTCTTTCAGATTCTTTTCCCATATAGATTATGATAGAATATTGAGTAGAGCTTCCTGTGCTGTACAGTTGGTTCTTGCTGATCATCTACTTCATATGTAGCGCTGTGTATCCATGTTGTTACATTTATCAGAATTTCCTTTCTTTTTAAAACTGGAAAATATTCCATTATACGTACATACCACATGTTTATGCATTTATCTGTCAGTGGGATACTTGGGTTGTCTCCACCTTTTTGCTACTGTGAAGATTATTCAGGGGGATAGAAATATCTCTGAGTCTCTTTCAATTCTTTGGGTGTATATCTAGAAGTAGAATTGCTTGATCATATTGCAATTCTATTTTTTTTTTTTTCGCGGAACCGCCATGCTGTTTTTGGTAACACTGCCTCACTTTAACGGGCACCAACTGCACAGGGACTCCAGTGTCTCCGCATCTCTGCCCCTAGTTACATGTCAGGGGACAAAGCATACCACCGTGACATAGCTACTTCATTTCAAAAACTGCCATCATAGCTGCTTTATCTTTTCTCTCCTCGCAAACGTTTCTCTCACATCGATTTTTTTCCTTTCAAAGGCCCAGTTGGTTTAGTTTTGGCTTGGGGCCTGGGTGCACAGAGCGGCCAGGACACCAGGAATAAGCCTTATCGTTTACAATTATCATGAATTATCATACATTATATTGTTGGGGGCATTTTGCCCCTTGTAAAATGCTTTTACATTTGTTACCACTTTGATCCTGTCCTATAAAGTCAGTAAAGCATTTGTTATCATCTCCCCCAAAGATGCAGACGTTGGGGCTCGTAGAAGCTCAGTGTCCTGCTTAGGTTGTGTGACCAATGGCACACCTTCTGATTTGTGATACATTTGCTGCTTTTCCCATCATACTGTGAGATTTCTCTTTCCACTCAACAGGCACAGAGACCAGTGTGATTATTCTCTTTCCAGATGTAGGAAGGAAAGAAGAAGCAAGTAACTTCTGACTCAAACACTTAATGCTGCTGTAAAATACACAGCTAGTGTCTGTTTTGGGCTCTGCATGGAGTTCTCTCTAAATTCTCTTGGTCCCACCATTGGCTCCAGCTGCTGCTGCAGCAGCCGAGTCCAGGAGGCTTAGACCAGTTTCTCTTCTGTAGAATTAGAGGGCACTTCACCTTGATTCTGCCCTGGGGTCCTCTGAAGAAACATCTGACTTCATGGTGTGGGGTACCTGTGGGAACTTCTCATCACTCACACCTGTGTACTCTGGAAGAGGGGTGGAGTTACAACTCACAGAATTACCTTTGATCATTTGGAAATGGAAGTAAGTGGATAAAGAGATTAATGTCTCCCAGAAAGATGTTTCTGAGATGCATTCCATAAAAGGTCCTTCCAAAAGAGCTGACAGGGGAGGCAGGGGGAAAGAGAGACAGAGAGACTGGACCAAAGAAAGTAAGAAGTCTTAAATAAGAAAAACAGACTGAGACACATAGGATAGAATAAGAAAATATAATATGCATGTGATTGGAATTCTGAAGGATGCTGCTGCTGCTGCTAAGTTGCTTCAGTCGTGCCTAACTCTGTGTGACCCCACAGACGGCAGCCCACCAGGCTCCTCCATCCATGGGATTTTCCAGGCAAGAGAACTGGAGTGGGGTGCCATTGCCTTCTCCAATTCTGAAGGATAGAATGGGGAAAATCAGTATTAGAAGATAGTGTTGGAGAATTTTCTAAAATTGATAAAAGATAAGAATTCTTAGATGCAGGAAGCACAATAAATCACAGAAAAGAGAAATAAAATGAAATCCACACCTTGACATAAAGAAGTAAACTAAAAAACAACAAAGATGATGGGAAGAGAGTAAAAGCAGACAGAAGAGATGGGTCGCTCCCAAAGGAATAGCAACAAAACTGGCCGCTGACTTCACAGCAGCAACAATGGAAACCCAAAGAAAAAGTGACTGTTAACCTAGAATTGTGGATGTGGGTTAACTATCATGTGAAGGTGGAAATGAAATAAAGACATCTTTAGGGCTTCTCTGTGGCTCAGACGGTAAAGAATGCAGGAGACCCAGGTTTGTTTTCTGGGTCTGGAAGATCCCCTGGAGAAAGGAGTGGAAATCTACTCCAGTATTGCCTAGAGAATTCTATTGACAGAGGAGCCTGGTGGGCTACAGTCCATGGGGCTGCAAAGAGTCAGACACAAATGAGCGACTATACTTTTTCTTCTTTAGGAAGCCAAACTTCAAGAGTATTTATCACCAAAAGGCGTCCACAAAGAATTTTTGTATTCCAGAAAAAGGAAATATATTCCAGATGTATTCCAGAAAAAAGGAAACTGATCCCAGAAGATGTGAGAGTCAAGAATGAAGAATAAGCAAAAACTGACTGTAAAATAATAAAAACACTTCTAATTTTCAGAGGAAAAAATTCAACTAAAATGTTGCATGATGTCATGTAAGATGGAGAAATGATAATTGAAGAGTTCAAAAGCCCTTTATTGTTCAAGAGAAGCACAGAGATATAAAAACTTAGAATTTCCAGTTACCTATTCATATTACAAGCTTAAGAATAATTACTGGAAGAAAAAAATAGAATGTATAATTCTTATAACAGGAAATATAAAACAATGGAAAATTTCCCTTAATCAATCTAAGGGAAGCAGAAAAGATACTCAAAAAAAAAAAAAAAAAAAA
>SJYX01001290.1:166386-208963 GCA_006410675.1 Oreotragus oreotragus
ATAGCATATTCAAAAGCAGAGACATTACTTTGCCAACAAAGGTCTGTCTAGTCAAGGCTATGGTTTTTCCTGTGGTCATGTATGGATGTGAAAGTTGGATTGTGAAGAAAGCTGAGCGCTGAAGAATCGATGCTTTTGAGCTGTGGTGTTGGAGAAGACTCTTGAGAGTCCCTTGGACTGCAAGGAGATCCAACCAGTCCATTCTGAAGGAGATCAGTCCTGGGTGTTCATTGGAAGGACTGATGCTGAAGCTGAAACTCCAGTACTTTGGCCACCTCATGCTAAAAGTTGACTCATTGGAAAAGACTCTGATGCTGGGAAGGATTGAGGACAGGAGGAGAAGGGGACGACAGAGGATGAGATGGCTGGATGGCATCACTGACTCAATGGACGTGAGTCTGAGTGAACTCCGGGAGTTGGTGATGGACAGGGAGGCCTGGCATGCTGCGATTCACGGGGTCACAAAGAGTCGGACACAACTGAGCGACTAAACTGAAATGAACTGAAGATCCTACAATCTATGAATTTGAGAATTCATATTGAATAAAGCTGAGCATTCCTCATACAATTTTATTGACTATCTCCTGGACAGCCTACACATGCAGATAGAACAATCAAGATTGGTTTAAAAAAATCATAACACTCTGTTTCTTTATCGTCAATCCATACACATAAGACTATATATCTTAAACTGTCAGTGCACTCTTAGGTAATAGAGAAAAAGTGTGACTCTTGGTTCCAAACTAAGGATATCTCTTAAAACTGTGGTTAATGAAAAGGGTTGAATTTTTAACTGTAGCTAAGGATTCTAACATAGATTTGGGATAGGGAGAATGTAGAAAAGAAAGCCAAATAGGACCCCTGGAAATTGTTCTTTGTGGTCAATGGACAATTGTTTGAGGTATATCCCAAATCTTGATTGCAAATATGGCCATGACTGCATTAAGTCACATGCATGCATAGACTCACACTATTTTCCATGGAAAATAATTTCTGGTATCTCTGAAAGTGATCTCCCAGAGTTAAAATGGAATTGTGAAATGAAACCTTACTCATTCCTTGTGAAATCCAAGAGAGAGACTTTTCCGAGAGAGATGGGAAGCGAGGTTTCACTAGGTCTTCCATCGTTACTGCTGCTAAGGCATTAATACTGGAGGACACTGTGCTGTAAAGGGAAATCAAAACTTTAATGTATATGTAAACTTTAATGCCTTAACTAGGTATAAGAAAAAGAAAACACTGTCACTTCTGAAATGTAACCAGATTTCTACTACATTATTTTTTAAATTATTTACTGAAGTATAGTCGATGTACAATGTTGTGGCAGTTTCTGTCACACAGCAAAGTTATTCAGTATATATATGTATCTATTATATGTACATACATATACATATTCTTTGTCATATTAGTTTCCATTATGGTTTATTNTAATGCCTTAACTAGGTATAAGAAAAAGAAAACACTGTCACTTCTGAAATGTAACCAGATTTCTACTACATTATTTTTTAAATTATTTACTGAAGTATAGTCGATGTACAATGTTGTGGCAGTTTCTGTCACACAGCAAAGTTATTCAGTATATATATGTATCTATTATATGTACATACATATTCTTTGTCATATTAGTTTCCATTATGGTTTATTATAAGATATTGAGTACAGTTTCCTGTGTCATATAGTAGGACTTTGGGTTTTTTTTTTTAATCTATTTTACCTACTACATTATTTTTTAATAATTACATCATCCTCTTTCTGGACGCTGTCATCCAAGAATGATTCAGGCAAATCCATAGGCTTAATAGTGAGAAAGGATAATTTAATGTTGCTTCCATTTTGCAATTAATCCTTATTATCCATGAAAGAATCTCTTAGATCATGCAGTATTACTAGATAACGACTTTAANTCTTTCTGGACGCTGTCATCCAAGAATGATTCAGGCAAATCCATAGGCTTAATAGTGAGAAAGGATAATTTAATGTTGCTTCCATTTTGCAATTAATCCTTATTATCCATGAAAGAATCTCTTAGATCATGCAGTATTACTAGATAACGACTTTAAGGTACATTTTTCTTTATGCATAGAAAGGACTATCATAAGTCCTCACTAACATTCACCACAAATATTAATAATATTAATTTGCTGGCTCTTCACTAACATATGTTGTACACGATAATAATAAATATAACACAGGAATAAAGCGCAGTGAATAAGCTCAAACACAAAACAAGACTCTTTGGACAGTATGTATCATTCAGCCTGGAACAGGTCTGTATTCTGAGCTTTCCACGTGCCCATGCTTTAGTTACATGCATATTTTAAACTAAGACTGTAGGTCCTTATTTTTGACCATCAGCAACATTCACCCTTGACTGATTATCATTATTGTGACTGTATGGGGTATGTGATGATGTTTTAGACAGTAGGGACTAAAGATAAAAGCAAAGACATGACAACAGTCAGCCAACCCTCATAGAGAAGAGTCAGACTGACAGAAAGGAGACATGGAATAATTACCTATTTAGGGCCACTTGTGCCCATGTCCAGAATTCAACTTTATCCCCCCAAATATCCAGTAATAAAAGAAACATCCCAAGAAGGGAAACTTGTATTATTAGAGTCCTAGTTCATACCTTAATGTTCCACTGTAAGCACAGGCCACAAAAAGTCCAGGAAGTCCCGGATAATCTTGCAGAATGTCCAGTACCAAATAAGGCATGAGCTGAAAAATTCCAAAATTTACTCTTGAATACTATTGGCTATGAAATAAAATCAATTAACATCTCATTTATCTTGTGGTATTCAAGAACTAAAGGAAGATATTCCACACAACTGAAATGTCCAAATATGAAAAATTAAACTCTTCACCTGCTAACGTTTAAATAAAAGAATAGAATAGTAGTTAAGGGTATAGGCTCTGGATTCAGACAGATGTGGCTTTTGTTATTTAGTTTCTCTGAGCCTCAGTTTCCTCATCTGTAAAATAGGAATAATAATCCTAACCTCATAGAGTTGCTACAAAACTTAAATTAGATCATCTATGTAAGTTCTTAGTATAGAACACAGAATATAGTAAAGGCTCAGTAATACACAGCTGTTCTCATTTTTTGGAATAATAAATCAATTTAAAGGAAATATTTTTACATACCTCTGTGCTTAAGTAAGAAGCATTCACTTAATTTAACTTCACTTGATGACTCAAATTTATACCTGTGAACTTCAGTCACTATTCGGGATTGAAAATGTAATTAGAGCTACTTATACAGTTGATCCTTGTACAAAATGAGTTTGAACTGTGTGGGTCTGCTTATATGTGGATTTTTTTTTAATATAGAAAAATATACATGTAGAACATCATATGCATGACTTTGTTGAAGTGGATAACCTATCCTTACACAGGTATGACATGAGTGATATTTAAGATGAAAACAACATGTTAGGGTTTTTTTACTGTTTTATTACTGATTTCAAAGAATTGTGTTACTGCACAGTATGCCTTTTTCTAATAACTGCAGAAACTGCAACAACCAACCATCGCCAAGTAAATGATTTAAAAGAAAAACACACAACAATGCTTTTAACACTATATTATGAATATGACTGTTATACTGTATGCCAGCAAGACTTTCTAACAATTCATTCATTAGGGTATAGGCGAGGCTAGCATGAAGTAATCATATCAATTACACTAGGTTACAAATAGCTCAGTTGGTAAAGAATCTGCCTGCAATGCAGGAGACCCTGGTTTGATTCCTGGGTTGGGAAGGTCCCCTGGAGATGGGAAAGGCTACCCACTCCAGTGTTCTGGCCTGGAGAATTCTATGGACTGTAAAGTCCATGAGATCACAAAGAGTCAGAGATGACTGAGCAACTTTCACAAGTTAAGCAATCATATTGCAGCTTCTTTGTCAATGCATGAACTGCCTTGAAAATTTTCCCAGGTGTTTCCATATAGTTTTCTATTGTTTATTTGTTTGTTTGTTTTTGGCCCCGGGTCTTTGTTAGGGCACTTGGGCTTTCTCCAGTTGCCATGAGAGGGGCCACTCTCTGATCGCGGTGAGCAGGTTTCTCATCGCAGTGGCTTTCCTTGGTATAGAGGACGGGCTCCAGTAGTTGTGGCACACGGGCTTAGCTGCTCTGCAGCATGTGGGATCATCCCGGGACCAGGGCTAGAACCCGTGTCCCCTGCGTTGGCAGGCAGGTCCCTCACCACTGGACCATCAGGGAAGTCTCACCATTCTTCATTCTTGTTATGTCTGCTAAATAAAAATTTTCCAAATGCTTTATAGAAACTAAAAATGAATAATGTGCCTTTGATCCAAGAACATGAATACTCTCCTCCCAGCTAATAAACCTTGGGAACGTCATTTCTGCACGTAAGAAAGACATGATACTGGACCTGGTCTGGTGCAGACACTTTCTTGGCTGTCCAAGGATCACAGTCATGGTACCTGGAATAGAGGGCGAGCCCACAAAGCACTGAGCAGACAAGGATCACCCAGAGTCCCACGAGATTGATGTAGAGAGACCTAATGAAGTGAAAACAAACAAGTAAACGACAATTTTAATTTCCACCTCAAAGATGAGGAAAACTGTGAAACAGAAGAGACTTTCATGACTATATTCAATAGACATGCATTCTCTTCGGGTGTCAAAAATGCTACTTCTTTATTCTGGCCTAACCTTCTGTTTATGAGGTCAATCAACACTGTATTTGGAAATATTTGGAGTAGATGGGGTTTTGCCACTGAATGAATATATCCTCCTGGTCAGAGTTCCATGGGTGTTATTAGCTTTATAATGTTTAACTACACTACTTTGGGCTTCCCTGGTGGCTCAGCAGTAAAGAGTCCAACTGTCAATGCAGGAGATGCAGGTACCATCCCTGGGTCAGGAAGATCCCCTGGAGAAAGAAATGGCAACCCACTCCAGTACTCTTGCCTGGGANGAACATCATATGCATGACTTTGTTGAAGTGGATAACCTATCCTTACACAGGTATGACATGAGTGATATTTAAGATGAAAACAACATGTTAGGGTTTTTTTACTGTTTTATTACTGATTTCAAAGAATTGTGTTACTGCACAGTATGCCTTTTTCTAATAACTGCAGAAACTGCAACAACCAACCATCGCCAAGTAAATGATTTAAAAGAAAAACACACAACAATGCTTCTAACACTATGTTATGAATATGACTATTATACTGTATGCCAGCAAGACTTTCTAACAATTCATTCATTAGGGTATAGGCGAGGCTAGCATGAAGTAATCATATCAATTACACTAGGTTACAAATAGCTCAGTTGGTAAAGAATCTGCCTGCAATGCAGGAGACCCTGGTTTGATTCCTGGGTTGGGAAGGTCCCCTGGAGATGGGAAAGGCTACCCACTCCAGTGTTCTGGCCTGGAGAATTCTATGGACTGTAAAGTCCATGGGATCACAAAGAGTCAGAGATGACTGAGCAACTTTCACAAGTTAAGCAATCATATTGCAGCTTCTTTGTCAATGCATGAACTGCCTTGAAAATTTTCCCAGGTGTTTCCATATAGTTTTCTATTGTTTATTTGTTTGTTTGTTTTTGGCCCCGGGTCTTTGTTAGGGCACTTGGGCTTTCTCCAGTTGCCATGAGAGGGGCCACTCTCTGATCGCGGTGAGCAGGTTTCTCATCGCAGTGGCTTTCCTTGGTATAGAGGACGGGCTCCAGTAGTTGTGGCACACGGGCTTAGCTGCTCTGCAGCATGTGGGATCATCCCGGGACCAGGGCTAGAACCCGTGTCCCCTGCGTTGGCAGGCAGGTCCCTCACCACTGGACCATCAGGGAAGTCTCACCATTCTTCGTTCTTGTTATGTCTGCTAAATAAAAATTTTCCAAATGCTTTATAGAAACTAAAAATGAATAATGTGCCTTTGATCCAAGAACATGAATACTCTCCTCCCAGCTAATAAACCTTGGGAACGTCATTTCTGCACGTAAGAAAGACATGATACTGGACCTGGTCTGGTGCAGACACTTTCTTGGCTGTCCAAGGATCACAGTCATGGTACCTGGAATAGAGGGCGAGCCCACAAAGCACTGAGCAGACAAGGATCACCCAGAGTCCCACGAGATTGATGTAGAGAGACCTAATGAAGTGAAAACAAACAAGTAAACGACAATTTTAATTTCCACCTCAAAGATGAGGAAAACTGTGAAACAGAAGAGACTTTCATGACTATATTCAATAGACATGCATTCTCTTCGGGTGTCAAAAATGCTACTTCTTTATTCTGGCCTAACCTTCTGTTTATGAGGTCAATCAACACTGTATTTGGAAATATTTGGAGTAGATGGGGTTTTGCCACTGAATGAATATATCCTCCTGGTCAGAGTTCCATGGGTGTTATTAGCTTTATAATGTTGTTTAACTACACTACTTTGGGCTTCCCTGGTGGCTCAGCAGTAAAGAGTCCAACTGTCAATGCAGGAGATGCAGGTACCATCCCTGGGTCAGGAAGATCCCCTGGAGAAAGAAATGGCAACCCACTCCAGTACTCTTGCCTGGGAAATACCACAGACAGAGGAGCCTGGTGGGCTACAGTCCATGGGGTTGCAGGCGAGTCAGATACGACTTAGCGACTAAAGAACAACTGTAACAAATTACACTACTTCAGGAGCTTTTGTCACGAAAAAGAGACTTTAATAGTCAACAGAGCAGTGACTTATTCATTTTCCCTTTGCATGACATTGTTAGCATCTACATAGCAACTCACCAAAGTTGTTTAAATGTGGTTTGTGATGCCATCCATTAAATAGGAAAGGCAAACCTACATCCCTAGACAGATATCTTCCAAAATAATGTTCAGCATTTCAATACATGGTATGTGCTCCAGTAGAATGTAAAGGTTTCTGTAATAGCACTGAAGTCAGCCCTGAGCATAAATCTTAGCTCTACCATATGTGACATTAGGCAAGTAAATTAACCTCTCTGATCCTCAGTTTCTTCACTGACAGCTAGAACCAACAATGCATACCTCACTGAGTTATATATGTAAGACTAAATAAAACAGTGTCTATCATGTAATACAATAGCATGTAATAACCACTTGTTAAATGCAAGTCAGTGAAATTACTAGTGTTAATATCATTGAAGGCTATGTCTTATCAGGGAAGCCCTATTTTAATAAGCAGTTGATAGGGAATATTTCTCCCACTAAGGTGGCTACAGTTTTTTCCCCCAAGGGTACTACAGTGGACTCCTGGACTGAAGAGAGGTGCCCACCCCACCACCAACTCTTACCTCCTTCCCCAGGGCAGCCTGCACAGAAAGATGACTAGATTCAGAGGTTTAAAGGCTGAGTTCCCTCAAGTCAACCTGGAACAGCCTGAAGGGTCATCTCAGGTCTAAAGCTCCTGTTGAGGCCTCTGTTGAGACGGCATTTCAGCCTAGCTTCTCCCCTGGCCAATCTCCCCTTCCTTCTCTTCTATGGTGGTGATTCCCTAGGAGACTCTGGCATGCTAACCTCCATCTCAAAGTCTGCTTCCGGGAGAACCTAACCTGCAAGAAGTCCCAAACAACAGATTGCGAGTCTTCCCTTGATTGACTACATTCACTGTGTGTTTTGTTACTGCTTAATGAGTAAGGGATAACCAAGTCTACTGTATAGCACAGGGAACTCTGCTCAATACTTTGCAACAAACTAAGTGGTAAAAGAGTTTGAGAAATAATAGATACATGTATATGTATAATTGAGTCATTTTGCTGTATTGTCAGGGAGTGTTAACAGGAGGATTCCTACCTGCTGTTTCTCACAAGTCCTTTGTTTCTTTTAAAGCGGAACAGCACACTGCTCCCAGGAACTGAGGTCATTGTGTGAGACAGGCTTGAATCTCCTTGAGTAAACATTCTCTTTACGACAAAACTGCTTAGTCTCAATCCCCTTTCTTGAGATATGGATTGTCTCCTGACCTTGTGACCATTATTAATCCCTTGTTCCCTTGGTGACAGTTGCTGTACATTTGGTTTTCTGATCTTTATCACGGTTGAAAGAAACTTCTTGTACCACAGCCTTTATATAGTCACAGAGAAATCATTAAAGCACCTTTGTCCATCAGAGCTTGGGTCCCCATGTCTGTCTGTCTGTCTGTCTGTCCGTCTTTCTCTCTCTCTCTCTTTCTCTCTTTCTTCTTTTCCTCTTTCTTTCTCTCCTTCTTTCTCTCTTTCTTTCTCTTTCTTCTTCTCTCTCTTTCTCTCTCTCTTTCTCTCTCTTTCTCTCTCTCTCTCTCTCTCTCTCTCTCTCTGTCTCTCTCTCTCTTTCTCTCTCCTCGGCTGATTCTTTGGAGCTCAGAGACCCATCATGCTCATTCTCCTGCCCAGGCTTCTAAGATTCTCTAGAGAAGGCACCTTGTGCCTTCACCCCACTCGAGAGGGCACCCGGTGCCTTCGTGAGAGACTCAAGTCCTGTGTCAAGGGCTTTATTGGTTTTCTGCATAAACCAGGGAGTATCAGCCTCTCTTTCACTTTCTTATCATCACCTTCTCCGGACAGCCAGGACCCAGTCCATTAAAGGACCCCAACAAGTGGCGTCCCAGATCAGGAACTCTGGTATACGTGGCACTTCGGTCAGAAGGACTCGGGACCTATTGAGGTCAGGACCTATTGAGGTTGGTAAGTACTAAGACATAGGTCAAACAGCTGGAAAGCCCCATCATTTCTCTACTTTACTTCACCATTTGTTTAAAGCTCAGGGACTTTTGGTTTCGTGCCAATGAATAGAGGCTTGCTTTCAAACAGTGGTTAAATGTAATCCTTGGTTCCCTGATAAAGGCAGTTTTTATTTAGAAATTTGGCACCAGGTCAAAGAAAATGTTGAGTGAGCCGCCAAGCAAGGAAAAAATATTCCAATTGATTTCTGGCCATTTCAAGGTAAATTCTAGTCCTCCTAATATTCAACCACAGACAGAACACTTATTGCATGTATACGAATTAGACAATGAAACTTTACAAAAGGCCCAATTAAAACAACACAAAATATTTCAAAATTTTCTTACTAGCCCTGCCCCGGCTGCTCCATATGCTCCTCCTCTGCCAACAGGAGCAACTCCAAAAGTCTCTCCTTTGTTAGAACCTAATGAAAGTTGTGCTAATTTTTTTGATAGATTAGAAACTATTTCCCATACTGTAATCAAAGAAGAAACCAAGAAACAGCTAGAGAAATTACTTTCTTATGAGAATGCAAATCAAGAATATCAAAGAGCTATTGCTGCAATTCATGAGACTGCGACTATTATTGATTATTTGAAGGCTCGTTACAATCTAGGATCAGAAACTCAAAAGACGCAAATGCTAGCTAAAACAATGGCTGCTGCTGCTGCTGCTAAGTCGCTTCAGTTGTGTTCGACTCTGTGCAACCCCATAGACAGCAGCCCATCAGGCTCCACCGTCCCTGGGATTCTCCAGAAAAGAACACTGGAGTGGGTTGCCATTTCCTTCTCCAATGCATGAAAGTGAAAAGTGAAAGTGAAGCTGCTCAGTCGTGTCCGACTCTTAGCAATCCCATGGACTGCAGCCTACCGGGCTCCTCAGTCCACGGGATTTTCCAGGCAAGAGTGCTGGAGTGGGGTGCCATTGCCTAAAGGGAAATAAAGGATGCTTTACATGTGGAGATATAAACCATTTAAAAGGGGACTGCCTAAGAAGGTTAATAAAAAACCTCCAAGAATTCGCCCTCACTGCCATAGAGGAATGCATTGGGCCAAAGATTGTAAATTTAAATTTGATATTGATGGAAAACCTATTTCAGGGAACTCCAAACAGGGGATTCCCCCCGCCAGGCACCTTACAACAAAAACCAGGGGCAAATTCTATCTTTTCCCTCAAACCCTCAATATCCAGCAATGCTACTGTTACCTAGATGAGTACCTTAAGCAGTCCCTTCTAGAGTACCTACTGGACTTCTTGGACCCCTGCCCCCACAAACCTTCAATCTTTTATTTGGCCGATCTAGTTTGGCTTCTAAAGGAATTATTGTTCACCCTGGAATAACTGATTCAAATTATAAAGGAGAGATTCAAATTATGATGTCATCTCAGATTCTATGGCAATTCAAAAAGGGGGACAAAACTGCTCAATTACTTCTTTTGCCTTACATTTCTATTAACTCCTCTAATAATGTACAGACAGGCAGATTCGGCAATACAGATAAAAAACAATCCTTATGGACATCATTGGTATCTGAATGTGCCTGATAAATATCAAAATTAATAATAAAAGATTTTCTGGTATCCTCGACACTGGATCTAGTGTGACTATTATTTCCAAACACTTATGGCCCAAATCCTGGCCTACACAAAAGGTCTCTTACCAAATTGCAGGAATTTCTCAAATCAAAGCACAAGAAATTTATCAAAACATTTAGATATGCCCATATAAAGGGCCAAAAGGCCAACCTACAACATTAAGACCTTATGTGATAAATGCACCCCTTAATCTAATAGAAAGAGACTTACTTATGCAATGGCGAACTCAAATATACATTCCACATTTTTCCTAGGGGCTACAGCTCATTTAACAAACAAAGCAATTATTAAAATAACTCAGAAGAATGACAAGCCTATTTGGACAGAGCAATGGCCCCTTACGAAAGATAAATTACAGGCTACTAAAGAACTTATAGATACACAATTAGAATTGAAACATATCAAGGAATCTTACTCTCCTTAGAACTCTCCTATTTTTATTATAAGGAAGAAATCTAACAAATGGTGTCTCTTAACAGACCTTAGAAAAGTTAATTCATCTATGAAACCTATAGATGCATTATAATGAGGGATCCCATCACCTACTGCTGCTGTTAAGTCACTTCAGTCGTGTCCGACTCTGTGTGACCCCGTAGATGGCAGCCCACCAGGCTCCCCCATCCCTGGGATTCTCCAGGCAAGAACGTTAGAGTGTGTTGCCATTTCCTTCTCCAATGCATGAAAGTGAAATGTGAAAGTGAAGTCTCTCAGTCGTGTCTGACCCTCAGCGACCCCACGGACTACAACCTACCAGGCTTCTCCATCCATGCAATTTTCCAGGCAAGAGTACCGGAGTGGGTTGCCATTGCCTTCTCCACCCATCACCTACTACTATTCCTCAGAATTGGCACATTATTATTACTGATTTACAAGATTTATTTTTTAATATACCTTTACACTCTTTAGACTGGGAGAAATTCACTTTCTCTCTCCCTTATCCTAATCACATCGGGCCTCATAAAAGATTTCAATAGACTATGTTACCTCAAGTTATGTGTAACAGTCCTAATATTTGTCAAAATTTTATATCCAAGGCTTTACTTCCTATATGACAGCAATTCCCTCATGCATGTATCATTAATAATATACTGTATCTACAAAAGGGAGAAATGATATTTTTGACACTGAATGGCCATGATATTCTTTAGATTCCAGAGAAAACTGATTAAAATAAAATCTTTTTTGAAATTGCAAAACCTATTCTTCTTACACATGCAATTAGGAAAAGGTTAACTTGTTAAAATACTTTTTTGGAGCTCCATTTCTGTCTGGGAAACAAAAACAGGCCTAAGAAAAAACCTAAAATTAACTCTTATCATGTCCTTGGGATACACAGCCCACTCTATCTAGGACTCCAGCCAAAAACGAATTGGTGGAATTTAAAAAAATAAAATAAAATAATAAAACAAAAAGATATTTTAAATTTCAAGTGGAAAACTATGCCTATCTATCTAAAATTATCTATGTCTCAATAAATGTCTTTGTTTTTGGATAATATGAAGTTAATAAGCTCTATTTAAATTCAAGTTAACATGAACTGAAAAATATTGAATATTAAATATAATGTTTATTTAAATATAAATATATAATTTAAATATAATTGCTAATCTAATCAAGTAATCAATATTAATATTAAGTAATACTTTTATTATGTCTAGGTTTAAGGTAAACTAAATTTGTCAACAAAAAGGTAACTCTTTATATATATATAAATATATAAATGAAATGAAAACTTTTAGATAAACTCTATTAAAAATAATTATATTTTAATAAACTAATCTATTATTATAATCTGTTATTATACTCTAAAATAATCTTTTAAGATTGGGGTAACTTAAATTTCTTGAGTTGTACTAAATTAAATAGTAAATAACTAGGTCATTTCCAAGTGAAATAAGATTTTAAAACATTAATTCAGTTCAGTTCAGTCACTCAGTCGTGTCCGACTCTTTGCGACCCCATGAATCGCAACATGCCAGGCCTCCCTGTCCATCACCATCTCCTGGAGTTCACTCAGACTCACGTCCATCGAGTCCGTGATGCCATCCAGCCATCTCATCCTCGGTCGTCCCCTTCTCCTCCTGCCCCCAATCCCTCCCAGCATCAGAGTCTTTTCCAATGAGTCAACTCTTCGCATGAGGTGGCCAAAGTACTGGAGTTTCAGCTTTAGCATCATTCCTTCCAAAGAAATCCCAGGGTTGATCTCCTTCAGAATGGACTGGTTGGATCTCCTTGCAGTCCAAGGGACTCTCAAGAGTCTTCTCCAACACCACAGTTCAAAAGCATCGATTCTTCGGCGCTCAGCTTTCTTCACAGTCCAACTTTCACATCCATACATGACCACAGGAAAAACCATAGCCTTGACTAGGCGGACCTTAGTCGGCAAAGTAATGTCTCTGCTTTTGAATATACTATCCAGGTTGGTCATAACTTTTCTTCCAAGGAGTAAGCGTCTTTTAATTTCATGGCTGCAGTCACCATCTGCAGTGATTTTGGAGCCCAAAAAAATAAAGTCTGACACTGTTTCCACTGTTTCCCCATCTATTTCCCATGAAGTGATGGGACCGGATGCCATGATCTTCGTTTTCTGAATGTTGAGCTTTAAGCCAACTTTTTCGCTCTCCTCCTTCACTTTCATCAAGAGGCTTTTTAGCTCCTCCTCACTTTCTGCCATAAGGGTGGTGTCATCAGCATATCTGAGGTTATTGATATTTCTCCCGGCAATCTTGATTCCAGCTTGTGTTTCTTCCAGTCCAGCGTTTCTCATGATGTACTCTGCATATAAGTTAAATAAGCAGGGAGACAATATACAGCCTTGACGTACTCCTTTTCCTATTTGGAACCAGTCTGTTGTTCCATGTCCAGTTCTAACTGTTGCTTCCTGACCTGCATACAGATTTCTCAAGAGGCAGGTTAGGTGGTCTGGTATTCCCATCTCTTTCAGAATTTTCCACAGTTTATTGTGATCCACACAGTCAAAGGCTTTGGCATAGTCAATAAAGCAGAAATAGATGTTTTTCTGGAACTCTCTTGCTTTTTCCATGATCCAGCGGATGTTGGCAATTTGATCTCTGGTTCCTCTGCCTGTTCTAAAACCAGCTTGAACATCAGGGAGTTCACGGTTCACATATTGCTGAAGCCTGGCTTGGAGAATTTTGAGCATTACTTTACTAGCGTGTGAGATGAGTGCAATTGTGCGGTAGTTTGAGCATTCTTTGGCATTGCCTTTCTTTGGAATTGGAATGAAAACTGACCTTTTCCAGTCCTGTGGCCACTGCTGAGTTTTCCAAATTTGCTGGCATATTGAGTGCAGCACTTTCACAGCATCATCTTCCAGGATTTGAAACAGCTCAACGGGAATTCCATCACCTCCACTAGCTTTGTTCTTAGTGATGCTTTCTAAGGCCCACTTGACTTCACATTCCAAGATGTCTGGCTCTAGATTAGTGATCACATCCTCATGATTATCTGGGTCGTGAAGATCTTTTCTGTACAGTTCTTCTGTGTATTCTTGCCACCTCTTCTTAATATCTTCTGCTTCTGTTAGGTCCATACCATTTCTATCCTTTATCGAGCCCATCTTTGCATGAAATGTTCCCTTGGTATCTCCAATTCTCTTGAAGAGATCTCTAGTCTTTCCCATTCTGTTGTTTTCCTCTATCTCTTTGCATTGATTGCTGAAGAAGGCTTTCTTATCTCTTCTTGCTATTCTTTGGAACTCTGCATTCAGATGCTTATATCTTTTCTTTTCTCCTTTGCTTTTCGCCTCTCTTCTTTTCAGTGCTATTTGTAAGGCTTCTCCAGACAGCCATTTTGCTTTTTTGCATTTCTTTTCCATGGGGATGGTCTTGATCCCTGTCTCCTGTACAATGTCACGAACCTCATTCCATAGTTCATCAGGAACTCTGTCTATCAGATCTAGGCCCTTAAATCTATTTCTCACTTCCACTGTATAATCATAAGGGATTTGATTTAGGTCATACCTGAATGGTCTAGCGGTTTTCCCTACTTTCTTCAATTTAAGTCTGAATTTGGAAATAAGGAGTTCATGATCTGAGCCACAGTCAGCTCCTGGTCTTGTTTTTGTTGACTGTATAGAGCTTCTCCATCTTTGGCTGCAAAGAATATAATCAATCTGATTTCGGTGTTGACCATCTGGTGATGTCCATGTGTAGAGTCTTCTCTTGTGTTGCTGGAAGAGGGTGTTTGCTATGACCAGTGCATTTTCTTGGCAAAACTCTATTAGTCTTTGCCCTGCTTCATTCCGCATTCCAAGGCCAAATTTGCCTGTTACTCCAGGTGTTTCTTGACTTCCTACTTTAGCATTCCAGTCCCCTATAATGAAAAGGACATCTTTTTTGGGTGTTAGTTCTACAAGGTCTTGTAGGTCTTCATAAAACCGTTCAACTTCAGCTTCTTCAGCATTACTGGTTGGGGCATAGACTTGGATAACTGTGATATTGAATGGTTTGCCTTGGAAACGAACAGAGATCATTCTGTCGTTTTTGAGATTGCATCCAAGTACTGCATTTCGGACTCTTTTGTTGACCATGATGGCTACTCCATTTCTTCTGAGGGATTCCTGCCCGCAGTAGTAGATATAATGGTCATCTGAGTTAAATTCACCCATTCCAGTCCATTTTAGTTCGTTGATTCCTAGAATGTCGACGTTCACCTTTGCCATCTCTTGTTTGACCACTTCCAATTTGCCTTGATTCATGGACCTGAACATTCCAGGTTCCTATGAAATATTGCTCTTTACAGCCCCGGATCTTGCTTCTATCACCAGTCACATGCACAACTGGGTATTGTTTTTGCTTTGGCTCCATCCCTTCATTCTTTTTGGAGTTATTTCTCCACTGATCTCTAGTAGCATATTGGGCACCTAATGACCTGGGGAGTTCTTCTTTTGATATCCTATCATTTTGCCTTTTCATACTCTTCATTAAAACATTAATTACTGAACACTAAATTCCTCTTACAAAAAGTTTTTCTTACAGAAAAACTAAAGAGATTTTAAACTATTAATAAATATATATTATATAAAATAAATATAATATATAATTTAATAAATATATTCACCAATCTATAAAAATACTAACATACAAGACACTTCATAGTTGCTAAAGAAAAAAAGATATAAGAAATGGCAAATAAAATGATGAATACAAAAATATAAACAGGGTTTATGACAAATGAAAGAAAATTTTATGACAAATGGATTTAACTCATTACCCTGAACCTTCTTCCTCTTCCTTCTTACATGTCTCAATCAATACAAATTCTTCTTTTATAGGGGCCACACCTCTCTGAGGTGAAACTATACAACATGTTATAACCCACCTATTAGCTTACTTTGCAATAATGAGAACGCTTAATTCTATAAAAACAGACAATGGCCCTTCCTATATTTCTAAACAATTCAAACAATTTTTACATTCATTCTCTATTAAACAGATTACAAACATTCCTTATAATCCACAAACACAAGACGTAATTAAAAAAACACATTACACACTGTAACTACAAATAGAAAATTAAATAAAGAAAAATACACAGGAACACTTTATCTTCCTTATCCAGAGCAGACTTTACTAGATTCTGATGCAATATATTTTTTAAGCCTATAACTACTGTTAATATAGCTTTATTTCTATTTCCAGTCTGTAAGATTCTTAAAACAGAATAACATCAACTTCAATGCCTGTTTCACAATACAAAACAAAAACTACATAAAAAGGATGCCATTTGCCAAATTAGTTATTTGTTCCTAAGAATATCAAAAGTGCAAAACATTCACCTTCTTTTCAGGTCTGTCTTGAAAGTATAATCATCTTCCTTGACACACTGAACAGAGAGATTTAACAGCTTCCAGGCTGCATTTCTTTTCCAAGGACAAGGTCAAATATATTTGGATATGAGCAACATTTCATTTATCAAGTTGTTCTGCATCAACTTTCAATAATTTCACTTAGGAAAAAATATTTGAATGTTTGCTCCTAATCCTTTGCCCCAAATAACACAAACCACTAAAAACACAGTCATATCCCATTTATATATATATATATCAGGAAAAATGTATATACTGAATGAAGAGAAAATCAACCCATTAATTCAAAACCACAGCCAAATACCAGTCCCAAACATATTTCTAGATGATTTTTTTTCTTTTGGACTGAAATATTTCCTAAGAATGTTTTCATCATTATCACTTTCCTTTCTTTCTATAACTATTGTTAATATAGCTTCATTTATTTAAAAATTTTTTAACTTACCACAAGGAGATATTTTGACAAAAGCAGAAAAGCATTTTGAAACGTTAAAGGACACCTCCCTTCCTCTGCCCATTTGCTATCAAGACAGGTTAACTAATCTATGGAAATCCAAGAAACTAATCTTACAGGGAAAGGGATATGCTTCTATTTCTCCAGATGGATCCAACGAACTCATATAACTTCCTCTTCAGAAGATTCACCTTAAGGGGGCCCCCAATGTTCAGACTAGACACAATACAACAAAAACCTCAGGAGGAAGGAATTCCAATACAAGCCATGGCGACTTTACAAATTTCCAAAAAACACTGCACTCAACGTCATCGACCTTATGATCTTCCTACTCGGGGACAGATAAAAACCCTTACTAATCAAACTGAAAATCTGATTTCTCAACAGGGAATGCCTCGGAATCCTGAAAGTATTTTTCTTCGCTATGCTTGCTTTGCTTGCTTTTGCTTCCCCCACTCAGGGTGACTTGATTGATCACACTTAATGGACTTATGTACCTAACACCCCTTTTTTATTGTAGGTTATAGAATGGACAGATATAGGAGCAATCGTATCCACTAATGACTCAACACATATGCCCCCTCCTTGGAACTTAGAGGGGCCCTCTCATCCTGAAAAAGAAGAAAAACTAATTAATATCTCTCTAGGTTATGAAGTCCTTCCTTTGTATATGGCCCCAACAGAATTATGCATAAATGTTAGCCGACAAACAGGCTTTTCGCTCTGCCTCTAAAAGAGGACTTTCGGACACTGCTTGGATTATTTACTACCCTTTCTTTGTCCGTGAACCATGTTTATACTATTGAAACTTTAGGGAAAGAGTTAAGGAAAGAACAAAGAACACTATGCAAACGGTTTACTAACAAGAACTTCAAATATATTCTTTCACTGGGACAAATGTCAGGCCAAATCAGGAAAATTAATGTTTATGGCTAATCATATGCTAAAGCTGAAACTCCAATATTTGGCCACCTCATGAGAAGAGTTGACTCATTGGAAAAGACTCTGATGCTGGGAGGAATTAGGGGCAGGAGGAGAAGGGGATGACAGAGGATGAGATGGCTGGATGGCATCACCAACTCGATGGACATGAATTTGTGTAAACTCCAGGAGTTGGTGATGGACAGGGAGGTGTGGCGTGCTGCAGTTCATGGGGTTGCAAAGAGTTGGACACGACTGAGCGACTGAACTGAACTGAATCATACAATTGTTGATTGGGGACCCCGTAGTATATGGTTATCTAACTGCTCAAATGATATTAACAACACTGTGTGTGATTATGTTACGCAAATAACATAGAAGGTTACTAATACGACAATGGAACATTACCATGACAGAGGACTTCTTGGGTGACTTGACAGTGGAATGGCACCCCCTGCCATCCTCGAATCGTCCTTGATAAGCAGATTGGGCCTAAACAATGAGACATCTGGAAACTTGCTGCAAGCACTGAGGAGCTTAGGACTTGGACTGGACATTTCACAGGGACCAATCGTAGTCATAGAAACTATTTCTTTCAACATAATCAATCATATTTTACACAAGCCTATGTTCTATGTAAAGAGGTGCCCTTTACTTCTGTTTTTATGATGGCGGCTTGGGTGCACATTTGTTCGAAATGGAAATTTTAAAGGCACCACATGCATTTTAATATCGTTGTCCATTGAATGTTCTGTCAGACTATCATTGAGCTGAGGCGTGGCATTCAAAGGTAGGGAAATGGTGTGGCACTGGGCCACAGCAGCTTGCAAGTTGGTTAATTTGCAGCCTGGGGAGGAGTTTTTGAAGCTCAAAGCACTCTTGTTTGTGCATGAAGATTCTGCGCTGCTGTTGGTGCACTTGGGGGCCTCCTCACTCAGCCCACTGGAGCTGGGGGGCTGCACGTTGACCTGGACTGTATAGGCCTGGGCAGCAAGTCATGATCCATGTGAGCCGGATAGCCTCCCTGTTGACACAATGGTGAACCACGGTGAATGCACTGAGGCTCAAACATGTGGCTCCAAAAAAGAAGCTAAAAACCAAGTCCAAAGGGTAATACAAAGAAACAGCCAAGGCCCCAAACATCCACAGGGCGACATACAAGAGCAAGGTAAGGCTGGCCCCCGGAAGCTGAGCATGGAAAGTGTGCTCGTTTTCCAGAGCTGATGTGGAAATCAGGGACGGAGACGTGGAGTCCTGATGACTGGCTTCGTTTTCACTGGCTGCCAGCTGCTGCTGCTCCTCGGTGGGCTCCTTCAGCTCATATATGCGCTCAGGGTGTCTTTTCAACTAAATAAATATGCTGAGAAAGTACATACAGTTTACGAAAGTGATGAAGCTGGTGGCCCATAGAAGGCTCCCAAGGAGGGTTCCCACGCCTTCCAGCAATAGGGTGCACTTGGCCGACTGCTGTAATTCTTGATGTTTGCTGCTGCAGTGATGCCACAAACTATGATGGGTATACCACCACCGATTGCGTAGAACCTGAGCATTGGTCTTGGTGGAGGTGGCAGCTCATCAGGGTCCTGGCATCTTTTAGCTTTTTTAGTGACTTGTTTGCAGATGTTCCGAGCTGTCACTCCCACCCATAGGACTGTAGCAAGAGTGGAATAATGAAGAATTATTCCAACTGCTTGGCAGATGCTGGCATTTCTAATTTGACTTATTCCTCCCACAAAGACCACACAGGTCAGAAAAATATGAAAGCACAAACTCACAAGCATGTGCCAGCCTTTGAGACTGATTCTAATCAAACTGTGATGGTATATGGAACTGACAGAGACCGCTAAGAGGCACGAGAGTAGAACGACAGCAGTAGTGTAGACCACAGCCTGCCTGGGTATAGAATTCGGATCCCGTCAGATCCATTAAAACTGCATAGTCACTAAGGGAGTAGCACTGAATGGTAGTGATATTTTCATCCGAATAGAGTATATGGCATCCATCTGACTTACAACCTCCTTGTCCATTCAACAAATCGAAATCCCACTGGGCAGCCACAGCGTCTGCTCCATGCGTAATTCGACGCAGCGTCACATTAACGGGGATGTGATAGGTATCAATGTTCACACCATATTCGGCAGCGTGTTCGGAGGCAGGACCTGCGCGAGCTCCAGGCTACCGCACACCACCTTGCCCTCGGCGGCGCCCGCCGCCCTCCCGGCCCCTTGGGGCCGCCGGTCGTGCTTGCAGCCCGGGGGCAGCGCGAGCAGCGCCAGCGGCGGCAGCAGAAGGGGCGGCGGCGGGCGGTCCCGCGGGAGCCCGGGCCTTCCCATGCTGCGGGCCAGGCGGCCGGCCGGGGCCTGCGGGCCGAGCGCTGCACCACTGGCCTAGCGGGCCGCCCCGGTGCCCCGGCGGACTGGAGCGCAGCGCGGGTCCCGCGGCGCCGGGAGTCTCGTGGTGGCCGGACATGCTCCTCCGCACCGACAGGCTCCTTTGTCCGCAGCTGCCGCGCTCGGCCTTCGGGGAGCCGCGGGGTCACGGCCGCGTGGGTCCCAGTGCCGCTCTACGGCCGGGCGGGAGCGCTGCTGCTTCCTCCACCTCCTCCTCCCATCACGTATTTTTAATATTCTCCCTTAATACAAACAGAATTGCTACTCCTCCTACTGCAATCACCTTGTTACTCTTAGAGTTTTAAAGCTTCAAAATGCCTGAAAGCCAACTCAGCCTTCTTTATCAGTATTAAGAATGCTGGTCACCAAGTTTATCTGAGGCCTCCTAAGAAGAAACCAGCCACGGCTCACACTCTGCGTAAGCCAAGATGGGCTGGAGACTCCCCTGACCATGCGGTCCTTCTGACCTCTGTACTTGCGTGTGCGAAGTCACTCAGTAGTGTCTCACTCTTTGCGGCCCCATGGACCGTAGGCGTCAGGCTCCTCTGTCTACAAGACTTCCCCGGCCCGCATACTGGAGTGGGGTGCCATCTCCTGCTCCAGGGGATCTCGCCGACCCAGGGATTGGGCCCGCATCTTTTATGTCCCCTGCTTTGGCAGGCAGGTTCTTTACCACTAGTGCCACCTGGGAAGCCCTCCAGAGGGCTCATGATAAGAGGTTGGAGGCCAACCTGTGTGCTTTGGGCCAATCACTCTTCCTACCTGGAACGCTCTCCCATTCTTCTCCACTGGCCCACACGTGGTCTTCCTTCAGGACCTGCCTGCTCAACAGGAATCTCTCATTCTTTCCTGCCTTCACATCCCAGGGCTTGAGGTGGAAAAGGGAACTCACATTTACTGGATCCCTACCACATGCCTGACAAACACAGTATTTTATCATTCCTCCACAAGATGTGTGATATGCTCATTGTATAAGTTTAGAAACTGAAGTTCAGAGAGTCTAAGGAACTCACCCCATTACTCAAGTAGCAAGCGTTAGAACCAGGTTATAAACCCATAACTGTGTCTGAATACAAAATGAAACAACACATCTGGCAGTACAATGCTCTAGAACATTTCCTCTACTGTTACATTGTTTCAGGGAACTGTTATACCTCTAGAGTTATTCCATTTTTCACATAGTTGCATATATTTTCCTTCATGATTGTTGTTCAGTCACTAAGTCATGTCCGACTCTTTGCAACCCCAAAGACTGCAGTACACCAGGCTTCCCTGTCCTTCATTATCTTCCAGAGTTTGCTCAAACTCAGGTCCATTGTGTCGATGATGTCATCCAAACATCTCATCCTCCGTCCTTTATGATAAGAGCCACATATTTATAATTTTTATTCCTTATATTTCCTTATACAAACAGATACAAAATAAATGCCTATTTATTTGATAAGGTTTGTTTTACTTAATAATTGATATAAATTTTCTTTTGGCCACATCATGTGGCATGTGGGATCTTATTCCCCCAACCAGGGATCAAACCCTCACCCCTTGCTGTGGAAACAGAGTCTTAACCACTGGACCACCAGGAGCACAGCACCACCCATCAGGAGAAAACTGAATTAAAGATTTGCTGAGTGTAGCTCTGCCCCCAAGAGCAAGACCCAGTTTTCCCCACAGTCAGTCCCTCCATCAGGAAGCTTGCACAAGCCTCTTATCCTCATCCATCAGAAGGCAGACAAAAGAAACAGAGGTCTTTGATATAAATATTTTAAAATATCTGACTCAAAACATACAGTACCACTTTGTTCTATGTGATCCTTTTGTAAGTATATCATTTATCTCTTAGAATTTCATGATACAAAAGACAAACTCCAGCAAAGCTTGACTTCTGAGCATCCATAAAGATAATTGATAGTTATTCATGATTCATATACCATAGTTTGGCTTACAGTTTTGCCTGGAACCTGCTTTTACAGGAAATATATCTCTGCACTTGGGATTGGTTCACACCATAGATGCTGGTCCACGTGAAGGTTCCTCCTATAATAATCGTCCAGAATGTGTGTCTTTGCAAAGGGTTAGGATTAAAGCTAAATGAAAACAAACAGAAAACAAATTTGAACTCTCAGTAAACTATTACAGAAATCTTTCTAGAGTGTTTTGGAAGCAAGCAATGTATACTTACATAAATATAAACAAATATATATATATATACACACACAAATATGTACAGACTGATTAAGTAATATAAAAGGTAGAAATATTTCTAACAAGTTCAGTGAAATAAAAAAATCAATACTTTCAGAGACTTGGAAATTCTGGATAGGACTGGGGGCAAAACGAATGTTTCAATCTTTGTGAACATTTATAGAAACTGTTCTTTCATGGCCACAGGGAATTATTTAAACAAGTCTGCCATGCTATAATCAGAGAAGAGCATGAAGCTGAAGAAAGAGAGAGCAAGCAATTCCTAGGTACACTAGAGCAACAGATATGGTACTGAAATAAACATAATATTGACACATTTCAGGTGTATAATTCCTCTCCCGGAACATTTATAGTCCCAGTTCTACTTTATATTCAAGCTGAAGAATTCAAATAATGCAGTTTAAAGGTTTTCATGTTTAAAACTACCATGTCATTATAACCATGTTCTTAAAATGTTGTGTGCACAAACTACATACTCACAGTTGAAAGTCACATTACGGCACTTAAACAAAATACGATTATAAAGAAAGCTCAACTTCCACATTCAGTACATCTTTTAATTCTTCTTACTGTATCATCTTGGAAGAAATGAGCCTGTTCGTCTCTGATACACAATATAAGCTTGAACATTTTCTGCAAAATTAGCTTTAATGGAAACACTCTGCATTTCTGAAATTCTGCAATTTCACTTCAAAGTTTATATTTGAGATCATTTGAGTAAAGTGCTACAATTTTATGTGTTTTCAGCATTCTACTGGAAAGATGAGAGCCTCTATTCCATTCTCTAATAGTGGCTAAGAGTTTCAAGGGTGTTGGCCCTTTCTCCCATAAAGAAAGTGGCTACTATACTAGCTAATAAATGTCAAGAGCTAAAGGGTTCTGTGAGTTACTGGAAGAAAGTAAGACAAGATTTAAAACACCCAATTTAGTGAGTTTTTGGTTTTTGCAATACAGAATACATATGCCAACTATGAACCGTATGGAAAATATCAATACAAAATCCTTCTCTTCGTTTATCCTACCCAGAGCAGATTCATTGTCCACCATCATATTCTCAAAATATATTTTAATAATAAGGGGTATACAATAAGGCTTTTCATTATTTCTTGATTGTTGGAAACATTGTAAGGGTCATTAAAATATCTAATCGTTTACTTTTTGGAATCTCTTACTGGTTATAAGTTATTATTTCAATGCAGCAATGTGTTTACCTTTTGTATAAACTGACAGTTATTTTGCAGAAAATTGATTGACTCCATACCCTTTCCCCTCAACCTAGCTGACTAGGAAGAGATTTGGAAGTAATCCAGGTTTACCGAGTGGCCACTGGTAGTTTCTGCCTCTTGGTATCTATTCCCCACTCTTCTACCCACTCCAGTATTTTTGCCTGGAGAATCCCACGGACAGAAGAGACTAGTGAGCTACAGTCCATGGGGTCACAAGGAGTTGGACATGACTGAGAAATTAACACTTCTAGTAACAGCAACCTAGATTTGCCTTGGGAAAATAACCATTTCTCCATTAAATAGTATAAATGATGGCCAATTTAAATGTTCTACTCTGTCCTAGCTAATGGATGGAATCAAGCCTAAGCTAGGCCAACTGGAGGCTCTATTTTCCTTAAAAATATTGAGAACAGTTGGAGTTGATTCACTGTAACTCATTCTTGCAAATTAAGACATTGACCCTGTCCAATTTCTAACTTTATTCTCAAACACTAACACCTTCTTTCAGATAACCAGAAGAGAGCTGCCAAGTGTAAAGTGATTTTCTTTCCTCTTGCCAGTGATTTCAGCTTGCTTATCTCATAGCAGGGCTGCTTAAAAAGAAAACTAGCTGGTTCATGTCAAAATGAGCCCCCCTGCACATTGAACATGATGTATAAGGAAGACACTATCAATCCAAAAGATAAAGTGTTTTAAATCGTCTTTTAAATTGTGTGATATATTTGTGATGAAATATCTAGTTTCTCCATTAGCCTTCTTTAAGAAAGTTGAATAGTTGTTGAAGACATTATATCTTATGTAATGCTGATACCTGAGGCATTGGCCATAACTTCTCTAGTCAATATTCTAGAAATAAGATTTACTATTATATAATGTACATTAAATAACATTCACATATAAAATGCACATGTAATAATAATATACTATATATTTCCAGGGCCATATTAAAAGAGGAATTATCCAGGCTGCTTGAAACAAAGAATTGTCAAAATGGAATCACTATCTTTCAGTGCTTTTCTCTTAAAAAGTTTCCTTTCCTTACCTCTCCACTATATCTTCCCTTCTCTCCCTACCCCTACCTTTCAACCTATCTCAGATTTTAATTTCTGGAAGAAAATACTTTTTTGCTATCAGTCCCTTCTCAGGAGGAAGCGCCATTCCTCAGCACCATGTAACTAAATACCACCTGACTGCTTCCACCATTAAAGTGAAAACTCCTTACACATTTATGTGCCAGCTTCAAATTTTTGTACCATGATCTTAATGGTTAGTTTGTTTTCTAATGTAAATTTATTATTTCAGCCAAGAGATTTTTTACAGAGAAAAAAAAAAAAAAGGAACGTTCTATTAACCAAGAAGTAAATACTTAACCAAAAAGCAACTTACTTCCAGAAGTTTAATCTTCCTCCATTGGAGGCATCATTTATAATAGTGCTGATTCCACCTTGAATCAATGCAGCCTTTATAATCACAGATGTAAAGCCAGCCACCATGATTCCAACTTGAAAAACATCCGTCCAAATAACTGCTTTAAGACCACCCTTTGAGGAAAAAGTTCATTAGGATTAATGCTTCTGCCAGACATTATTAAGCACTTACATGCTTATACACTCTCCTGGTCAAAGATAAGGAAAACATGAATCTTGGCCACGAGGTGCACCCAAGGGAGATAGTCAGGAAGGTAGGACTTAGATCAAACTTTCAAATATAAACGGAATCCAAAATGAAAGGTCCTCCCAGCAGAGAAAACAGCATGGGCAATAAAGCCTGTGCTTAGTCACTCAGTCATGTCTGATTCTTTGTAACCCCGTGGACTGCAGCCTGATAGGCTCCTAGAATTCAAAATACATGGCATGCTTAGTGTGTCCAGATATATATATTGGAGCAAAGTGGAGTGGTGTGGGGATATTGTTAGGAAGAAAACTCAGAGTCAAATTGCAGTATCATAGATTTTATCCTATAGGCAGGACTGATAGTCAAACAGTATGCACAAAGAAGGCATGCATGTATGCTCTGAGGGGATCTAATTCTTTGTGATCCCCTGGACTGTAGCCCACCAGGCTCCACCATTCATAGGATCTTCCACATAAGAATACTGGAGTGGGTTGCCATTTCCTACTCCAGTGGATCATCCCAACCCAGGGATCAAACCCACCTCTCCTACATCTTCTGTATTGGCAAGTGGATTAGCACAAAGGACATACCAGTTAATGAAAAAATAAAATCGTTTTGTACTAGTCACTGCCCAAGTGTACCCCTCCAGAACCTGACCGAGTCCCTCTTTGCAGACCTTGTCTTCTAACCATCGAGCAACTGAAGTATTAAGATTCAGAGTATCACAGGTTGCACAAGACTTGCACCACTGCTAAGGATCAGCATCAGTGATAATATCAGGGCCCATGCCATACGGTTCTTACATATTTTGACTGTCACTCCTGCCTAAAGGCAATGGGAAATTATCTCAGGTTACTAAGCTAAGGACTACTGTGAGCATAGCTATAACAACATGACGACAATAAGAGCAAATTATGAAATGAGACTGGGGACCACTGCATGGTTCACATGAAGAAAAAAATATCAGTTATGATCAATGTTTTACAAGGGATCAAATTTTACCCTGGATTGAATATTCTTTATTAAAAAAAATAAGTTATTGTGGGAAGGAAACATAAACAACCCAGACTGCACATGCATTGACTGAAACTTTTAATTTTGCAAAGCAAGTGTACAGGGTAAAAGGAGAAATAAGGTTCTTGACATACCATAGTGCAGTAGAATGTGCAGACCACACCAGTAGCCACTACTACACCCCACAGATCAAATCCCGTGACTGTAGAAGAAAAGAAAATGCATGTATAACTGCGAAATATATACCAGTACTTCTCAAAAAATCATCAGCGGGAGGCTATATCATTTATTGGGCACCTACCTCTATACCTTCTTACCCCAAACTAGACCCAAATCTCAAAAAATGTACCAAAACAAATAGAGTTCAAAATTTATTTGATGAGTTAAATAGACCTGGCGTCTATCCTCAGACACTATACAGGATCCAACATTGGCTAAATCAAATACATGAAAAAGCAATGATATTATAATTAAGCTGAGAAACTGCTTGATATTGGGAGGTGGTTACCTAGACTGAATGGGGTCATAGGATATTTGTTTTCATGGTTCAAATAAACACATTTTTCTACCAGTCCTTGAAAGACAAGCTGTCCATGTTACTAAAATGGGACCAAGAAAGAGAAAAGCTTATATCATTTGTTACCATTTATTTAAGAAGTAGAGGGGCAAAACCTCCCTGGTGGCTCAGTAGATAAGAATCTGTCCGCCAATGCAGGAGACATGGGCTTGATCCCTGATCCAGGAAGATCCCACATGCCTTGGGGCAATGAAGCCCATGTGTCACAGCTGCTGAGCCTGTGCTCTAGAGCCTGGGAGCTATAACTACAGAGCCCACATGCTGCAACTACTGAAGTGCCATTACTGATTCCATCACCATGGGGTCATTTAATGTTCCACAGTCCTCTGTACTTCTTGTGAACTAGATCTAGAAGCATTCTCAGACTTCAACTTTTTGCAGTAATAAGCTGCAACTATTAATGTGTTGTTAATTAATTCATTCAAATTTTAAAAAAAGAAGCAGTGGGTCAAATTATATTTTTTAATGGAAGGATAACAACTCTATACCCACAGACTTGAAAGAAAATTTTACAAAAGATATCTGATAAGGGATTGTTCTCCACATGATACAAAATGCTTAAAACTCAACAGTAAAAGAAAAAAACCAAAACTGATTCTAAACCATACCAAGACCTTAACATATACCTCACAAAACATATATAGATGACAAATAAGCATATGAAAAGATGCTCCACATCATATGTCATCAGGGAAGCGCAAATTAAAACAACGAGATACTACTATACATTTGTTAGAATAGTCAAAATTTGGAACATTGACATCACATGCTGGCAAGGACATGGAGCAACATAAGCCTTTCATGCATTTCAGGTAAGAATGCAAAACGGCAAGAGCCATTTCAGAAGGCAGTTTGGTGGATTCCTATAAAACTAAACATATTCTTGCAATATAATTCAACAATTATATCCTTTGGTATTTATTCAAAAGAGTTGAAAACTGCATTATGAAATAGTCTCCCAAAAGTTGAAATGAAGTCTGAGAATGCTTCTAGATTTACTTCACAAGAAACACAGAGGACTAGGGAACATTAAATGACCCCATGGTAATGCAATCAATAAAGCCAAGAGCCTGGAAAATTAACGAGCTGAAATTTTGACATTTAGAGAACATTGCCCCCACACAATGAACATTCTGTACAAAAATATATGGAATGTTCAGGAACAGAGACCATATCCTGGGCTGTAAGACAAATCTTAATACATTTCAAAGAATTAAAATCATAGTAGTTCTCTGACCAAACCAGCATTAATTTAGAAATCAATAACAAAAAGGTATGTTTGAAAATCACCAAATATTTGAAAATTATGTAACACACTTCTAAATAACCCATGGGTAAAATAAATCATAAGAGAAATTGGAAAACAGCTTGAATTGAATGATTAAAAAGAACACATGGTATTAAAACCTATGGGATTCAAATGAAGCAGTACTTAAAATAGAATTTATAGCTTTAAATATTACTTTAGAAAATAAGAAAGATTTAAAATCAATGGTCTAAGTTTCTACCTTAAAAAGCTAAAAAATTTAAGTCCAAAGTTAAGTAGAAGAAACAGTAAACATAATTAATGAAATAGAAAGCAAATACATAAAATCAACAAAGCCAGAAACTAGAAAAAATTTAAAATATCAGTAAAAGACTAGCAAGATACATCAAGGAAAAAAGGACAAAAAAGATATCAATATTAGGAATAGCTAGAAGGGACATCACTATAAATTCTATAAACATTAAAAGGATAACAAGAGGGTATTTTAAACAACTTTATCCCAATGACTTGGCAAATTAGATAAAATGAATTAAAGTCCTAAAAAAGACAGTTGACTAAAACTGACTGAATAAAAACTAGAAAATCCAAATGACTATATTTATTACAGAAACTGTATCCATAAATTAAAAGTTTTCTACAAAAATAAGTATCAGGCTCAGATGCTCTCACTGTGAATTTTTTCAAGCATTTAAGAAATAAATACACAGTCTTATACCTCTTTCAGAAAATAGAGGAAGAAACACTTTCTGAACCATATAAAGTCAGTATAATTAATACAAAAACCCTGACGAAGACATTTAAGGAAAAGTAAATTTCATGCCAATACTCCTCATAACCTGCAAAAATCCTTTACAAAATACTGGCAAATCAAATTAATCAATATATTAAAAGGTTAATACATTATGACCAAGTAAATTTTATCCCAAGAAAGAAAATTGGTTTAACATTTGAAAAATCAATGTAATTTTCTACATTAACAATGAATGAAGACAGAGAAGTAAAAGGCATACAGACAGAGACCGAAGTAGTAAAACTGTTTCTGTTCATCAGTCAGGATTCAGTCTCTCAGTCTTACTCTTTGTGACCTCATGGACTGCAGCACACCAGGCCTCCCTGTCCATCATCAACTCCCAGAGCCTACTCAAACTCATGTCCATCACGTCAGTGATACCATCCAACCATCTCGTCGTCTGTTATCCCCTTCTGCTCCCACCTTCAGTCTTCCTAGCATCAGGGTATTTTCAAATGAGTCAGTTCTTTACATCAGGTGGCCAAACTATTGGAGTTTCAGCTTTTGCATCAGTCCTTCCAATGAACATTCAGGACTGATTTCTTTTAGGATGGACTGGTTGGATCTCCTTGCAGTCCAAGGGACTCTCAAGAGGCTTCTTCAACACCACAGTTCAAAAGCATCAATTCTTTGGTGCTCAGCTTTCTTTATAGTCCAACTCTCAGATCCATATATGACTACTGGAAAACCATAGCTTTGACTAGACAGACCTTTGTTGGCAAAGTAATGTCTCTGCTTTTTAATATACTCTCTAGTTTGGTCAGAGTTTTTCATCCAAGGAGCAAGCGTGTTTTAATTTCATGGCTGCAGTCACCATCTGTAGTGATTTTGGAGCCCAAAAAAGTCTCTCACTGTTTCCATTGTTTCTCTACTGTAGGCAAGAATCCCTTAGAAGAAATGGAGTAGCCATCATAGTCAGCAAGAGTCCAAAATGCAGTCCTTGGATGTAATCCCCAAAACGACAGAATGATCTATTTGTTTCCAAGGCAAACCATTCAATATGACAGTAATCCAAGCCTGTGCCCCGACTGGTAATGCTGAAGAAACTGAAGTTGAACAGTTGTATGAAAACTTACAAGACCTTCTAGAATTAACACTCCAAAAAAGACATCCTTTTCATTGTATGGGACTGGAACGCAAAAGTAGGGTGCCAAGAGATACCTGGAGTAACAGGCAAATTTGGCCTTGAAGTACAAAACAAAGCAGGTCAAAGGCTAACAGGGTTTAGCCAAGGGAATGCACTGGTCATAGCAAACACCCTCTTCCAACAACACAAGAGAAGACTCTACACATGGACATCACCAGATGGTCAGTACTGAAATCAGATTGATTATATTCTTTGTTTCTATTCAGAAACAACATGAAAACCACAAAGGGTTTTCCAAAAGTCTACTTGAATTAGTAAGGATGTTTAGCTAGTTCTCAGGATAGAAGATCAACATATAGAAGACAATTGTATTTTTCCATACTTGCAAATGATGAAAAGACATTACTGAGAGAAAGTTTAAAAGGCCTGGGTAAATGGATAAAGTGGCCAAGTAATGGATAGATAGACCATGTAAACGACAGGTCAAGTCTTTTGCCCACTGTTTGTTAGGTTATTTGCCTTTTTTCCATTGATTTTGTTATTCTATGAGCCAGTAAGCTCAGCATCAACAGTTATTAAGAAAATACAAAATAAAACCACAGTAAGATAACAGATGGTACATCTAGAATGGCTACACTTAAAAAGACAAAATGTTGGCAAGGACATGGAATCACTGAAACTCTTACAGGTTGTGGGGTGGACATGTAGAATGATACAACAACTTAGAAAAGCTACTTGGTAGTTTCTCTTAAATTCTGTACATGTGACTACCCTGTGGGCCTGAACATGTGGGTCAGAACAGGTGTATATTTAACTTTATACTGCTTCCAGGTATTCATCCACCAAAAATGAAAACCTGTCAAAAAGCAAAGCAAGACAAAACAAAACCTGTACAAGAATGTTCTTAGCAGCTTTCCTTCAAAATAGCCTAAAACTGGAACAACCCAACATCCATCAACAAGAGAATGGATAAACAGATTTTGGTAGATGCATATGATAAAATACTAGCAATAAAAAGGAATGAATTACTGATACATGTACCAACATGAAAGAATACCTCAAAAACATTTTATTGAGCAAAAGAAACCAGATACAAAAAGGTCACAATATGATTCCACTTATACAAAATCTAAGAACAGGGAAAAGTAATTTGTGGTAATAGAAGCTCACTGCTTCAAATAGAGGGGGGAACTCATTAGAAAGAAACACAAAAAAATTCTGGGAAATGAAGATAAAAATATTCTATATCTTGAGTTAAATGGTTGTCATAAGTACACAAAATTGTCAAAAGTCAACCACCTGTGCATTTAGGTTCTGCTCATTTTATTGTATATACACCATATCACAATAAAATATGGCTTTCAATTTTAAAAAGCAAGAAAGAAAAACAACTGAACTAATTACAGATATATAAACTTATCTGAATTCTGATTCTAATGAACACTGAGAAAACATCAGGGATCTCTGAACACTGACTGACCTCATATTGGCGATTGTTGTTTTTTAGTCAATAAGTCATGTCCAACTCTTTTGCACCCCTGTGGACTGTAGCCTATGAGGCTTCTCTGTCCATAGCATTTCCCAGCTATAGGAAATGGCAATAATACTGGAATGGGTTGCCATTTCTTTCTCCAGGGGAATCTTCCCGACCCAGGGATCGAATCTGAGTCTGCTGCATTAGCAGGTGAATTCTTTACCACTGAGCATTATTGATGATAGGCACCCCACTCCAGTACTCTTGCCTGGAAATCCCATGGATGGAGGTGCCTGGTAGGCTGCAGTCCATGGGGTTATAATAAATCAACCAAATAACCTCCAGAGGAGCTTTTCAAAATTCTCTTCTAATTCTTCCTATTCATCTCAAATCATCTCTAACACTATACGCATTTTCTAGACATTTATAAAAAATAAGCTGAAAATCTGAAGGGTAATTATATTTTACATAATTTTATTCTACCTCATGCTTTTATCACAGAAGCAGTGTTCGCTGTTAAATAAAAATTTCTTTATTTGTTGATAGCTATGTTTCTACCTGCTATCACTTTTTCAATGCTCCTTTTAAATCCAGGATATCTGAATGTAAATTATCTAACATGTCACTAGATATGATCCTATTTCTGTTGTAAGCACAATCCTTCAAACTATAGGCTAAAAATGTCATTTTATTTTAGACAATTGTCTCCACAGGCCTAGAGAAAAACTTGATTCTATAAAAGCTATTTAGTCAAAAGCTTTTTCCTAAAAACTAAAAAACAAGTTTGAAGAGCCAAATAACTTACTTGGTCCTTATAAAGTTGATGGAAAGATAATTGAATATGTGATACAAGCTCTAAAGGAAATCAGCCCTGCATATTTATTGGAAGGACTGATGCTGAAGCTGAAGCTCCAATACCTAGGCCACCTAATATGAAGAAATGATTGGGAAGGACACAGATGCTGGGAAAGGCTGTGGGCAGGAGGAGAAGCAGGTAGCAGAGGATGTGATGGTTAAGTAGCATCACCGACTCAATGGCCATGAGTTTGAGCAAACTCCAGGAAAAAGTGAAGGACCGGGAAGCCTGGTGTATTGCAGTCCATAGGGTTGCAAAGAACTGAACATGATTTAGCTACTGAAGAACAACAACTGCATGAATTTTATTTATTTATTTATTTTTAATCTTTTAAGATTAAACTTAAAAGCTTTTTTTTTTTGTATTTATTTATTTTTTTACACGAACTCCCTTCTTGAATCTCAATCCTACGTTAATGGTATTTGAATATTTTAAAAAGAGAGAGAGAGAGATGCTGCTTGGCCAGGTGTATCTATACCTTAATGCTATCTTTACATTCCCAGAATTTGGCTTTTCACTTTGTAGATTTAGAAATGCAAAGATGAATGGGTTATAGGAGAGAAAGTCATGCTGACTGGTAAACTATAAGCATTGCTGTAAAACAGCATCAAAGTTTACTAATATACAATGAGAAATAGGGGTCATAAGCAGACTTGTTGTAATTGTTAGTTCATGATCGCATAATTTCCTACTGATTAGCATGTCAATGTGGGAAGCCAAATTCTGATCAAAAGGTAACTTGGTAAGCCTAGTATCTGAAAAGGAAGCATTAATCTCATAATTATGAAGGGGAGAACCATTAATCTGTTCAGTGTCCTTTGTTTCATTACCTTGGATCTTTTACAGGTGCCTCTATACCAAACAGTCTTTATTCTGAAGAGTACACATTATAGCTGAAAAAAGTGAAATTGTTAGTCACTCAGGGGTGTCTGACTCTTTGCAACCCCATGGACTGTAGCCTGCCAGGTTCCTCAGTCCATGGAATTCTCCAAGCAAGAATACTGGCATGGGCTGCCATTTCCCACTCTAGGATGGAACCCAGAGATCAACCCCAGGTGTCCTGCTTTCCAGGTGGATCCTTTGCCATCTGAGCCACCAGGGAAGCAATTACAATCCTATAACACCCCTTAAATCCACCCCTCCCCCCAAATTTAGGAATTATGGATATTTTCAAATTATATTCAATTCATGTATTGCATTTAACAGGGCTTCCCTGGAGGCTCAGCGGTAAAGAATCTGCCTGCCAATGCAGGACACCTGGGTTTGGTCTCCGGGTCAGGAAGACTCCCTAGAGAAAGAAATGGCAACCCTCTGCCCATGGGATTTCCCAGGCAAGAATACTGGAGAGTGTTGCCTGGCAGGCTACAGTCCAAGGGATTGCAATAGTGTTGGGCACGACTTAGCAACAAAACCACCATCACATGATGATGTATGTTAACGAGACCTATTGTGGTGATCATTGCAATATACAAATATATTGAATCATTATGGTACACCTGCAACTAATATAATGTTATATGTCAATCATACCTCAATGAAAAAAAGTATGTAAAAGACATATGGAATTCAGATGAAATGATAAAATATCTCGGATGGAAATAGTGATGGAAATAGGGAGTGAAATAAATCAAGTCGATAATTATTAGTGTAGAGTTAATGGTAAGTTCGTGTTCAGTACACTATTCTGTTTTAGCATATGACTGAAGTTTTCTGTAATTAAAAAAAATTAAAAAGATTGCATGTAGAGAACATTAAATTCCAATTCAGCTAAAAATGCTTCTGTGGAGCATCTGTTGCACACCAAGTACTCTCTCTTTGTCTGTGTTTACTGCTTTGTCACAGTAAAATGCATGTATGCTCAGTTGCTTTAGTCAGGTCCAACTCTGCGACTCTACAGACTGTAGCCATCAGGCTCCTCTATCCGTGGGATTCTCCAGGCAAGGATACTGGAGTGGGTTGCCATGCCCTCCTCCAGGGGATCTTGTGATCCAGGGATTGAACTGGCATCTCCTGTGTCTTCGGCATTACAGGCGATTCTTTACCCACTGAGCCACGTGGGAAGCCCACGGTAAAATACATGGCTGATATTAAAGTGGTCGAAATGCAATGCCTCGAATCCTAATTTACTTCCAGGGAGTGGCTCAATAAACTGATAAGAACAGTCCCTGAAGCACTGAAGGTAGCGCTTTCTTATTCCCAGAACTGCACTTTAAAGCCAACGTTTCAGTTATACTTAACTCCAATAGGTAACTTATGAAGTTTATAGCTCAGCTCTTTACATATGAAGTGATTCATTCACGATGTCGGTAATATTTACAAGAAACATGCCAGACATTCAGAATTCAATCACACTGTATAATGGATTTCTTCTTTGCAATGATACTGCTGTGCTTTATAAATATAGATGATAACTATTATCTATGTATCATGAAATCAAGAAATTAGAATCTGCAGTTAGAAGGAGTTTCCCCTTTTCTTGTTTTCTTTGAGGTTTTCCATTTTATATTAATTTGAGGAACTGCATCACATTCTTCCCATCACAGATTCCACTTGTCCATTTTAGAAGGAAGTTTCAGAGATAAATTTGTTTCTAACTGATAAGAATTTAAAGTATTTAGTTTCCCTGAAGCCTTTTGAGGGTATGACTAATTCACTTCTTTGCCTCAATAAACAAGCCCAGTTTCACAGCTATTATCTTCCCAAATCTAGAGAGTAACTTGTTGATCCATAAAATTGTCACATATTTATTTACAAGGCTACTATAGCCATCTGTCCTTTGGTCACCAGGAGCAATCAAATATTTCAAATCACACAGACCTCGTTCTCCTGTATTTTGGATCACATTTGAAGTGGGGAGAAAAAAAATTTCTCCTTTACAATAGGACCAAGCCTGAGCTGAATAATGCAGAAGCCTATTGGAGATAACTTCTTCCAAGAAGTAAGCGTCTTTTCCAAAATTAAAAGCAGAGACTTTACTTTGCCAACAAAGGTCTGCCTAGTCAAAGCTGGTTTTTCCAGTAGTCGTATATGGATCTGAGAGTTGGACTATAAAGAAAGCTGAGCGCCAAAGAATTGATGCTTTTGAACTGTGGTGTTGAAGAAGCCTCTTGAGAGTCCCTTGGACTGCAAGGAGATCCAACCAGTCCATCCTAAAGGAAATCAGTCCTGAATGTTCATTGGAAGGACTGATGCAAAAGCTGAAACTCCAATAGTTTGGCCACCTGCTGTAAAGAACTGACTCATTTGAAAATACCCTGATGCTGGGACCGATTGAAGGCAGGAGGAGAAGGGGTCAGCAGAGGACAAGATGGTTGGATGGCAGCAGAAGACTGATCAATGGACATGAGTTTGAGTAAACTCCGGGAGTTGATGATGAACAGGGAGGCCTGGTGTGCTGCAGTCCATGGGGTTACAAAGAGTCGGACACGACTGAGCGACTGAACCGATCTGAACTGAACTGTTGGAGATGAGCTCCAGGTTACAAACACAAAGGGAGCAAGTGCAGTCCATTCATGACTTAGACTACAGAGGGCGTTCACTGAAGGAATGGAGAATGGCTGGTTGGCACATCCCAGAGAGACACAGCCCAGTGAAGCTCGTTGTTGTTTAGTCACTAAGTCGTGTCTGACGCTTGCAACCCCATGGATGGTAGCCTGCCAGGCTCCTCTGTCCGTGGGATTCTCCCAGCAAGAACACTGAAGTCGGATGCCTTTTCCTTCTCCAGGGGATCTTTCCAACCCAGGGACTGAACCCTTATCTCCTGCATTGGCAGGCATGTTCTCTATCACTCAGTCACCAGGGAAGCCCCCAGTATTCTAAACTTCGACTAATTTACAGACCTTTCTGAGCTATGATTCAGGAACCCAGAGAAGCTGCTAGAGTAGACAATGAACCCACCAGATCCGCTTCAAGCTGATGCAGGTTACTGGAAGCATTCCTCCACCTCCCCATCTCCCCAAAGAGAAAATAAAGTCTGTTAAAAGTGAACCTCCAAGTGTGAGTGACATATTAACTCCAAAATGTACCTTGATTCAAAGCCAGGGCAGGAGCATAAATAACAATTCCAGTATACAGAATCTAGAGGAAAAAAGAAAATGAATAAATAGTATGAATTACAAAATGAAATATTGATATTTTTATATAAATTTACTTAGGAATTAAAAACCATAGTTTTAATATACTTTAACAAAATTTGTTTGTAACTTGAAAATGTTATTTGACTCTCCTTTTCTATTCGGGGAATGGTCATAGGTTACAAAAACCTTCTATGACCAATTTTATGTAAAAATGTGGACTTTTCATGCAGATAGTCACTAATCCATCAATTCAACTCTGAAACCAACTTTCCTAGATCTGGAACAATTTGGAAGAAAGAAAGGGCACAGATATAAAAGAGCGATGCTCGCTCATATGCTTTCAAACTTTTGTCAATCACTGAATATGTAAGTGGTAAAGCAGTGAAAATTTTGGAAACTTGTTTGCAAAGGTTGGCATGACCACTAATTAACCAAAAGTGTAAATTTGCCCTAAAATTTCCTGAGGGCCAACAAAAATTCTACTCTACCTTTTTAACATTATTATTTTTCATTCATATACTTAACAAATATCTATTCATCTGGGGTACAACAGTAAGATAAATATGTTCTTTTTCTCAAAATATCATTTTCATTGCATCTGATCTTTCAAATACATAGAGGCTAATTCTATGATTATGCTATAAAACATACTATGAAAAAAACATATTATTCAGTATTTGAATGTTTGATTAAATTGCATGAGTAAATCTACAGAAGTAAGTCCTTCAAACAGTAGATTCTGAAGCTCCTCTCCCTTTGCAGGAATGCACGAGCTTTCCACAGTCATTATATTGTCCAAGTTAAAGATCTGAAAATGTGACGCAGCCATCTTCTTAACACATTTGTCCCCACTCTTACATTTCTGTTGGCACTTCTAATGAGGATCCAAAGAGGGACTGAACTCCATGGTGGAATGCAAGCTACCAGCCTTAGCTCTGGGTGAAAATCTCTACCAGACCCCAGAGGGCTCTGTTCTTTCATACTCCAAGTGTTAAGGGCAAATACAATTTAAGCTACATAGCTAGCAAATATATAAAATGAAGCTAAGTTAAATAATTTACAAAGGCGCTCTGTCTTGCTGTAGCAAAAGCTTGGGTAGCTTTTGACTGGAGAAATGGAATTATAAATAGGGATGAGATTGAAAACTCCTTCCTCGACCTCCATTATCAAACTCATTCATGAAAGACTTAGCTACCAAGAGGGAGATAGGTCTAAATTATGTGACAATGATCATGACAAGATGATGAGTGGGAAGCAGTCTCTGTCACTGATGACTTGGCAGATCTTGATTTCCATTTGTGCCAGTCAGTAAATCTATACTTGCATATTTCTGAAGTATTGGATTGTGGCGGGGGGTGGGGGGGTGTTGGTTTTTTTGTGACCCCGTGGATTGTAGCCCATCAGGCTCCTCTGTCCATGGGATTTCCTAGGCAAGAATCCTGGAGTGTGCTGCCATTTCCTTCTCCAGGGAATCTTCCCAACTCAGGGACTGAACCTGAGTCTCCTGCTTGGCAGGCAGACTCTTTACCACTGAGCGACCTGGGAAGCCCATTGGATTGTGCACTTGACTTTAAAAACTCCTCCTGAGTGCATGATATTGTTGCTTTATACTCAGTGAGTATATCAATTAGGTTTTACAGTTCAATCTCTGAAAGAGTGCATTGATTCCTTTTTTTAAAGTATGCTTTCAAGGAAAATTATTTTCAAATTTTTTCTTCCTATGTCAGCTAATATTTTCTATTAAATCTATTACTTAACGCACTGCAAAAATACTATGAAATATACAACTTCTTTTCCCTTTATTATAATTCCTACTATCAGCTAGTACAGTTCCTTCAAGTATCTTTGTCATCTAGGCCATGCCCTTACTGTCACTTTGGTAGGGACAGAGGGAGACATAAGAGGAAAGAGCATATTTTCCTAACCATAACTGTTGCTTGTTCAATATAATATTCAGTGTTCACTTAACTCACTGTTTTCTCAGGAAATAATGCATTTGCTGAGACAAGGTTTAATGATCTTAAGGATTAACGCTATGTAGTGACAGGTGTTTTTCCTTTTGTGTTTCCTCCTATGTTCAACCTCTTTTCTTTCACGTATTTATCAAAGAAGCTTGACCCAGGTGCCTTGTTTAAAAAACACTGTAGATAAAAAGAAGATAAAATAAATGAACTGATGGCTACTTACTGTTTGAACAATGAAGAGGATTGTTCCACAGAGACGAACACATTTGTTAAATCGAAGTTCTAAATACTGCTTCCAAAATAAGGAAAAATGGTTAATATATAAAACTTCTGGACATTTTTAAAAAACCCGCACCTTGAGAAGTAAAGGAGCTAAAACTTTAAAGAAACTTCATAACTAATTTTTATCCTCCATTTCTATTTCACTATTAATAGTTTAAATTATTTAAATGTTGTAATTTAAATTATTTAAATGTTGTCATTTAAATTAATAGTTTATTTTAAAAATTATTTATTTTTAATTGAAGGATAATTGCTTTACAGAATTTTGTTGTTTTCTGTCAAATTTCAACATGAATCAGCCATAGGTGTACAAATTATTTACCTTAGTATTTTAAGTTGCATATAGCAAAACTGATCCTTGTTTTAGAATACAGTTCACATTTTTTTGTTTGCTTGCTTGTCTGTTTTTGGCCACACTGTGTGGCAGGTGGGATCTTAGTTCCCTGATCAGGGACGCAACCTGTGCCCCCTACGTGGGCCGTGTGGAGTCTTAGCCACTGGACTGCTAGGTTAAGTCCCAGTTCAATGGTTTTAACATAAAACAGTTTCATCACTCCCAGAAAAGTCCTTCATGTTGCTCCTTTGTAGTCAAATCCTCTTTGCATCCCTAAACCTTGGCAATCACTGACCCATTCTCCATCCCTACAAGTTTTGCCTTTTGCAGAATGTCATACCAATGCAATTATTTTCTGCATTTTTAGAATGAACAAAGTGTGGTCCTCCCCTTTCTCTTGACATCTACCCAATAAATTTCCCTTGATACACTTAAGAAATCAACCCTTTCCCACTTTAGGCAACTGCGGCAGAACTGTCAATCAAGGTGCCTTGCCTGGGATAAAAGGCAGTCACATGACCTATGTTCAGCCAGTCAGTTTCTCTTCTCAATAGGTGAATCTTAGAGGCAAGATATACAGACAGAAAATGACTGAAGCAGAAAGCAGACTGATCCTGACAGCATGGCCTGAAGCGGCTGCCCTGGCTTCTGTTCCTTTTCACAGTCTGTTTGCTTAGCTTTTCCTCCTATTCTGTGAGCTATGCCCATATCCTTACAATGAAAAAAAATTTTAATTTAAATTTATTTATTTTAATTGGAGGCTAATTACTTTACAATACTGTATTGGTTCTGCCACATATCAACATGAATCTGCCACGGGCGTACACGTGTTCCCCATCCTGAACCCCTCCCCAACCTCCCTCCCCGTACCATCTCTCCAGGTCATCCTAGTGCTGTCTCTTATACACATCTCCTGCNTTGGAGGCTAATTACTTTACAATACTGTATTGGTTCTGCCACATATCAACATGAATCTGCCACGGGCGTACACGTGTTCCCCATCCTGAACCCCTCCCCAACCTCCCTCCCCGTACCATCTCTCCAGGTCATCCTAGTGCCTAAGTCCATTTTTCTATTCAGAGCCAACCTTGACATCTGCAATAGATTATAATATAGACGCATGCCTTGTTTTATAGCACTTTTTTTATTGTTCTTCACAGACACTGCATTTTTTACAAATGGAAAGTTTCTGGCAACCTTCCATGAAGCAAGTCTATTGGCGTCATTTTTCCAACAGCCTTTGCTCACTTCATGTCTCTGTTTCACACTTTGGTAATTCTCCCAATATTTCAAGCTTTTTCATTATTGTTATGTTTGTTACAGTGATCTTTGATGTTGCTATTGCAAAACCCTTAAGACTCACTGAAGGCTCAGAAGATAGTTAGCATTTTTTTAGCAATAATGTATTTTTAAATTGTGGTATATACATTGTTTTTTAGACAAAGAGCTATTGTACACTTAATAGACAAGGCATAGTGTAAACACAACTTTTAAATGCACTGAGAGAGAAAAAATCATGCAACTAGCTTTACTGCAATATTCACTTTATCATGATGGTCTGGAAGCAAACCTGCCATATCTCTGAGGTAGGTCAGTAGTGTGCCTATCTCCTATGTTATATATAATAATGTGTCACAGAGTTAGAATCCTAAGACTTTAGAGCTGGAAGGAAGCTGGGGTACATGGTTTAGTCACTAAGTTGTGTCCGACTCTCGTGACCCCATGGACTTAGCCCGCCTGGTGCCTCTGTCCATGGGATTCTCCAGGCAAGAATACTGGAGTGGGTTGCCATTTCCTCTCCAGGTGATATTCCCAACCTGGGGATCGAATCCAGGTCTCCTGCACTGCAGGCAGATTCTTTACCCACTGAGCTATGAGGGAGGAAGCTGGGGTCCAAGACATTCTTTAACTTGAATAGTGTTACTATAATATACAGAGAATTTTAAGGCTAACAATAGTCTTTTCACATACAGAAGAAAAAAGAAGGAAAGAAAAACCGATATTAGATAAATATCAGAGGAAAAGACACTAGATATTTTTCCTTCATAATTACGGATAACATTTATAATGTATTTGCTGCATGTCTTGTCCTCCCAGGTAAGTCCATGAGATGGTTACTATACAAAGTGAATATTAGACACCAGGACATTGGGGCACAGAGAGAAAACCAAGATTGTAACCTAATAATTGTTAGAGACAAGGCAAATTTGGACCATTTGATGTCAAACTCTGTGTACATAACCATTATGTTGTCCAAAATAGCAAGTAAACAGCCCATGTGTTTAAGATTCATCCAGAGTGAGTGAGTGGCACTGACACATAGTAGGACCTCCTAAAATAAATGATAAGTAAAAAACACACAATGCTGTTCAGTGAGTACATTGGAGCAAGAGTTCCAGCCTTTGTTCCAGCCTCACTCTTGACTCCACAAGCTTGGGGCACTCAAAATCTCAATTTCCTCCTCTTGAAAATGTGGATCATAGTAATAATTCTTTCTACCAGGCTCCTCTGTCCATGGGATTCTCCAGGCAAGAATACTGGAGTGGGTTGCCATTTCCTCTCCAGGTGATATTCCCAACCTGGGGATCGAATCCAGGTCTCCTGCACTGCAGGCAGATTCTTTACCCACTGAGCTATGAGGGAGGAAGCTGGGGTCCAAGACATTCTTTAACTTGAATAGTGTTACTATAATATACAGAGAATTTTAAGGCTAACAATAGTCTTTTCACATACAGAAGAAAAAAGAAGGAAAGAAAAACCGATATTAGATAAATATCAGAGGAAAAGACACTAGATATTTTTCCTTCATAATTACGGATAACATTTATAATGTATTTGCTGCATGTCTTGTCCTCCCAGGTAAGTCCATGAGATGGTTACTATACAAAGTGAATATTAGACACCAGGACATTGGGGCACAGAGAGAAAACCAAGATTGTAACCTAATAATTGTTAGAGACAAGGCAAATTTGGACCATTTGATGTCAAACTCTGTGTACATAACCATTATGTTGTCCAAAATAGCAAGTAAACAGCCCATGTGTTTAAGATTCATCCAGAGTGAGTGAGTGGCACTGACACATAGTAGGACCTCCTAAAATAAATGATAAGTAAAAAACACACAATGCTGTTCAGTGAGTACATTGGAGCAAGAGTTCCAGCCTTTGTTCCAGCCTCACTCTTGACTCCACAAGCTTGGGGCACTCAAAATCTCAATTTCCTCCTCTTGAAAATGTGGATCATAGTAATAATTCTTTCCTCTGTTACTCTGCAGGATTTTGGAGCACATCAAATGATGCAAATGGATGGGGAAATGTTGTAAACCATTCACTTAAATCTAAGACATTAAGAAGCTGGTAACCAAAGCCATAGGCCTTGAGAATTTGAATCTTAGTAAATTACATGTGTTAAAATTATCTTTCTAAATTCCATATATATGTGTTAGTATACTGTATTGGTGGTTTTCTTTCTGGCTTACTTCACTCTGTATAATCGCTTCCAGTTTCATCCATCTCATTAGAACTGATTCAAATGTATTCTTTTTAATGGCTGAGTAATACTCCATTGTGTATATGTACCACAGCTTTCTTATCCATTCATCTGCTGATGGACATCTAGGTTGTTTCCATGTCCTGGCTATTATAAACAGTGCTGCGATGAACATTGGGGTACACATATATATGGAATTTAGAAAGATGGTAATGAGGACCCTGTATGCAAGACAGCAAAAGAGACACAGATGTGTAGAGCGGACTTTTGGACTCTGAGGGAGAGGGAGAGGGAGAGGGTGAGGGAGAGGGTGGGATGATTTGGGAGAATAGCATTGAAATATGTATACTATCATGTAAGAAACGAATCGCCAGTCTATGTTCGATGCAGGATGCAGGATGCTTGGGGCTGGTGCATGGGGATGATCCGGAGGGATGATGTGGGGTGGGA
>SJYX01001290.1:217160-241588 GCA_006410675.1 Oreotragus oreotragus
TTGTCCCAGTGCACCAGCTTTGAGTGCCCTGTTTCATGCATCGAACTTGGACTGGTGATCTATTTCACATATGGTAATATACATGTTTCAATGCTATTCTCTCAAATCATCCCACCCTCACTTTCTCCCACAGAGCCCAAAAGTCTGTTCTTTATATCTGTGTCTCTTTTGCTGTCTCACATATAGGGTCATCATTACCATCTTTCTAAATTCTATATATACATGTTAGTATACTGCATTGGTGTTTTTCTTTCTAACTTACTTCATTCTGTATAAGAGGCTCCAGTTTTATCCATCTTGTTAGAACTGATTCAAAAGTATTGTTTTTAACGGCTGAGTAATACTCCATTGTGTATATGTACCACGGCTTTCTTATCCATTCATCTGCCAATGGACATCTAGGTTGCTTCCACGTCCTAGCTATTGTAAACAGTGCTGCGATGAACATTGGGGTACACATGTCTCTTCCAATTCTGGTTTCCTCAGTGTGTATGCCCAGCAATGGGATTGCTGAGTCGTATGGCAGTTCTATTTCCAATTTTTTAAGGAATCTCCACACTGTTCTCCATAGTGGCTGTACTAGTTTGCACTCCTACCAACAGTGTAAGAGGGTACCCTTTTCTCTGCACCCTCTCCAGCATTTATTGTTTGTAGACTTTTTGATAGCAGCCATTCTAACTGGCGTGAGATGGTACCTCATTGTGGTTTTGATATGCATTTCTCTGATAATGAGAGATGTTGAACATCTTTTCACGTGTTTGTTAGCCACCTATATGTCTTCTTTGGAGAAATATCTGTTTAGTTCTTTGGCCCATTTTTTGATTGGGTCGTTTATTTATCTGAAATTGAGCTGCATAAGTTGCTTGTATATTTTTGAGATTAATTCTTTGTCAGTTGCTTCATTTTCTATTATTTTCTCCCATTCTGAAGGCTGTCTTTTCATCTTGCTTATAGTTTCCTTCATTGTGCAAAAGCTTTTAAGCTTAATTAGGCCCCATTTGTTTATTTTTGCTATTATTTCCATTATTCTGGGAGGTGGGTCATAGGGGACCTGCTGCGGTTTATGTCAGAGAGTGTTTTGCATATGTTTTCCTCTAGAAACTTTATAGTTTCTGGTCTTACATTTAGATATTTAATCCATTTTGAGTTTATTTTTGTGTATGGTGTTAGAAAGTGTTCTAGTTTCATTCTTTTACAAGTGGTTGACCAGTTTTCCCAGCACCACTTGTTAAAGAGACTGTCTTTTCTCCATTGTATATTCTTGCCTCCTTTGTCAAAGATAAGGTGTCCATAGGTGCATGGATTGATCTCTGGGCTTTCTATTTTGTTCCGTTGATCTATATTTCTGTCTTTGTGCCAGTACCATACTATCTTGATGACCGTAGCTTTGTAGTATAGTCTGAAGTCAGGCAGGTTGATTCCTTCAGTTCCATTCTGCTTTCTCCAGATTGCTTTGGCTATTCAAGGTTTTTTGTATTTCCATACAAATTGTGAAATTATTCATTCTAGTTCTGTGAAAAATACCATTGGAAGCTTGATAGGGACTACATTGAATCTATAATGGACCACGATGTATGTCTTTTGTTCACTTAAATGTGACCTCTGAGTAATTCATCCTACATTATCTGCCCCTTGGCCAGCTCTCAGGCATCTTCTCCTACCATGTCTCTTCCCCGTTTACTCCATTCCCAGCCACGTTATCTTCTCAGCCTTCCTGGAGTAAGCCATGCCTGTTTCTGCCTCAGAGCCTTTGCATGTGTTGCATCCTCTGCCTTGAATGCTCTTCCTCCAGATATCATCATGACTCTGACCTGCACTTCATTCAGGTGTTATCTCCTCCAAAAGCCTTCCCTGACCACTCCATCTATCATTTTCTACTCCCTTACTTTGTGTTTGTTTTGCTTTGCTTTTTTTCATACACAAAACAGTCTGACATAGTTCTTTGTTTATCTGGTTTATAGTCTGTCTCCTCCCACTAGAACAGAAGCCCCATCATGGCAGGGAATTTCTTTGTTCCCCATTATACTCTCTGAGTGTAGAACCTGATGCATAATAGTTATTTTTTTAAATATTTGTTGGGATTTCCCTGGTGATCCAGTGGTTAAGACTCCATGCTCCCAATGCAGGGGACCAAGGTTCGATCCCTGGTCAGGGAACTAGATCCTACATACTGCAACCAAGACCTGGTACAGGCAAACTAATTAATTAATTTTAAAAATGAATTTAAAATTAAAAAATATTTGTTGAACTTGTGAATAGACAAAGGAAGGAATTATTAGGAAATCCTTTCAAATAAATTGGCCCAGTCTTGGTTTCTAATGCTGCAAATTTCATTTTTTTCTGTGTTTCATAGGCATTTTGAAGGAAAAAGTGAGAAAAACTACAGTAGGAACTACTTGTTATTTTAAAGCTACTTTTAGACCTGAAGCAGTTTAACTTATCATTATATTCTCTTTACTCATTGTATCAGTTAATACTGCATTTGGTTAAGAATGACAGGAACCAAAATAACAATGCTTTAAACAAGATACGTGTCTCTCTTTCACACTTAAAGATGTTCACAGATAAGCAGCAAGAACTGGGATCAGCTGGAGAGGGGTGAGTCTACGTGAAATGATTTGGGATCCAAACTCCTCTCCTACAGTTCTACCATACTCAGATTTGGTTTCCATTTCATCAAGAAGAAGGAAAAGACTGCTTAGGGTACATCCACATCTTTCAAGGACATTTCTCATCAGTTTTAAGTGACAGTTGCATTTATATCCCATTGAATAGAACTTAGTCACATGGTCACACCTAATTGCCAGGGAGACTGGGAAATGAAGTTTTACACCAAGGGGCCACGTGCCAAACTAAATTTGGGGGTCCTACTTCTAAAGAAGAAGAGAACAGACACTGGGAGATCAGCAGCAGTCTCTGCCACATCTAATTTAGGCACCAACACAGACTTCTTTCTCAGATACTAGTTTCCCAGGAAGTTTTTTCTATTTCCCCATGGGTTATCCTTAGCTGACAAAGTTAGACATCCTCAGGTTTAAAAACACAAATCAGCTGCGCCAGTGACTGGTTCCCAGTTTATCCTTCTCTACGTAAAGTTGCCAGTCTCTAGTTTTTCCTTTTGTTTTGACAAACAGCTGTTTTCTCCTCGAGAACCCACTCAGAAGACCCGTAACACTAGGGCCACATAGAAGCAGTGAAGTGGCTGAGTCAGAACGGGAGACACGGAAGGACACTGTGCTGCCAATTCATAGTGAGCTACCCTTTACTCGTTTGCCTATAGCCCTTGAAGAAAGCATTTCTCACCTGCATTTTGACATACGATTGGCTGCTTTAAAAATCAGTGTGCATTGATTTTAGGAAAACAGTACATAGGATGGAGTAAAGTCAAAGTTCATTAAAATTAGGTACAGGCACGATCCCAGTTGTTTTGGGACTACATTCTTTTAAGGAAGAGTCATGGCTGGAGTAGGAAACATTTCCCATGATACAGACGATTTTGCAGTGACATCTGCTGTAATGGGATTATATCTGCGTCAGATGCTTGATGAAGGAAGGACAAGATTTCAAGCTCACAGAAGTTCTTAATACAAGGCTAGGATAAAGATCTGTTTGGGAACAAATGATATTTAAAATTGTTAACAAGTCAGCAGTTAAGAAAGTTACATGGGCTACCATCAAGCTTAAAATATCACTGACTTGACCTAAAAGTTATTTTAGTTTATAAACCAGATCTCTCACTAAATAAGATAAATGATATTAGCTATAAGATACAAGTTCTCACTTCTTTTGTTTATCTCCAGAACTTTCCTACTGAGTTCAGTTTTACCCTCTAATTATTGTATTTATAAACATGTAAAAACATATAATAAGCTTCTTTATGCAATGCCTTATAAATGCATAATTATTCATTTTAGAAGTATATTTACATTTAATATTTTGTGAAAAATAGCAACTTAACCCACAATAGGTATATATTACACCTTTTCCCCAGTCCTATTTATGGTGTGTTTTTAAAATTTGGCAAAATAACTTTTTTCCCAGAAAAGTAATTGATGGCCCTGAAAATTGGTGGCCTGCTACGTCTGAAGGTCCTAGATACAGATATTGAGGAGAGGGTCAACAGAGCCAAACAGGTTCCCTTTGGGTGAAATAATGTTTGCTATTCATTTACTCCTCACAGTGCTGGGAAATGTTAATTTACCACATATTCTGAAACAAGGAAATAAATTCATATTGAAAATTACAGCTTTGCATGACTAGCTGCTTCATATCTTTTTGTCTTCTGTAGAAACACAAGAGTTTTTCTGAATGGCCTTTTTAATTTTTTTAAGGAGAGTGGCTAGGGAGGTCACTGGGAACAGACTGACACTTACTGGTAATTATGCTCAAGTGGAAAAAGAACCCTAGAATGTGCTGACATATGTCATAGCTCATAAGAAGATCAGAGCTGCTCAAAGAGCTCAAACTTTCACAAGAAGACCACTATCTCCACTCATCTTGGCACATCCCCGTCCCAAGTTTTCTCTCCCCTGTGTGGTTCCTTTTCTGTATAAATACCCTCACCCCACCTCCTCCTAGGTGAGATGGGTGATAAAGAGTCTCACCTGTCATTAAAGGGGAACTGAATTGTCAACATTTTTCATGAATGTTTTACTACTACTTGCCCACAACCAGGTGTATTCTCTCCTGGCCTAGAGCTCTTTCCGCATATTTGAACTGCATTCTTGGCCTTCATACTGATATGGTATTGTGGTTTAATCAAGGCTGTTTTAACCAAGGCTGTTAATGCAGGATAATCTCATGGATTCCGTACATCCAAAAGCAGGAACTGGAAAGCCACTCTACACACCTGCTTCATTTCCCCCTCTCTCCAGTTGGGTTTTCTCTGAATTGCCACAGGTATATGATCAGAAATGTTGAAGCCTGTGCTTATATGCCCTTAATTCAGTAATTAGCAGAGACCAATTAGCACCTTTGAACTTTAATTCTAAATCCCATGCAGAGGAAATCTGATTGGTGCAACTTGGGTCCCATGTCTCCGGACCATTAATCCTATCAGCAGTGGCCAGAAGGGTAGGGTTCCCCCTGTGGCTGCACAGATTCACCCTGACAGTGGGGAAGGGGACTAGTTTCCCATGTGGAAGGGTGGAGAGCTGGCAAGATGCTCTGAAAGGGACCTCCTCTATCAAACATCTGTGCCATTCTGTTATTCCCTGTGAGAGTGAAAAAAGGAAAAAAGGAATGGGCTTGCTCATCATCATGAATCCCCAGAATCCAGCACTGTCTGTTGCCTTTAAAAAAATGCTAAACATGCTGTTGTATTGACCTACTTTACCATGCTTATTGGCGTCAAGAATTTCCTAAGACTTTCTTAACTGGTGTGAAATGGTACCTCATTGTGGTTTTGATTTGCATTTCTCTGATAATGAGTGATGTTGAACATATTTCATGTGTTTGTTAGCCATGTATGTCTTCTTTGGAGAAATGTTTATTTAGTTCTTTGGCCCATTTTTTGATTGGAAGTGAATTTTGGAAACCTGAGAGTGATCTCATTGTATCTTGAATCTAGACTTATGCTTTCTTATCAGGAGAAAAAGTCTCTTTCCTCTAATTTTTGAGAGGAAGTTTAGAGAAAAATATACTCCAGTTTTAATACCCTGCTGCTGCTGCTGCTAAGTCACTTCAGTCGTGTCCGACTCTATGCGACCCCACAGACAGCAGCCCACCAGGCTCCCCGGCCCCTGGGATTCTCCAGGCAAGAACACTGGAGTGGGTTGCCATTTCCTTCTCCAATGCGTGAAAGTGAAAAGTGAAAGTGAAGTCGCTTAGTCGTGTCCGACTCTTCGCGACGCCATGGACTGCAGCCTACAGGCTCCTCTGTCCATGGGATTTTCCAGGCAAGAGTCCTGGAGTGGGGTGCCATTGCCTTCTCCGTCTAGTACCCTACTGTCTGCTATTCTTTACCTTGAAATCACAATCACAGTTGCTATGGAGTCCTGAAATATACTTGTAGCATGCCAAAGGAAGATAAGAGTATAAGAATTCCTACAGAGCACTTTCTTAATGACCTTTCACCTAGGAACACTGAGTAAAGTTAGAAATTTAAGGCAGTACAAGAGTCAGTGCTATCAACTGAAAAAAATGCCCAATCTAGAAGTTGAGGATTATGTTTTACTTGGTGGACACGCTGAGGAATTAAGCTCGGGAGACAGCCTCTCAGATAGCTCTGAAGGATTGTTCTGAAGAGGTAAGGGAGGAACCAGGATATATAGGAGTCTTGGCAACAAAAACCAGGTAGCTAGAACATCAAAAGATTACTGTTACTTAAAGAAAAAACAGATATCTCAAGTTAATGAATTTAGTGCTTTTTTGGGAGGGAAGATGAAAGAGTCTGGGCTCATTGAAATCATTCCTTTGATATGCACCTTAACTGTCTAGGACCAGTATCCTGTTTTCTCCATCCTGAATCCACTCAGGGTACACAGCTGGAGGTGGCTGCAGAGGCTGACAGCAACAACATCCTTTGTCTACTGAAATGGCCGGTGACAGTCCTCGGCCCACAGAGTCACCACAAGGCCTGAGTTGGGAGAAGTGTCAATGACTCAGTACTGCCCTCACACATCTTCTTTTCTTTTGTCTCTTACCTGAGTCTGGCTCTGACCAACTCAATGTAACCAATTCTGCATTGGAGTACTAGGTACTTTATTAAGCAATGGGTCAACAGCTCAATAAATTTAGCAGGAGGAGTTTTATCTGGCGCCCTGGTGTGTTTCCTGTCAGGTAGTGAAGGCTATGAAGCTCATGTTTCTCCTTTTAGCAGAATTGCTATAGCAGCTCAGTAAGGCCAGCCTTTGTGCTATCACAGCCCACATCCGTAGCCAGGTTTTCTGGCACACACATTTCCCTTCTTTTGTTGCTTGACTTTTGTTTTTCTTCCCCTGTTTCAATCTTTTTTGCCTATATCTCTTTTTTTTTAACTTTTTATTTTATATTGGAGTCTAGCTGATTAACAATGTTCTAATAGCTTCAAGTAGACCGCAAAAGGACTTAGCCATACATATACATGTATCCATTCTCCCCCAAACTCCTTTCCCATCCAGGCTGCCACATAACATCTAGCAGAGTTCCCTCTGCTATACAGTAGGTCCTTGTTGGTTATCTGTTTTAAATACAGCAGTGTGTACATGTCAATCCTAAACTCCCTAACTATCTCTTCCTCCCATTCTTCCTCCTACGTATCTTTTATTGCAAACAATCTCAACTCCTCTTTTGGATATAGAAAGTTAAACACAAAGAAGGAATGATGTCCAGAAGAATATGTTGATTGCCCATATTCCACTACTTCCTGGAACAGCACTAAAATGACATCAAAGGAATTAAAAAAGAGAGAGAAGTTGAGAAGATATGGCTGCCAATAAAAGGTTTAGTACAATTTTGGAAGAATGCAAGTGGTAATTGACTTGGGTTTCAGCTTTCTTCACCTGTTAAATACCTTAAGGGAAAGAAGCCAACAAGAACAAAACCTATTGTAGCACAGTACCCCCCAGGAAGAGTCAGAAACCAGAGGTGCCGTATACTTATGAAGTAAGTTGTTGTTCAGTTGTTGAGTTATCTCTGACTCATTGTGACCCCATGGACTGCAGCAGACCAGGCTTCCCTGTTCGTCACTATCTCCTGGAGTCGGCTTAAACTCACTCTGTGTCCACCTAAAGGTAAGGGTAGGAGGTAAAATGAAAAGCCAGAAGGCTTTTCTGGGCAGCCAGGCAATTGCCTCTTTATTGTTCTTGCCAAAAATGAAAATCACCCTTTCTGAAAAGGTTAAACTACAGAAACTCTGGCTGAGGAACCCATCACTGCTAAGGCCTGGAGTGAGAGGTTTCCCTAGAAAATAGGGGTTAGAGACCCATTTGTCTACTGAATGAGGAGACTCTCCCCAGCCTTTCAACACTCGATCCCACTGTTACCAGATTTTTCTACTCTCTCAGGCAGGACTGGAGAGGATTCCTTTCTGAGGAAACCAACCAGCTCAAGAGAACACTGGGATCTAGGAGTTCTATACACAGACAGGACCCTGAACATCCCTGGTGGTGAAATGGGTAAGAATATGCCTGCCAATGCAGGGGACGCATGTTCGATCCCTGGTCCGGGAAGACCCTACGTGCTGCAGAGCACCTAAGCCCATGTGCCACAACTACTGAGCCCTCGCTCTAGAGCTCACGAGCTGCAACTAATGAAGCCCGTGCACCTAGAACTTGCACTCCACTACAAGAGAAGCCACCTCAGTGAGAAGCCCTGGCCCCAAAACGAAGAGTTGCCCCTCCTTGCTGCAGCTAGAGAAAGCCCACTTGCAGCTACAAAGACCCAGGGCAGCGAAAAACAATTCACTAATTAATTAAAGAAAAAGACAGAACCCTCAACTGATCACCCTAAAGTGAGACCCTCTCCTCAACAAGCCCAGCCTTCACACAGTTTCCAATGAGCTTGTGGTGCCTCACTGTTTAACTAAGTGGGAAAAACCTTTCATGAAAAAGACAGAAACTAGAAGAAATGGGGAAAGAAACATTAAGAAAAACGGTGTCACTGAAAAAAAGCTAAGGAAAGCCTTAAAAACGAACACACACACACAAAAAAACTGGAGTTATTTCCTGAGAAAACAAGGAAAATTCCACATTTATGAAATGTGAAGAGTTTGCTGTTAAAATTTCACATTTAGGGACTAAGATGGAGCTTCTGGAAATTAAAGTAGAGGAACAGAAATGAACAATTTGTGGAAGAATTAGAAGATAAAGTTGAGGACAAAAATACAGACAGATGCAAAAAAAAGCTAAAAGAAAAGAAGTTTATAAGTTCAGTCCTTGAAGTCTAAAACACAAACTATAGGAATTCTAGAGAAAGAATGGAGAGAATGAAACTTACAAGAAAAATTTCTAAAAATCTCAGGAACATGATTCTTCAGGGTGAAAGTTCTCGACAAGTGTGTAGAAAGCTGCTGCTGCTACTGCTGCTAAGTCGCTTCAGTCGTGTCCGACTCTGTGTGACCCCATAGACGGCAGCCCACCAGGCTCCCCATCCTTGGGATTCTCCAGCTAAGAACATTGGAGTGGGTTGCCATTTCCTTCTCCAATGCATGAAAGTGAAAAGTGAAAGTGAAGTCGCTTAGTCGTGTCAGACTCTTTGCAACCCCATGGACTGCAGCCTACCAGGCTCCTCTGTCCATGGGATTTTCCAAGCAAGAGGACTGGAATGGGTTGCCATTGCCTTCTCCAGTGTAGAAAGCTAGAGGGCAATAAAAAAATGCCTTTACAGTTCTTTTAGGAAAAACTACAACTGAAAATTCTATAGGAAATCAAACTATCATACCAAGTGTGAGAGGAGTATAAAGATATTTTCAAATAGACAAGGCATCAAAAGTGCTATTCCCACACCATTTCTCATGAAGCTTCTGGAGAATGCACTCCATGAAAAAAGGGAGAAAATGCAGAAAGGTATGACAGGAAACAGCAAATCCAGGAGTACAAATAAGCAGCTAGTCCAGATGGGAGCAGGTCAGAAGGCTCCATGTGGAACAACTTCAAGAAGCAACGATGAAGCATTGTCTTACAGATTTGACCTTCATGAGAAAGAAGTTTCAGTGATCCTTTCAAAGAGCATGGTGATGAGGACTTCCCTGATGGTTCAGAGGTTAAGAACTGACCTTGCAATACAGGGGATGTGGGTACAATCCCTGGTCAGGGAACTAAGATGCCCCATGCTGCAGGGCAACTGAGCCCGAGTGCCAGTCACAACTACTGAGCCTGCACGCTGCAACAAAAGATGCTGCTTAACCCAAGGAAGATCTCGAGGGCTGGAACTAAGACCCCATGCAGCCAAATAAGTTAAAAAATATTTTTTAAGACTTAAAAAGCATGGTGGTAAAGTGATGCAAGTACAGGGAAAAGGAAGCATAATAGTTCCCACTCTATATGCTAGGTTTGCACAGTCACCAAACTGGCAAAAACTAAAGTCACATAATACCAAGTGTTGGCAAGAATGTGAAGCACTGGGAACTTACATATAACATTGGTAGAAGCACTTCGGCAAATGATGGGTAATATAAAGATGAAGATACTCATGCACTGTGACTCAGAATGTTTACTCCCTGCAGCTTGAAACTCGTGCACATGTGCACCAAGTTGTGTGTACAAGAATGTCCCAGCAATGAGATTTACTGCAAACTGGAAACAACCCAAAAGCACACCGTCAGAGACACAGATAAATATCTGGGGGCATACTCGGCCAGTCAAGATGGTTGTGAACAGTGCCATGACTGAATTTTATTGGGTTGAGTAAAAGAAGCTAAACAGTAAAGAATACACACTTTTCACTCCACTTATATAAAAATTTCAAAGCAGAGCAAATTAAACTGTGTTGTTTCACAATGCAGACATGGGTAGTAAAACAATAAAGAAAAAGAAGGAAGTTGTAATAATAAAAGGTGGTATAGTGTTACCTCTGGGGAGAGGTAGCTAGTTGTCACGAGGAAGGGATACCTGGAGGGCTTTTAGGGTGCTATCAGTGTGTTATTTCTTGACTTGAGTATTGGTTAATGATTGTTCACTTTACAATTATTCGCTAAGCTCTATGCAAATATTTTACAATTTAAAAGAAAACTACTTTTCAAACAGCATGGCAGATTGAACAATATATTTACTTTTGGTTCCTTCCCAAACCTCACTAAACCCACTCCGGTGTTCTTGCCTGGAGAATCCCCATGGACAGAGGATGCAGCAGGCTACAGTCCATGGGGTCGCAAAGGGCCGGGCACGACTGAGAAAATAAGCACAAACCTCACTAAAATCAACTCTAGTGGAATAGAAACAGCATAACCCATAAAAGAGAGAGTGAAACGACTGGGATAAAATTTTGGAAGCTGGAAAGCAGATGCATTAAGTAGAAACTTACTTAGAAAATGAGAGGAAGCTGAAATTCTAGCCAGTGGTAGAGAAGGCCCAGAAGTAGGTTTATTTGTACCTCAGAAGCCCCTAGAAGGATCAGGATTTGGAAGCAGCAATAGTTCTTGAAGAGGGAGAAGCTGATGAAGAGGGGTCCAGAAATGTATACATAAAGAAAATTTATCCCAATTCCTCAACCTCCCACCCCTAGCAAAGCTGAGCTACTGTCTCTCCACCATCCCAGCAGAAAACTGAAGTTTCACTCACAGAAGAGGTTAAACCAGAGAGACTGTGGACAGAGGCCCCTGGGGACAACGGAGACTGGGCTTCTACACTGAAGACTGAGAGACTGGCGGAGTGTATTCACACTCACAGAAAGAGACCACCACCACCCCGCTTCCTTCCCCCAGTCATCTCATTCCCAGACTCTTCCCCCAGAGTACAAATCTCCATCAGTATGTCTCAATACATCATGAAATCACTGTGGACTTACTGCTCCCCAGACCTGTTGCACACTTGTTGCCCTGGGATCTCAGTTTATCATACTCCAAGAAATTTGCCAGTCTTTACCCTGTTGATCTCTTATTACTTGAATCTCAGGTTTCTTTCTTCATATATTCCCTTGTCTGGGCTGTGCATACCACCCAGAAGCTTCCTGAGAAAGGGTCCACAGGAAGTAATTCTTTTGAGATTTCACATGTCTGAAAAAGCCTTTCTTCTCTTTCATACTTGATGGATCAATGGGTGGAGGCTTGTCAGCTATCAGGCTTTTCCATGAGGTGTTCCACTGGACTCATTAGGCAAACCCCAGATACCAATATCTTGAATGGCTCCTCCTTCTTCCTGCTCTTCCCCTTTCCCCTTTCCCCTTCCTCTTCTTCCTCCTCCTCTTTCTCCTTTCCCTCCCCTATTCCTCCTTCTTCCTGAAACATTCTCAAGAGCAAGAACTCTGTGATTCGCTTGCCTCTTTTTATCTGGTGCCTAGTACCATACCTGATACCTAACAGACATATAATTTGAATTCAGATGAACAAATTAATGTTGAAGTCAAATGAACTTTACTCCCTCCTTTCCCTCCCCTATTCCTCCTCCTTCTTCCTGAAACATTCTCAAGAGCAAGAACTCTGTGATTCACTTGCCTCTTTTTATCTGGTGCCTAGTACCATACCTGATACCTAACAGACATATAATTTGAATTCAGATGAACAAATTAATGTTGAAGTCAAATGAACTTTATTCCTCTACATGGAGCCTTACATTCCATGTATATGCTGATCATTCAGACTGGCTTCTCCCATGAATATCAGATTCTTTATATCCAATGACCACACAACATCTACACTCAGAGATCTAATGAGCCCCAGATAGTCCTGTCTCAGCTGATGGCAACACCACCTACCCAGCTACTTAGATCAAAACCTTATCATCACAAGAGGTTCTGTGTGTAGTGGTTAGGAATCTTGACTCTATAGTCTAAGGGCTTGGGTTCAAAGCTCAGTTCTACCATTTCCTGTTGGGTTGTGCATGTGTGCTACATCACTTCGTGTCTGACTCTTTGCGACCCTATGGACTGTAGCCTGCCAGGCTCCACTGTCTATGGGATTCTCCAGGCAAGAATACTGGAGTGGGTTGCCATGCCTTCCATCAGGTTCAACCCAGGAATTGAACCTGTGTCTTCCTGCATTGCAGGTGGATTCTTTATCACTGAGTCACCACGGAAGCCCCTCCTATTGAGTCACCCTTACACAAACCATAGAACCACTCTCTGCCTCAGTTTTCTTATCTAAAAATGGAGTCAATAATAGTACCTACCTGATGGGATTGTTGTAAGGATGATATGAGTGAATGTATGTTAAAGCATTTAGAATCTGGCACAGAGAAGGTACTAGAAAGACATTAAGTATAATTGCACTTGTGATTAATATATGTAAAGCATAGAAGGTAACAAACTGTTAGCTGTTGTTATTGTTAATAGTATTGATTCCTCTCTTTCTCTGATGAGTCACATTCAGCTCAAAGCAGATCCTTTTGGCTTTATATTCAAAACACAACTAAAATCTAACTACCTCTGTCTGTCTGCATCATTGTAACCCTGACCCCAGCTATCTTCTTCTCTCCTTCTCTCAATTGAATCCCATGATGTTCTCCTAATTTATCTCCCTGAACCATAGTCTGTTTTTCATGTATGAATCTGTTTGTGTCACTCCTTGCTCAAAATCTTACACTGGCTTCCAAAGTTCTCAGGTCTTCAGCATGGCCAGCAAGGCCCTTCTTAACCTGGCACCTGGACACCATCAGCTTCTACAACCCTGCCTCCCACACTGGGCTCCCTCACAACAGCCTTCTTGCCATTCTTTGAGCACATCCAGCAAGCTCTGCGAAAGGGCCTTTGCACTTACTGTTTCCTTTTGGGCATGGTCTTTTCCTAGATAGTCGCGTGGCTCACTCTCTCATGTCATTCACAGCTGTGCTGGAAGGTCACCTCTGACCAGTTGGACCTTTCCTTCTCTGATTATTCTGTATAAGATGTGACCCTCCTCACCCCATCTCTGCTTCTCATCATTCCCTATCCCCTCTTATCTGGAAATCACATACACACACGTTTACCCCCCTGCGACTGATCACTACCTGCCATTGTACTGGTTAGTCCCTGGAGAGAACCATGTTGCAGAGGTAGGTGGTATTTCAAGAAACAGACTTGTCCATGGTCATACTTCCCTGAATGCACCCAATCTTGTCTGATTTCTGAAGCTAAGCAGAGTCAGGCCTGGTTAATACTTGGACGGGAAGAAATAGACTCAATCAGTCTTATTTAATATCACCATTTCAACTATGAGTCATTCTTCACATTCAGGAGGATGGATTTGGATTTCTGGGGTTTAGGAAGCTTCTGAGTGCATTCAGCACAAGCATCCATGTGTCATCCTTGCAGTTTTGAAAGTGATACAGGGTGCCCTAAGTTTCTCCTTTTAAAGGACTCATGGAAGTATTCATCTCACGCATCATTTCATCCATATTTTTAGTCTTTACTGCTCATCTTTTTTTTTTTTTTTTTGCAGTAAACATCTAATTATGTACACTCTGGGTATCACAGATGTGTGTGTGTGTGTGTGTGTGTGTGTGTGTGTGTGTGTGTACTCAGTCATGTCTGACTCTTTGTGACCCCATGGACTGTAGCCTGCCAGGCTCCTCTGTCCATGGGATTTTTCAGGCAAGAATACTGGAATGGGTTGCCATTTCCTCCTTCAGGGGAATCTTCCTGACCCAGGGAAAGAAATCACATCTCCTGCCTCTCCTGCATTGGCAGGCAGATTCTTTAACACTGAACCACCTGGGAAGCCCTTCACAGATATAAGTCCTATGATAATTATTTACTTATGAGATAACTGTGTCTGTTTTGATGGGTTTGGTGGTATTTTCAACAAAGGGGACAATCAAGAAAAAATGTTTTGCTTACTGAAATTAATGTTAGTTACATTTTCAGACAATGAAAATTCACTCCACAAGGACCCTTTTCCAGGAACAAATTATTATCATTGTTGGGGAATGTCGTACGTTACTTATTTATATGTTCTATGTCCATCCCACTAGGATGTTAGTTCTGTGGGGCAGGGACATTGTTTTATTTAGAACAGTACATGGTGCATGTAAACATTTAATAAAGAAATATGAATGGACATACAAATTACTGAAATTGTAAAAAATGTCTTTTGTTTCAAAAAATCTGAAACACGTATGGTAATGATTATGGTAATATTAAAAATATGAAAATAAAGATATGTAGGATAAAGGTCTACTAAAACAATAATAGCTATTGGAAAGTTATATTTATGGGCAATTGGGGGAAGGGGCTAAAATTTCCCAGTTTTCTAAAGTGCTTCATTGTTTTATTTTTTTAAAAAGATGGGGCTGGGTATCTCTGTTGAAAGCACACTGAACCAGAAGTCCAGAGATCTAGATTGCAACAGTACTGACTACACTGTGTTATTTTAAGTAAGTCACTGAGTCTCTCTGTGCCCCTGTTTCTTCTTTGGAAATGGACACTCAGAATTTCTCAGTTCCAAAATTCTGACTCTCCTTTCTGTCAACATTAGTCATTTCCACTCCTTCACTAGGGCTGGGTATCTCTGTTGAAAGCACACTGAACCAGAAGTCCAGAGATCTAGATTGCAACAGTACTGACTACACTGTGTTATTTTAAGTAAGTCACTGAGTCTCTCTGTGCCCCTGTTTCTTCTTTGGAAATGGACACTCAGAATTTCTCAGTTCCAAAATTCTGACTCTCCTTTCTGTCAACATTAGTCATTTCCACTCCTTCACTCTGTCCCGAAGGTGTCCTTCACTCTGGACCTGAAGGTTAAAAAGTCCTAGAAAGTCAGTGCGTGCACATGCACGCATGTTCAGTCATGTCCAACTTTTGAGACCCCATAGACTGTACCCTGCCAGGCTCCTCTGTCCATGGGATTTCCTAGGCAAAAATACTGGAGTTAGCAGCCATTTCCTACTCCAAGGGAATCTTTTCAAGCCAAGGATCGAAGCCCTGTCTCCTGCATCTCCTGCAATGGCAGGCAGATTCTTTACCACTGAGCCACCTGACAGAATGTCAGTAGTCCGATCTAAACAGGTGAAATAGTTTTCAGAATCAGCGGTCTTTATCATCATTATTTTCTTTAATGTAATAGCTTCTGTTGTACCTGCCCAGTTTCTGGCAGTGATTGGCCTGTTCTCCCAGTTCTATCCTCCCTGAGTTCCAGGAACATGTCAAGAAGTCCTCCATCCAGCTGGCGGCTGGTGGGAAGGAGAAGCACAGCACGTTCCATGGCATTAGGCTCCTGACTTTCTGGTTTGGGTGGAGGGATGGGTTGGCTCTCGATTGGCATAGACTTCTCTGCTTTCCTTATGCATGGTTTTTGCTTCCCTGGAAACACTAGCAAATTGTGGGTGGGATAAGCTAGCTTCCATGGCCCATCTGATGGGGGAATCCTTGGGTCTAGAAGGCCAGCCTTGAAAACTCTGTATGTGACAGGCTGTATTTACTTTAAATGGAGTCATTTTGAATGCTTGTGAGATCCACACCTCATAAGATGAATTAGTCAGGGTGGTACTTGGAGGATTCTCATCTAGTGAGTAAGTCCTCTTTATACCATGAGGCAGTGATATGAGACCCAGTAGACTCTCAATTTCAAAATCTTTACTCATAAGAAACAATTTCTTAGTTCATTTACATCTCTGCTTGTAACACATAATAAGGGCACAAATAGGATTGTATGGTAAGTATGTCACTCTGCATAAAGTCAGGAAATAACCCAGTTATTTTAGCACAGGATGCTTCTTAAGATGATGTTGAGACAGTGTGATTAGCTGAACCATTTATAGGATTAAATGAGATAACACATGTAAAGAGGTTAAAGCAGTTCCTAACATATAGTAAATGCTCAATACTTAGCTTTCATCATTTTTGTTTGTTTTATTATTACATTCAAATACATTTGTGGCTCTTTTGAATATTGTTGAGGGCAGAAATTCACCTCCATACCCAACCATTGTAGAAAAATTATAAAGTGCACAAAAGGAAACAAGGCAACTCTCAGAATGGGGGAAAATATTTGCAAATGAAGCAGCTGATAAAAAATTAATCTCCAAAATATACAGTTTATGCAATTCAATATCAAAGAAAAAAATGACCCAATCCAAAAAATAGGCAGAAAACCTAACTAGACATTTCTCCACAGAAGACACACAGTTGGCCAACAAACACAAGAAAAGATGCTCAACATTACTATTTATTAATATTAGAGAAATGCAAATCAAAACTTCAATGATGTGCCACCTCACTCTGATCAGAATGACAATCATCAAAAAATCTACAAACAAATTCTGAAGAAGGCATGGAGAAAAGGGAGAGTGTCAACTGAGAGAGCCACTATGGAAAACAGTATGGAGGTTCCTTAAAAAACTAAACATAGAACTACCATATGATCCAGCAATCCCTCTCCTGGGCATATACCCAGAGAAAACCATAACTCAAAAAAGATACATGCCCTTCAATGTTCATAGCAGCACTGTTTATAATAGCCAGGACATGGAAGCAACCTAAATGTAACGGAGAAGGGAAAGAGTGTGTCCCTACATTGCAAGAGCCCTGCTTAGTGCCTCTGTGAGTATCCTCTCTGCTCCTTTCTTCTCCTCAGGGCAGCTGCCCGGATCAGGTGATATGTTGCAACTTTCTCTGACCAATGAGTGCTTGATGTCCAAAAATAACTGGCTCCTGGAGGGATTCTTGGCCCAGCACAAACATGAGAAATGCTTACAGCTCAGCCCTGGCTGCTCTTCAAATTCTAGCAGTTGGGATTTTGCTAGCCAAGTGGAAAGTACCTGCAACCGAATCTAAACCCAAGTCTAAACTGAGTAGACTAAGAGCTTTTTATTTTCCCCAGAAACCTGATATCTGATTGAACAATTCTGGAAGTCTGCAAAGTCCCATAAAGCTGAATCTATTGTCAGCCTTTTTATTTTCCCATGGCACCATGTGTGCCTAACCTGCAAAAAGCCCTTCCCCTTAAGTGTCATCGCAAGTCCCTTTACTTCCTTTAAAAGAGAAAAAAAAGGGGGGAGGGGGAGAGGTTTGAGTTCCCCAGCTCATTCTCAGATCCAAAAAGGGTTGTTAGGCCTCAAAAGTTCAGTCCCACATTCATTTCTAGGAAAACTGAATTTGACGGACCTAGATGTTTTTTAGTAGTCATGTATGGATGTGAGAGTTGGACTATAAAGAAAGCTGAGTGCTGAAGAATTGATGCTTTTGAACTGTGGTGTTGGAGAAGACTCTTGAGAGTCCCTTGGACTGCAAGGAGATCCAACCAGTTCATCCTAAAGAAAATCAATCCTGAATATTCATTGGAAGGACTGATGTTGAAGCTGAAACTCCAGTACTTTGGCCACCTGATGTGAAGAGCTGACTCACTTGAAAAGACCCTGATGCTGGGAAAGATTGAAGGCATGACAAGAAGGGGATAACAGAGGATGAGATGGTTGGATGGCATCACTGACTCAATAGACATGAGTTTGAGTGAACTCCGGGAGTTTGCGATGGACAGGGAGGCCTGGTGTGCTGCAGTCCATGGGGTCACAAAGAGTCAGACATGACTGAGCAACTGAACTGAACTGAACTGAGAACATCAGCTTTGTTGGGTTGGCACTTTGCATTCCTCTAAGAGGTAATACCCGTTCACTCCCAATAGGAAGCAGGAAAGAACTGAGCAAGGCAACAAGGTGGTGGAAGCCAGGCTGTATCTAGAACCTCCAAAGGCAGAGCTCATGCCACGTGGGTTGGGTTTGAAATGTAGAAAGGCCTGTCTTTGAAATGTAGAAAGGTTATGTTCTTTAAGGTTATGTTCTTAAAGTCTTATCTACTTATGGGACTTGTTTGGAACTGAGAATGTATTCCACACTCTGCTCCCAATCATCTCCTCCTTTTGTTTTATCATTATTAAAATTTTTGACATTAGTTTAGTTTTAGGAGAGGTCCTTGATTTTATGAAACTTTTTATTTTATTAAGCTAATATGTATATATGGGCTTCCCCGGTGGCTCAGGGGTAAAGAATTCACTTGCCAGTGCAGAAGATGCAGGTTTGATCCCTAGGTCAGGAAGATCCCCTGGAGGAGGAAATGGGAACCCACTCCAGTATTCTTGCCTGGGAAACCCCATGGATAGAGAAGCCTGGTGGGCTACAGTCCATGGGGTTGCAGAAAGCTGGACACATCTGAGCAACTAAACAGAGACAAAAAGAGAGAGTATGTGTATATGGGTGAAAATGTCAATATTACAAAGTTTTGCAACAAACCATCAATACTCCCTCCCAAGTGTCCTCAGCCCTAATTCTCACTCTCCAGAAAAACCACTTTACATTTTTTTAGGTGTTTCTTTTAGTATTGACCTCCAGATTTCTATTTTCTAATGCTCTAAAGTTTAAGTATGTTCTATCACCTTCCTGCAAGGGAAACTGAAGACTTAGCACCCTTATGAAGCCTCTCTTTCCCACCTTTACACACATATACACACACCGCGTGTCCCCAACTTTCCTAATATAACTGTATCATGATTTGTGTTAGGGAAAATTCAGTACATATTATGTATAAATATTATTCACAGCCAAGTCACATAAAGTACTAAGAAGAAATTGACTTTCTTATATAACTTATTGCTTTTCTTAGAGTTAATAATTATCCCCTCCTCTCTTCTTTTTCATTTTTTTTAAAATCTCTTAGCAATTCTTTCATCTTTAACGTCTCAGTTACTTTCTATCCTTAGGACAAGACTCAGATTTGCAAAAGCAGTAACAATTCTCAACTTTCTTCCAACTTTAGACATCGCATTTTGTAATTAGTAAGATATAATTGTTGAAAAACAGTAATTGGCTAACCAAAGAAAGCCCACATTTTTTTTTAGGGAAATTACTTTTTAAAATTTATTTATTTTTATTTTACTTTACAATACTGTATTGGTTTTGCCATACATTGACATGAATCTGCCACAAGACATTTCCTTTTGATAGAATAAGAAAAGACTCCTTCTCGCCTTTCCTGCTTTCTGGCCACACTCTTCTACTGATTTCTTTCTACAGAAAAGTAACTTTTCATTTTTAAAAATAAAACTGGAAACTACTGCAAGCACAAAGAAAAATGATTCAAAGAAAACTCATGCTGAGTGTAGAAGGCATACTGTGTCAGGAAACACTGACTATATAATAATAAGTGTTATTAAAATACTTGAAAGGATACAAAACACCTGACCGTATGCCACATACACAGCCTTAGCCCTCTCATTTCTATAAGCCATCTGCGTGCTTGGGTTCTTAATGACAAGTTGCCATCACTAGATGATGGGTAAACAAAAGTATGAGGCACTGGGGTGCTCCCTGAGAAATTCTCATACTTCTTCACCACTGAAGTCAGAGGAAACAAAGTTAAGACCAGGAACTAGTCAGAGTTAAGGCCAGTCTTTTGGTGGGGAATTCCCCTTTTCATTTGTTGGTATGGTCATGAAACTTTTCTGTTTGTTTTATTCATTGTTCCTTATGATATTTTAATAAAACTAGTTGATCTGCCCACACTGTTCGAGTTATATACATTATATATGTAAAGCTTTTTACATGCCAATCAGATCTCACTAAAGTGATTTCTTTAAAGAAAAACAGTTGATTTGACTTATTAAATAAGCATAGGTTGATTTTAGAGAGGTTGCAAGGAAGTGGTCTGTTTACCAATGTTAAGAAATTGGTGGGCTTCTCTGCTGGCTCAGACAGTAAAGAATCTGCCTACAATGCATGAGACCCAGGTTTGATCCCTGGGTCAGGAAGATCCCCTGGAGCAGGAAATGGCTACCCACTCCAGTATTCTGGCCTGGAGAATTCTATGGATAGAGGAGCCTGGCAGGCTACAGCCCATGAAGTCGCAGAGAGTAGGATAGGACTGGACAACTAACACACTAATGAAATCCACAGATTAAAGATTCACATTCAGCTACTGAAAATTTTATGTATTTGGCTTTATAAGTCCTGTATTGGTTTTATCATTTGTATTTAACTTGATAAAGTCTTTTGCTGTCTTTTGGAAAGAGCTGTACAAATAACATTTCTCAAGAGAATGAGTTGACTTCCTGGTGCTGTACCTTTCTCCATTAAAAATGTCAATCATTTGTGGTACTTTTTGGTCACTCCTGGTAGACAGTAAATCTCAAATTCTGTGTCATAGTCTCGGTTATTTGCCGAAGTTCAGACTATAAAGAACTATGTAGTCTGCTAAGGACTACATACATGTCCTCCAAGTATGGTAGTTACTCCACAAGAGTACTGGTTTACTATAGGCACTGAATCATCTTGTTATTTTCATAACAGGATTATGGCGTGATAGGAATTATTCCTGACAAGGCAGGGATTATTTCACAGCTTTTCCAGAAGAGATTACTATGGCTCAGAGAGAGTGGATAATTTGCTACTAAAAAGTATCAGACAAAAGGCCATTGCACTAAATGGATGCTTTTTTCTTTAGGCCAAGCTGACTTTGGAAAAGAAAATTTAAGTAAATAACATTTTAAATTTTCTTCTCTTCTCAATTTGAGGGTTAAAAAAATAACCCTCCAAAATATAAGGTGAACACAATATTTTACTGAAATGGTGCCTGGCGGAGTCTAGTCCATAAAGTCGCAAGGAGCCAGACACAAGTGAGCAACTGAGCACAGGTGCAACATCCCAAGACATATTTGTTGGCAACTGGATTCTGCACAGAAACAAAAACCTCAAGGCTCTTTCAAAAGTTACCTAAATATCAACCCAAATTGATGCCTAGCATTGATGAGAAGTCACTTAAACTTGTGGCTCCTCAAATAGCACTGTGATATGATAAAACATCACTGAATTAAGTTTGCAAAGGTTTCTTAAATAGGATATTAAAACCAATAAGCACAAAAGTTTTTAAAAAATTGACAAAATACTTCATTAAAACACATAAATAAGAATGAAAAAGCAATTATAAAGCTGGAGAAGATAACTATAGTAAGTATATTAGACAACTGATCAGATCTAGAATATATAAAGAACTTCTATAAATCAATAAGAAAAGACACTTCTTAGAACAGAGGCCAAAATACTCTAAAATATATATATATAATAGCTAAAAAATATTTTAAAGTATTCTTCTTTATAAGTCACCAGGAAATTACAAATTAAAAGCCATAGTGTAACATTACTACTCGCCCATCAGGAATGCTAAAATGAAAAAGATGGAAAATACCAAGGTTTGGCAAGGATATACAGCACCAGAATCCACATACAACACTGTTGGGAGTATAAGCTGGTACAATCCTTTGGAAAACTGTTGTACCAAACAAAAGAATGTAGGCAATCCCTAACATGCAGTAATTCTATTCCTATGTATATGCACAAGATAAATGCATCCATGTGTTCACCAAAAGACACGCGCTAGCATACTTGTAGCTTCACTCTAAACTGTTGTTATTTAGTCACTGAGTTGTGTCCAACTCTTCTGTGACCCCCATGAATTGTAGCCCACCAGGCTCCTCTGTCCATGGGATTTCCCAGGCAAGAATACTGGAGTGTATTGCCAGTTCCTTCTCCAGGGCATCTTCCCAATCCAGGAATTGAATCTGCATCTCTGAGTCACTAGGGAAGCCGCAGCACTCTAAATAGCAGCCCTCAAATGGCAATTTACCAAACACCCACAAACAGCAGAAAGGATAAATACACTGTGGTATTTCACACAGTGAAGTTACATGCAGAAATGTGAATGAGTGGTTTATGACTATGACAACAATATGGATGAATCTTAGAAACAATGTTGAGGGACTTCTCTGGTGGGCTGGTGGCTAAGACTCTGTGCTCTCAATGCAGGCAGCCCAGATTCAATCCCTGGTCAGGGAACTAGATTCCCACATGCCACAGCTAAGAGTTTACATGCTGCAACTAAGACCCAATGCAGCCAAATAAATAAATCTCTTTACAAAAGAAGAAAAACAATGTTGGCCAAAGAACCAAACAGGAAAGACAACATGTAGTGTTGTTCCCTCAATATAAAATATCAAAATAGGTGGAACTAATCAATGTTGCTGGCAGATCAGGACAATGGTTGTCCCTGACAGTGTGTTCAGCCACTTAATTGTGTCCAACTCTTTTGCGACCCCATGGACTATATAGCCCACCAGGCTCCTCTGTCCATGGGACTTTCTTGGCAAGATTACCAGAGTGGGTTGCCATTTCTTTCTCTGGGGGATATTCCAGACCCAGAAATTGAACTCAAGACTTCCAGAAATCAAATGGAAGGATTGGCCCTAGTAGCTTGAGGACAAAAATCACTTTTTCCTCACTGGCTGACACTTTCACTATCACATATACTATGTGGCAGTGACTCACTGCTTCTACTGTGGTCAGGACTGTACTCAGGAAAGTCCAAAGGCACATGAAAGATGGATGCTTCCCCTGGTAGTCCTAGCTTGGGAAACATTCCAGGAAAGCTATTCTGTTACACTCTGCGTGGCATCAGGGAAAAGGACAAATCAAACAAAGGTCTTGGTGATCAGTTCAATTCAGTCGCTCAGTCGTGTCTGACTCTTTGCGACCCCATGAAGTGCAGCACCCCAGGCCTCCCTGTCCATCACCAACTCCTGGAGTTTACCCAAACTCATGTCCATTGAGTCAGAGATGCCATCAAACAATCTCATCCTCTGTCGTCCCCTTCTCCTCCTGCCCTCAATCTTTCCCAGCATCAAGATCTTTTAAAATGAGTCACTAAGTCATTTCCAACTCTTTGTGACCCAATGGACTACAGCACACCAGGCTTCCCTAACTTCACTATCTCCCAGAGTTTGCTCAGAATTATGTCCACTGAGTTGGTGACACCATCCAACCATCTCATCCTCTATTGTCCCCTTGTCCTCCTGCCCTCCATCTTTCCTAGTATCAGGGTCTTTTCCAATGAATTAGCTCTTTGCATCAGGTGGCCAAAGTATTGGAGTTTCAGCTTCAACATCAGTCCTTACAATGAACACCCAGGACTGATCTCCTTTAGGATGGACTGGTTGGATCTCCTTGCAGTCCAAGGGACTCTCAAGAGTCTTCTCCAACATCATAGTTCAAAAGTATCAATTCTTTGGCTCTCAGCTTTCCTTATAGTCCAACTCTCACATCCATACATGACGACTGGAAAAGCCATAGCCTTGACTAGACAGACTTTTGTTGACTAAGTAATGTCTTTGCCTTTTAATATGCTGTCTAGGTTGGTCATAACTTTCCTTCAAAGGATAAGTGTCTTAATTTCATGGCTGCAATCACCATCTGCAGTGATTTTGGAGCCCAAAAAAATAAAGTCTGACACTGTTTCCACTGTTTCCCCATTTACTTCCCGTGAAGTGATGGAGCCAAATAGCATGATCTTAGTTTTCTGAATGTTGAGCTTTAAGCCAACTTTTTCACTCTCCTCTTTCACTTTCATCAAGAGGCTCTTTAGTTCTTCTTCGCTTTCTGCCATAAGGGTGGTGTCATCCGCATATCTGAGGTTATTGATATTTCTCCCGGCAATCTTGATTCCAGCTTGTGCTTCTTCCAGCCCAGCGTTTCTCATGATATACTCTGCATATAAGTTAAATAAGCAGGGTGACAATATACAGCTTGACGTACTCCTTTCCTGATTTGGAACCAATCCATGTCTAGTTCTAACTGTTGCTTCCTGACCTACATACAGGTTTCTCAAGAGGCAAGTCAGGTGGTCTGGTATTTCCATCTCTTTCACAATTTTCCACAGTTTATTGTGATCCACATAGTCAAAGGCTTTGGCATAGTCAATAAAGAAGAAGTAGATGTTTTTCTGGAACTCTCTTGCTTTTTTGATGATCCAGCAATGTCGGCAATTTGGTCTCTGGTTCCTCTGCCTTTTCTAAAGTCAGCTTGAACATCAGGAAGTTCACGGTTCACGTATTGCTGAAGCCC
>SJYX01001290.1:241799-267901 GCA_006410675.1 Oreotragus oreotragus
TTTGAGCATTCTTTGGCATTGCCTTTCTTTGGGATTGGAATGAAAACTGACCTTTTCCAGTCCTGTGGCCACTGCTGAGTTTTCCAAATGTGCTGGCATGTTGAGTTCAGCACTTTCACAGCATTATCTTTCAGGATTTGAAACAGCTCAGCTGGAATTCCATCACCTCCACTAGCTTTGTTTGTAGTGATACTTCCTAAGATCCACTTGACTTCGCATTCCAGGATGTCTGGCTCTAGATGAGTGATCACGCCATTGTGATTATCTGGGTCGTGAAGATCTTTTTTGTACAGTTCTTCTGTGTATTCTTGCCACCTCTTCTTAATATCTTCTGCTTCTGTTAGGTCCATACCATTTCTGTCCTTTATCGAGCCCATCTTTGCATAAATTTTCCCTTGGTATCTCTAATTTTCTTGAAGAGATCTCTAGTCTTTCCCATTCTGTTGTTTTCCTCTATTTCTTTACATTGAGCACTGAAGAAGGCTTTCTTATCTCTCCTTGCTATTCTTTGGAACTCTGCATTCAGATGCTTATATCTTTCCTTTTCTCCTTTGCTTTTCACTTCTCTTCTTTTCACAGCTGTTTGTAAGGCCTCCTCAAACAGCCATTTTGCTTTTTTGCATTTCTTTTTCTTGGGGATGGTCTTGATCCCTGTCTCCTGTACAATGTCACAAACCTCCGTCCATGGTTCATCAGGCACTCTATCAGATCTAGTCCCTTAAATCTATTTCTCAGTTCCATTGTATAATCATAAGGGATTTGATTTAGGTCATACCATTCAGGTATGACCTAAATCAGTGGCTATCCCCACTTTCTTCAATTTAAGTCTGAATTTGGAGATCATGATCTGAACCACAGTCAGCTCCCTGTCCTCTTTTTGCTGACTGTACAGAACTTCTCCATCTTTGGCTTCAACGAATATAATCAATCTGATTTCGGTGTTGACCATCTGGTGATGTCCATGTATAGAGTCTTCTCTTGTGTTGTTGGAAGAGGGTGTTTGCTATGACTAGTGCATTCTCTTGTAAGAATTCTATTAGCCTTTGCCCTTCTTCATTCTGTACGCCAAGGCCAAATTTACCTGTTACTCCAGGTGTTTCTTGACTTCCTACTTTTGCATTCCAGTCCCCTATAATGAAAAGGACATCTTTTTTTGGTGTTAGCTCTAAAAGGTCTTACAGGTCTTTGTAGAACTGTCCAACTTCAGCTTCTTCAGCATTTCTGGTCAGGGCATAGACTTGGATTACCATGATATTGAATGGTTTGCCTTGGAAAGGAACAGAGATCATTCTGTCATTTTTAAGACTGTATCCAAGTACTGCATTTTGGACACTTTTGTTGACTATGATGGCTACTTCATTTCTTCTAAGGTGTTCCTGCCCACAGTAGTAGATATAATAGTCATCTGAGTTAAATTCCCCCATCCCAGTCCATCTTAGTTCACCAATTCCTAGACTGTCAATGTTCATTCTTGCCATCTCCTGTTTGACCACTTCCAATTTGCCTTGACTCGTGGACCTAACATTCCAGTTTCCTATGCAATATTGCTCTTTACAGCAACGGACCCTGCTTCTATCACCAGTCACATCCACAACTGGGTGTTGTTTTTGCTTTTGCTCCATCCCTTCATTCTTTCTGGAGTTATTTCTCCACTGATCTCCAGTAGCATATTGGTGATAAGGAACTAAAAACCAACCTTAGATGCCTTCAAGTCTACCCTTGGTGCATCTCCACCCCACCTTGGTGGTAGAACCAGGAGGGATGAGTAAGACGCCTGCATCTGTAAGAGACAGACTAGTCTGACCAGGGAAGGAAAGCTTCAGTGGACAGTCTGTCTACACCCCTATCTAGAGCAGGGAGGGATACATCTAGTGTAAAGAAGCCACGGCTGTGGATGCTGGTTTTTTTCTTTTACAGATGGGAGCTAACAGTTCCAGAACCACTCCTTTACAATGTATTTTTTAAAAACTAGGACAAGTTTGCTCCCCAGAGTTTAAAAAGACATGCCTGATATTTCTCTGTGATACTGAATGGCCACAGTATCCTTTGGAAGACAAGGAATGCTGGCCAGTTGTAGGATCTTACTTACGATACTGTTTTACAACTAGACCGGTTCTGTAGAAAACAAGAGAAATGGGTAGAAGTGACATACATGTTGCTCTTTATCTCTCTGCAGACATGCTAGAACTTATGTCCTAAGGGTGCAGATGTGGGTGTGAAGCCTTCAGCTGCCTCCTGTCCACTTACTTTGCCCCTGTATCTGGGGCTCCCAACTGAACAGGTGAGAATCAGGGTACCCTTCCAGGAGGAGTTACCTCAGTCTAGGTAGAAATTCAAACAGTCCCAATTGTGGTCAAGACTATTAAGAAGATCCCAACAGTACACAGAAGACTTTACAGGACTAACTTTACTTTATGACCTTGCTTGGAGAGATGTATGTCTTGGGGCAGACACTGACTCCTGACTCGATAGCTTGAGTTTTGGGGGAAGCTACTACTATTGGAGATGAATGGCTTGAACATGAGATAAGGGGAAAGAGGGAACATGAAATAACTCTCCTCCCTACTAGGAGCCAAGCAGTTCCCATATCAGAACCACTTTGCCAAAAGTACTCTTGAAGGACTCAAGCAAGTGCGTGCTGAGACTTTCAGTTCAGTTCAGTCGCTCAGTCGTGTCCGACTCTTTGCAACCCCATGAATCGCAGCANAACAGGCAGTTCTGACCACGGCAGGGCGGATGTAGATGTGGACTTAGGAGCAGCTGGCATTGGGCAATCCCAGTTCACTCCCCACACGAGTGATTCTTGCTCAGGGACAGAGGTCTCTGCTGGTGAGCCACAGAGCATGGTCACACTCCCAGGATTCCCGCTCTAGTCCCAGGAACACCAAGTCACAAAGGTTCTTGAGAAAACAGGGAGAGTCAGCTTTTCTTTTTAAAGGAAATGGAAGAATGGACATTGCCTAGAGCCCATCATAATACCTGACATATCCAGGCATCAGGATATTGTGTGTTGTCGGAATAATGAATGAACTAAAAGTGTCACTTGGAAAACTGCCAGTTCTGTTTGACAGACCTGTTAGAACACTAAGAGAATGATAACTAACACTTATTTTCTATTATATGCTAGACACTGTTCTAAGTGCTTGAAGTTGTTTTATTTCTACATATATATATATACATAAATGCATATATATAGAAATGTATATATATATACAGCAACCTTATGAGGTAGCTATAATTATTAATAGGAACAATTATTATACTCACTCTGCAGATGAGAAAATACAGACTCAAAACAATTAACTAACTTGCCCAAGACTGCCCAGCTAACAGTTGGTGGAGCTGAATTCAAGCCTAGGCAGTCAGGTTCTGGAATGAGCACTCATAATCACTAGACTACACAGTCTCACAAGAATAGCAGAAACAAAATTTCTGCTCATACTGTACCCTTCTTTCAAAGAGACACCTGAACATATGTATGGCCATGCGTGTTCTGGTAAACACACACCCACATTCTGTGAAGGTGGCCCAGTCTGAAATCCTGAACTCACTTTAATACAGTGAGGGCCACAGAATTTACAAATATTGAGTTGGCCAAAAAGTTCACTCATGTTATGGAAAAACCCAAACAAAGTTTTTAACCAACCCAATATACAGCCTCTTTCAATTGGATTAGGGAGGAAAAAACCTCACAGTCCAAACTAATAGACACACATTTACATACTAACCACACATAGAAATTCATGAAACAGACTTTGACTTGAGAACCTACTATGAAGAATAATCATAAATGTAATTATGGAAGACCCTAGACTGCCTTCCTGACTGCAATCATTAACTCCAAACAGATGTGGGCTGATACAGAGCCATATAGAAAGAAGTCCAGGTTACTACTACATCTTGAAGCTCCCAACAGTATAAAAAGGTAAAGAAAGGCAAACACATGGTTACTTGATGTCTTTGTGTGTATGTTCAGTTGCTCAGTCATGTCTGACCCTTTATGGTCCCATTGATTGTGTAGCTCTCCAGGCTTCTCTGCCCATAGAATTCTCCAGGAAAGAACGCTGCAGTAGGTTGCCATTTCCTACTCCAGGGGATCTTCCTGATGCAGGAATTGAACTCGCATCTTTTGCATCTCCTGTATTGGCAGGCGGATTTATCACTATTTATCACTAGGCCACCTGGGAAGCCCCATTTGATCTTAAATATTTACAAGTTAATAATTTAACAAGTTAATTTCTAAACAGACTATAATATGGAGTACCAATCATGTTATTTAAAAGACAGAGTTTGGGACTTACCTAGTGGTCCAGTGGCTAAGAATCCATGTTCCCAACGCAGGGGGCTGGTTCGATCCCTAGTCAGAGAACTAGACCCACATGCCACAATGAAAGAACCTGCATGCCACAGTGAAGATCAAGATCCTGAGTGCCACAGCTAGGACCCAGAAGAGCCAAATAACTAATTTTTGTTGAGGGTAGAAAATATCAGTTCAAGATGCACAATAGATGATGTGACTCAATAATGAGACACAGTTTAAAGTTGTTAGTTGTTGGTAAATGCAGTCTTTGTGAATGTACATAAAATTTCATTTGGAGGTAGAATTTTGAGATTGTTTTTGAATGTCATGCCCTGAACCAAATGGCCTTCCCGCAACCTTGTAATAGATCCTATTGGAATCTACACATGGCACTCTCTTCCTTCTGCTCATTTAAAAGTTCAAAGAGATTATCTGTCATTATGTGTTCACCTGAACAAAAAAAACTAAAAGCAATTACAGTCAAAATTCTCTCTCCCACCTCTGCCCCCTTATCCAGCCAGTTCTCACCTTCCTCCAATAAATGACCACTCTCACTAGTTCTTTGAGGAATATTCTAGAAATTGTTTTTCTGTATATACAAGTGAATACCAATATATATCTCCCCTCCTTATACCCAAATTCACAGCATCATATAGACATCCCTCTATGTTTCTTTCTTCAGGTAACAGTATGTCTTTGGACTTCTCTGATGGACCAGTGGCTAAGAATCCATGTGCCAATCCAAGGGACACAGGTTTGATCCCTGGTCCAGGAAGATTTCACATTCCACAGGGCAACTAAGTTTGTGTGCCACAAATACTGAATCCTGTGTGCTCTGGAGTGTGTGCTTTGCAACAAGAGAAAGACCTTGCACAGCAACAAAGACCCAGCACAGCCAAAATAAGAAATGAAAAACATTATATATTTGAATATTCTCCATATCAGTACATAAAAAGCTTCCTTATTCTTTGCATAGCTGCAAAATATTCCATTGTATGCATGTTGCAAAACTTATTTTGCCAATGCCCTATTGATGAATATTTGTCTATCCCATAATTTTCTCATTTCCTACAATATTACAATGTACAAATATGCTTACAATGTACAAATATGCCATCAATCCTTTTACTTGTGTAAGGAAAACTTATTGAAGAACATTCAGTTCAGTTCAGTCACTCAATCGTGTCCGACTCTTTGCAATCCCATGAATCACAGCACGCCAGGCCTCCCTATCCATCACCAACTCCCAGAGTTCACTCAAACTTAAGTCAATCGAGTCGGTGATGCCATCCAGCCATCTCATCCTCTGTTGTCCCCTTCTCCTCCTGCTCCCAATCCCTCNATGGACGTGAGTCTGAGTGAACTCCGCGAGATGGTGATGGACAGGGAGGCCTGGCATGCTGCGATTCATTGAGCGACTGAACTGAACTGAACTGGACGGATACAGCAACATAAAATAAAAAATATTTTTTTAATAGAGTGGCTGAATGGATTAAAAAGCAAGACCCATCTATATGCTGCCTACAAGAGACTCACTTCGGGTCCAAGATACATACAGATTAAAGTAAAGAGATGGAAAAGACATTCCATGTAAATGAAAACTAAAAGAATGTTGGGATATCATTATATACTTAAGACAAAATGAACTTTTAAACAAAGAATTTAACAAGAGACAAAGAGGGTCATTATATAACTCTAAAAGGATCAATCTAAGAAGATATAACAATTGTAAATATATGTGCACCCAATATAGGAGCACTTAAATGCATAGAGCAGATATTAGTCAATATAAAGGGAGAAAATAAGAGTAACAATAATAGTAGTGGACTTTAATATTCTACTTACATCAATGGACAGATCATCCAGATAGAAAAATCAGTAGGGAAGTATTGGCCTTAAATGATACACTAGATGAGATGGAATGCACATACACACAGACACACATAATATTCCATCTCAAAGCAGCAGAATGCACATTTTTTTCAAGTGCACATTGAACTTTCTCAAGGATAGATCACATGCTAGGCCACAAAACAGGGCTCAGTACATTTAAGAGATTGAAATTATATCAAACATCTTTTCTGAACCCAATGCTGTGAGACTAGAAATCAAATTTAAGAAAAAACTTGCAAAAATACAAACTTCATGGCTAAAATATATGCTATTAAACATCAAGTGGGTGTTAAATCTGAAGAAATCAAAGAGGAAATAAAAAATAAATGTAGACAAAAAACACAATGATCGAACATCTATGGGATGCAGCAATATCAGCTCTGAAAGGAAAGTTTATGATGATAGAAATCTAACTCAGAAAAGAAGAAAAAATTCAAATAAAAAATCTAAAGTTACATCTAAAGGAGCTAGAAAAAGAAGAACAAAGGAAACCCAAAATTAGTGGAAGGAAATAAATAATAAGATCACAGCAGAAAAAAAATGAAATAGAGACTAAAAAAAAAAAGGTAAGGTCAATGAAACTAAGAGTTTGCTCTTTGAAAGGTAAAATTGAAAGTATTTAATCAGATTTATCAAGGAAAAAGAGAGAGGGCTCAAATCATACTTTCAGATGGTATATTTGACAATAGGTTAGCATCCAACATATACAAAAACCTTATATAACTCAACATTAGAAAAAAAAAAACCCAATTAAAAATGGACAGAAGAATTGAACAAAGAGTCATTTAGTAAATCCAAATAATTATCACAAGGAGAAATACTTTTCTCCATTTAAATTTTCTATCTATATGAAATGATCGATAGTCATTAAACTTATTATGGTTATCATTTCATGATATATAAGTCAAATCATTATGCTGTACCATTTAGCTTATACAGTGGTGCATATCAATTACATTTCTTTAAAACTGGACAAAAAAACCATAATACCAAAAAAATAAAAACCCTCCTGGCTATATGTTGAACCTGTCTTGGTCCTTTTCATTATGAAAATGTGTGGAATTATTTGAAAACTTGATTTTATAAGAACTCATCTGAATATCTTATCAGGGTTTATTTCTTTGGTCTCTAGTTCTTGGTATAGCACTATCTATAACTCTTATTGGGCAGTTTGAAGAGAACAGATCATGATACCTGTCAGAATAAGATATGCAACAGGATTATTTATACTTGGGCTTTAATGTTTTGATTTATACTGACATTTAGTCAGCATTTACTTTGTCTTTGTTTTGAGTCAAACCCAGCTATGCATTTTCCGCACATCATGCTGACTTCTTTATTTGATTCATGGCATCCCCAATTTTGTGAGTTGGCCAGACTTGAAACCTCAAAGACAGCTTCTCTTTCTTTGTGCCAAGAACCTCACATCCAATAAATGGCAAAGCCTGGGAAATTTACCTCTAGCTATGTCTTTTGCATATCGCTCTATCTTGCTTTCTCCTTCCCCCTCACACCGCATTTCAACCAACCCTTTTTCTTTTTGCCTGAGCAAAAACTGTTCCCCAGCTGTTCCTCTCTTTTTCATTTAGTTCATCCTTTACTAATTCCAGATGAAGTATTCCAAACCAAAGCATCCATCATACCCCTTCCTATGTAGGTAGGCTAAGTGGCTTATCATTCTGTGAACATCTGTTTTTTTTTTAAAGGAATATTCAGCCTGACCTTCAGGAATTTCCAGATTATGCACTCAGCTGTCTTTCTCCATCTTGTTTTCTGCCACTTCCATTTCTATCCTTTGCTTCCAAGCTAAATTGGATTCCTCAGTGTTCTCCAAAACTGTGTTCAGCTTTGTTCCACTTCAGTCCTTTTTACTCAAGCCATTTATTTTTTCCTGGAATGCTGTTACCTCCATCCATCTCTGTTTGTTGTAATCCTTCCATCTTGCAAGGTCCCTTTCAAATTTCACCTTCTTGTATTCCTCCCAGGTACTCTCAATTGAATGTGATTTTCTTCCTCATTTGAATTGTTATCTGTATCACATGATGCTTGTGTAAGCTTTGATGTTAGATATTTATACACTAATCTTCACTGCTACATTGGATGCTGTCTTTGGAAGACAAGAGATGTTTCTTAATAATCTTCATGTTATTAAACAATATGAGGCCTGAAACCTTGGGACTATCCAGTTTTCAGTTTATTTGCACAACCAGAGTTGTTTTCTTTAGTTTTTTTTTTTTTTAATTGCTCCAAGTTTATTTCGGGTCTTTGTAGATCAGTCCCAAATACCACCTTTTGAGTTAGAATTACCACTCCCCACTTGATTGTGACTTATACGTTGTTTATATAGCTGTCTATCTTATTAGTCATATTTGTGAATATATTCCCTACCTTCATGAGAGAGGCATTGGTTCTGACTAATCTTTGTATATCTCATGCCACTTAGTACAATACCCAGCTCACAGAAAACATTGTTATCCTTAGGTGAATTGAGTAACTCTTTCAGTACAATTATCTTAAAGTTATTATGTTGTTTTCACTTTTTTCCAAGGTAGGTATTCTTGTAACCAATGAATTCAGGTGAAAGAGTTATTTATTGTGGTCTTGATGGTTTGCCCTTAGGTGGGAGCATCCCTATGCAGACTGCACGTGCTAGTGCCTATGGTGGGAGAGCTGTATTTGATGAGGACACAAATCATGGTTTTCTTCAGGTTGTGCTGACAGCTATCACTTTTGTAGGGTATGGGGCTGAAGATGGAGGGACTATAGCTGGATCTCGGTGTGAAGTGTGACTTCCCCTCTTCTCAGTGGCCATCACCACCCTAGTGGGAGTGCACTATAATCCCAGGTTGCTGGAGCAATAGTCCTGAGGGCCGGTGCTGAGTGGGCTCTGTTTCCTTTAAGTGTGTAATTTCTGTCTCAACCCTGGAACTTTTGCCCTAAAGTGAGTAGTGCTGAAGCAAAGGGGACCCAGGTGGGTTCTCCACTTGTATTGTCTGTAGACAGAGTTTTGATATATCTCTGATGTGTTGCCTGTGCAGGCACTGGCACTTGTTTCCCTCACTCTGTTCAGATGCAGCCTTGAGTCAAAGTTCCCTTTGTCCCTCATGGCCAGTCACTGTACCCACTGTACTCCTGTCATCCCTGCCCTGTTTTGGAGCCAAACCACAAGGCAGGCAGGCCCTGCATGGACTCTGGGTATATAATGGGTTATGAACTGAGGTGACAGGCCACAGCCAGTGTTCTGGACTATTGTTAGCACTGTTTGAGTATGTGCCAACAATGGCGGCTGCCTCCCCACCCAGATGCTGCCCCAGTTCTGACTCGCCTCTGCTTTCAACAGCTGAGATTTTTGCTTAGTCATTGCAGTCTTAGATCTAGTGTTATGCTGTCTTGTCAAGTAAGTGGGAATGTGGTGTGCATGCTCCTCACAAGTGGAGTCCAGTCTTCCACAGCCCTTCTGGTAGTCCCAGTGACTCTCCATCTTCCCTGGGTAGGACCACAGGACTGGGATGCTCAGTCACACCCTAGGGTGTGTCTCTGCCTTTTCCTCCCTTTTCCTCTGAGATCCCCCCAGACAGAGCAGAGTTGCCAACTTGATCACTTTTTTTCTCTTCCTACTTGATTATGTGTGGATTTTTCTTATAGCCTTGGTTGTACAGGAGTCCTTCTGTCAGTTTCCAGTTAGTTTTCAGTGAGAATTGTTCCACATGCAGATGTACTTTTGATATGTTTGTGGAGGGAGGTGAGTTCCATATTCTCTTACTCCACTATCTTGATAAATCTCCTCAAAGGTTTATTTATTTATATTTTTATTATCATGCATGTCCTTGGAGGTTTGGCTGCACACTCTACTTATCATAGATTCTCAGACTGAGGTTCATGGTGCTTCATTTTTATACATGCTTTCATGATCACTGGGGAAGGGGAAAAAGAACATGAGGGATTTATTTGTGGCTCTTAAAGCTTTTATTATAAATGACACATATCACTTCTGGTCATATTACATTTGCTAAAGTAAGTCACCTGGCCACAGCTGCCTTTATGGGAGGTGGGGAAGTGCAACCCTAGTAGATGCCTTGATAGAGGAATCAGCAATATTTGGTGAGCAGCACTAATATTTACCAGGGCTTCCCAGCTGACTCAGTGGGTAAAGAATCTGCCTGTAATCAGGAGGTACAGGAGATGCAGGTTCGATCCTTGGGCAGGGAAGATCTGCTGGAGGAGGGTATGGCAACCCACTCCAGTATTCTTGCCTGGAGAATCCCATGGACAGAGGAACCTGGCAGGCTACAGTCCATAGGATCACAAAGAGTCAGACATGACTGAAGTGACTGAGTATAGCACAGCACAGCCCACTANGATCCTTGGGCAGGGAAGATCTGCTGGAGGAGGGTATGGCAACCCACTCCAGTATTCTTGCCTGGAGAATCCCATGGACAGAGGAACCTGGCAGGCTACAGTCCATAGGATCACAAAGAGTCAGACATGACTGAAGTGACTGAGTATAGCACAGCACAGCCCACTAATATCTACCACACATGGTAGTAACTTCATGAAAGGAATATCTCAACAATCAAATTCAGGATGCTTAGTAAAGGTAGGTGAGAGGGATAAAGAAGTGTTCAGCTCAATCAGAACTCAAGTCCTTACGAAGTAGTTAGCAATCACCTTTTATATACTAGGCACTGGATAGTGTGGTGAACAAGACTAACACGGTCTCTGCCTTCAGGGAATTCATATTCCAGAGGCAGGCAAACAACAAGTAAGCAAACAAATAAAATGATTATAAGTTATGATAAAATTGTGAGGGGAATAAACAAAACCTGAGAGAATAACAGAGGGGGGCCTTATTTTGGTAGTGTGGTCACGAAAGTTTTCTTGAAAGAGGTGATATTTAATTTGAGAACTGAATGATAAGAAGGCACCAAACATAAAGATCTGGGTAGGATATTAGGAAGAACATTCTCAGCATAGGGAACAGTAATGCAGAGACTCTAAGCTTGCTTTTTTTCCCCCTTCAGGATACTAAAAGAGGAGCAGTATGGTTGGAAGGTATTGAGTAGTTGCCTGGTCATTCAGGGCCTATAGGCCAGATAGGGAGATACAGTATGAACCTATCAGAACATTTAAAGCAGGAATGTTCAAGTGATGTGATTGATATTCTGAGCTTACTCTGGCTGCACTGTGGAGAATTACTTCAGGATGGGCATTAGGTGGTAGCTGCAGTAGAGAGATGATGATGGCTTAGACTAGAAATGGAAAAAAAGTGTGTTAAAGACATATTTGTGAGTTTAAATCAATGGGATTTGGTGCTGGATTAGATATGGAAGGTGATGGAGAGAGAGAGATCATGGATGATTACCTGGTTTCTAGATGGATGGCAGGGCTGTTCTATGAGATGAGGGATTCCTGGAGAGGACCAGTTGTTTGAGGGAAGATTGGATGTTTGATTTATATACATATTGAAGAGTCTTCAAAACACACAGTCTGAGTAAGCACACTGCCTCTTGGTCAGTGCTTTAGCTTACTGATTCTGTGTAAATGTTACCCTCATTTAAGGCAGGAGTACCAGAGCAAGTGGTGTCTTATTTTTAAAAAAAATTTTTTCTTTATTTTTTAATTGAAGGATAATTGCTTTATAGAATTTTTTGTTTTCAGTCAAGCCTCAACATGAATCAGCCATAGGTATACATATATCCCTTCCCTTTTGAAACTGCCTCCCATCTCCCTCCCTATCCTACCCCTCTAGGTTGATACAGAGCCTCTGTTTGAGTTTCCTGAGACTTACAACAAATTCTCATTGCCTATCTATTTTACATATGATAATATAAGTTTCCATGTTAGTTTCAATATACGTTTCTCCTCCCCTCTCCCCATGTCCACAAGTTTATTCTCTATGTCTGTTTCTCCATTGCTGCTCTGCAAATAAATTCTTTTGTGTCATTTTTCTAGATTCCATATATATGCGTTAGTATATGATATTTATCTTTTGCTTTCTGACTTACTTCACTCTGTATAATAGGCTCTAGGTTCATCCACCTCATCAGAACTGACTCAAATGCATTCTTTTTTATGGCTGAGTAATATTCCATTGTGCGTATGTACCACAATTTCTTTATCCATTCATCTGTTGATGGACATCTAGGTTGCTTCCATGTTCTAGCTATTGTAAATAGTACTGCAGTGAACAATGGGATACATGTGTCTTTTTCAATTTTGGTTTCCTCAGGGTATATGGCTAAGAGTGAGATGGCTGGGTCATATGGTAGTAGGATACTTTAACATCCCACTCACACCAATGGATACCTCATCAAAACAGAAAATTAATAAGAAAGCACAAGTCTTAAATGATACATTAGATGAGCTGGATCTCACTGATAGCTTCAGGACATTCCATCCAAATGCAGAAGAATACACCTTTATCTCAAGTGAACATGGAACATTCTCCAGGATAGACCACATCTTCGGTCACAAATCAAACTTCAGGAACTTTAAGAAAATTGAAATTGTATCAAGCATCTTTTCTGCCCACAATGCTATGATACAAGATATCAATTACAAGAAAAAAAGTGTAAGAAATACAAACACATGGAGATTAAACAATACATTTCTAAATCACCACAGGTCATTGAAGAAATCAAAAGGGAAATCAAAAAATTTCTAGAAACAAATGACAATGAAAACATGACAACTCAAAACCTATGGGATGCAGCAAAAGTAGTTCTAAGAGGGAAGTTTATAGCATTACAGTCCTATCTCAAGAAACAGGAAAAACGTTGAATAAGCAACCTAACTTTACACCTAAAACAACTGGAAAAAAGAAGAACAAAGAACCCCGCAAAATTAGAAGGAAAGAAATCATAAAGATCCAAGCAGAAATAAATTAAAAAGAAATGAAAGAAACAATAGTAAAGATTAATGAAACTAAAAGCTGGTTCTTTGAGAAGATAAACAAAATTAACACTTAGCTAGACTCATCAAGAAAAAAAAGACTAATCAAATCAACAAAATTAGAAATGAAAAAGGAGAGGTTAACAACAGACAGTGCAGGAATACAAAGGATTATAATAGACTATTATGAACAACTATATGGCAATAAAATGGATAACCGGAAAGAAATTGACAGATTCTTAGAGAAGTTCAATCATCCAAGACTGAGAAAAATGTATACACATGCGGTCATGAAAAACTATTAAAGTGTCTCCTATGAATAATAGCAGATGAAAGCTAGTAAATGGAGGTGGAGAGAAAAGACAGGAGGCAACATAAGATCAAAATCCACTGTGGTTTCTTTGCAGTACCTTGTGTCCCAGTCTGGTAATTATCCTCCACATGCTCTGGTCTGGATAACATCTTGCTTCTCAGTCATTCTTTGAATCCCACTTCCCCCTGAATCCCCAAACAAAATCATGAAATTCTATTTTTGTTAATGTTACAGGATGCAATAGGAAGGAGCCAGATCTGAGAAGAAGTAAAAAAAGTAGAAAGGAAGAACAATGTTAGATGTGCCAGTGCTAAAAAAAAAAAAAAAAAAAAAAAATNATAAGCAGAGATATTACTTTGTCAACAACGGTCTGTCTAGTCAAGGCTATGGTTTTTCTAGTGGTCATGTATGGATGTGAGAGTTGGACTGTGAAGAAAGCGAGTGCTGAAGAATTGATGCTTTTGAAGTGTGGTGTTGGAGAAGACTCTTGAGAGTCCCTTGGACTGCAAGGAGATCCAACCAGTCCATTCTAAAGGAGATCAGTCCTGGGTGTTCTTTGGAAGGACTGATGCTAAAGCTGAAACTCCAGTACTTTGGCCATCTCGTGCGAAGAGTTGATTCATTGGAAAAGACTCTGATGCTGGGAGGGATTGGGGGCAGGAGGAGAAGGGGCAACAGAGGATGAGATTGCTGGATGGCATCACCGACTCAATGAACATGAGTTTGATGAACTCCAGGAGTTGATGGACTTGGAGGCCTGGTGTGCTGTGATTTTCAGGTCACAAAGAGTCGGATACACTGAGCGACGGAACTGAACTGAAGACTTCCAATACTGTATTGAATAGAAGTGATGAAAATGGACATTCTTGTCTTGTTCCTGATATTAGAGGAAAAGTTTTCATCTTGTTACCATTGAGTGTGATGTTAGCTGTGGGTTTATCATAAATGGTCTTTAGTATGTTGAGGTTATGCATTTTCTGCATTTGTTAAGATTGTCATGTGATTTTATTTTATCTTTCCTTTTGTTAGTATGGTGCATCATATTGATTTGTGAATATTGAACCATCCTTGAGTCCCTGGAATAAATCACATGATCTTGGTATATGATCCCTTTTATATATTGTTGAAATTGATTTGCTAAAAGATTTTGTGATTTTTGCTTCTATAGTGATCAGAGATGTGTGTGTGTGCTGAATCCTTCAATGTGTCCTACTCTTTGTGACTCCATGTACTGTAGCCCTCCAGGCTGCTCTATCGATGGAATTTTCCAGGCAAGGATACTGGAAATATTACAGGGGATCTTCTGACCCAGGGAGCGAACCTGCATCTCTTGTATTTCCTGCACTGGCAGGTGAATTTTTTACCACTGTACAATCTGGAAAGCTCCATTCATCAGAGATATTGGCCTCTAATTTTCTTTTTTGGTAATATCTTTGCTTTGGTGTCACAGTAATAGTGGCCTCAAAAAATGAATTTGGTAATGTTTCCTCTTCAATTTTTTTTTTGGCAGTAGTTTGGGAAGGAGAAGTATTATGTTTTCTTTGTATGCTTGGTATTCAATAGAATTCTCCCATGAAGACTTATGGTCCTGTACTTTTTTGGGGAAGAGTTCTTTGATTACTGATTCAATTTCAATCCTAGTAATTGGTCTACTCAGGTTATATCTTTTTGATTCAGGTTTGGAAGAATGTATGTTTCTAGTAATTTATGCATATCTTCTAGGTTGTCCAATTTGTTGGCATATAACTGTTCATAGTATTCTCTTATGATTGTATCTCTGTGATATCTGGGGTGAATTCTCCTGTTCCATTTATTATTTTGTTCATTTGGTTCCTTGCTTTTTTCTTACTGAGCCTGGTTAAAGGCTTATCAATTTTGTTTTCAAAAAAACAGTTTTTGGTTTCATTGATCTTTTTTTGTTGTTGTTGTTCTCTATTTCATTTATTTCCACTGTGAAGTTTATAATTTCGTTTCTTCTTCTGACTTTGAGCTTTGTTCTTTGTTGCTAATTCCGTTGGATGGTAGTTTAGGATAGGCATGTACTTACTGCTATTTTGTTACTTGTTTTCCCATTTTTCTCATTTTCTGTGTGTTTCTTATTCTTTAGGTATTGGTCCCTTGTGGTTTGATGATCTTCTTTTGTGTTTTATTTGTGTTCCTTTCTAATTTTTGTGTATCTATTGTACATTTCAAGCTGGTTTTAGAAAAGGCAGAGGAACCAGAGATCAAATTGCTGACATCCGCTGGATCATGGAAAAAGCAAGAGAGTTCCAGAAAATCATCTATTTCTGCTTTATTGACTATGCCAAAGCCTTTGACTGTGTGGATCACAATAAACTGTAAAATTCTGAAAGAGATGGGAATACCACACCACCTGACCTGCCTGTTGAAAAACCTGTATGCAGGTCAGGAAGCAACAGTTAGAACCAGACATGGAACAACAAACTGGTTCCAAATAGGAAAAAGAGTACATCAAGGCTGTATATTGTCACCCTGCTTATTTAACTTATATGCAGAATAATTCATGTGAAATGCAGGGCTGGACGAAGCACAAGCTGGAATTAAGTTTACCAGGAGAAATATCAATAACCTCAGATATGCAGATGACACCACCCTTATGACAGAAAGTGAAGAAAAATTAAAGAGCCTCTTGATGAAAATGAAAGAGGAGAGTGAAAAAGTTGGCTTAAAGCTCAACATTCAGAAAACTAAGATCATGGCATCTAGTCCCATCACTTCATGGCAAATAGATGGGGAAACAGTGGAAACAGTGTCAGACTTTATTTTTTTGGGCTCCAAAATCACTGCAGATGGTGATTGCAGCCATGAAATTAAAAGATGCTTACTCCTTGGAAGGAAGGTTTTGACCACCCTACATAGCATATTCAAAAGCAGAGACATTACTTTGCTAACAAAGGTCTGTCTAATCAAGGCTATGGTTTTTCAAGTAGTCATTTATGGATGTGAAAGTTGGACTGTGAAGAAAGTTGGACTGTGAAGAAAGCTGAGCGCCGAAGAATTATGCTTTTGAACTGTGTTGTTGGAGAAGACTCTCGAGAGTCCCTTGGACTGCAAGGAGATATAAACAGTCCATCCTAAAGGAGATCAGTCCTGGTGTTCATTGGAACGATTGATGCTGAAGCGGAAACTCCAATACTTTGGGCACCTCATGCGAAGAGTTGACTCATTGTGAAAGACTCAGATGCCTGGAGGGATTGGGGGTAGGAGGAGAAGGGGCAACAGAGGATGAGATGCCTAGATGGAAACACCTACTCAATGGACATGAGTTTGAGTGAACTCCGGAAGTTCGTGATGGACAGGGAGGCCTGGCGTGCTGCGATTCATGGGGTTGAAAGAGTTGGACATGACTGAGTGACTGAACTGAACTGACTGTACATTTTTCATTTGTGCTTTAAATTGATAATCCCTTAAGTTCAAACACATTCTAAAAATCTACATTGTTCAGTCTTGCCTCACATTTTGTGTTTTGGATGTATTTTATATCCTCATGTCTACCTCTTAACTGTTTATTGTAGTTATAGTTGACTTCACAATTTTTGTCTTTTAATCTTTGTACTAGCTTAGTTAAATGATTGATCCACAGTTCTTTACTATATATTTGCCCTTACTTATTGGTTATTTCTTTTCTTACAATTTATTTCTTGTAGCCTTTTTCACCAGGAAAAAGCAATGGCACCCCACTCCAGTACTGTTGCCTTGAAAATCACATGTATGGAGGAGCCTGGTAGGCTTCAGTCCATGGTATCCCTGAGTCAGACAGTACTGAGCGACTTCACTTTCACTTTTCACTTTCATGCATTGGAGAAAGAAATGGCAACCCACTCCAATGTTCTTGCCTGGAGAATCCCAGAGACAGGGGAGCCTGGTGGGCTGCTGTCCATGGGGTTTCACAGAGTCGGACATGACTGAAGCAATTTAGCAGCAGCAGCAGCAGCAGCCTTTTCACTTAATGAAGATCCTTTAACACTTCTTGTGAGATAGTTTAGTGTTGATGAACTCTTTTAGTATTTGCTTATCTGAAAAGCTCTTTATCTTTTTCAATTCTAAATGATAACCTTGCTGGGTAGACTGCCCTAAGTTGTAGACTTTTTTTTCCATTCAACATGTAAAATATACCATGCACTCTTTCTGGCCTGTAAAATTTCTACTGAAAATTCAGCTGATAGCCTTATGAGAATTCTCTTGTATGTGGTTTTTTGTTTTTCTCTTGCTGCCTTTAAAACTCTCTCTTCATCTTTTGCCATTAACATTTTGATATATCTTGGTGTAGGTCTCTTTGGGTCCATCTTGTTTTTGACTTTCTGTACCTGAATATCTGTTTCCTTCTCTCTGTTTGGAAAGTATCCAGCCATAATTTCATTAAATACTTTTTCTATCCCTTTCTCTCATCTTCTTCTGGGCCTTATATAATATGAATGTTAGTATGCTTGATGTTGTCCCAGACGTCCCTTAAACTATCCTCTTACAAATTTTTTCCCTTGTACTATTTTTATTGGGTTATTTCAAATATTCTTATTCTATCTTCCAGTTCATTTATGCATTATTTGCTATCACCTAATCTGTTAATTCCTTCTAGTGAATTTTTAAATTCAGGTGTTGTATTATTCAGCTCTGACTGGTTCTTTGCATATTTTCTAGTTCTTTGTTAAAATTTTCAGCATGTTCATCTATTCTTTTCTCAGTTCATTTAGTGTTCTTACTACTATTGCTTTGAACTCTTTATCAGGTAGATTATCTCTGTCATTAACGTTTTTTTCATATGTGGCCTTGTTCTTTTGTTTGAAACACATTCCTCTGTCTTCATTTTAACTTTTTCTGTCTCTATGATGTTAGGTGACACAGTGATCTATCCTAGTCTTGAAAGGTGTTCTTGAGTGGTGGCTCCCTTATGCAGTCTACATGTGTCCAGTGGCTTTCATGGGAGAGCTGGATCTTAAGTGGACAATGGCTGCATCTTTGCCTGGGATGCACTGTCTGCCACCACTTTGGTGGGAGGTAGGGCTGGAGTTGAAGCAGCCAGAGCTGGAGATAGAGCCATGTGTGAGCCAGAGCTTCTCCTATTCTCAGTGGCCATTATTGCCATAATGGGGAAAGTGACAGGACGTGAGAGGCTGGAACAGGACTCCTGAGGGAGTTGGGTTCTCCTGGGTGTAATGGTATTCTTTGCTTTGGTTGGGACCCTGGTTGGAGCTTGGGACTGCACTTTTGTGCTGATTTCATTCTGTTGTGTGTATGCCTTGGTTAGAGACTGGTTTGGGGCTAGAGGGGTTGGTGCCACACTAATGAGCTGCTTTCTTTCCTGCTGCAGATGGTGGTCTCTACTCTAGAGCTAGGTTTGTTCCTCTGTAATCTTGGTTTGGACATGTACACTGGCAGTGACTTCCTCTGCCCTGTTTAGAGGCAAGGCTGTAGTCCAAGCTGGCTTTATTTCCTCTAAGTGTGAGCACACTCATTGGCAAAAGCAGCCTCTGCCTTAGTGGGCAGCAGCACTGGAGAAAGAGGAGCTGGAGCAGGATCCTGGTATCGGCTGGGTGTGTGTAGTGGAGCAGTCCTACCAAGCTGGCTAGAGCTCAGGCAGCTTTGAATATGCTGCTTCTGTATATACGTTCTTCAAGAGTAGAGTCTTATTTTCTTCCAGCTTTCTGGTAAACCTGACTTATTTTCAAACCAGATCCTAGGACTGGGGTGCGTAATTTCCTTCCTGTCAGACTCTGTGTGGATCTTCCTTTACAGTCTTGGTTGTGAAAGAGCTGTTCTGCCAGATTATTTTCACATGCAGTTGTATTTTGGATGTGTTTGTGAGGGGAGGTGAGCTCAGCCTCCTCCTGCTCAGCTATATTTATCTCTCTCCCCTACTCTCTAAATTCACTATTTTTTTTTTTTTTAGATTCTACATATAAAGGAGAATATATAGAATTTGTTTTTCTTTCTGACTTTTTTCCCTTAGCATAATGCCTTCATGGTCCATCCATATTGCTGCAAAATGCAGGATTTCATTCTTTTTAAATGGCTGATTAATATTATGTTATATTTACCCAGGCAACATTATGTTGTTTCCGTGTCTTGGTTATTGTAAATGCAATGAACATGGGGATATAGGTATCTCTTTCAGATAGAGTTTTCATTTCCTTTGGAAAAATAAATGGGAGTCAAATTGCTGGATGGTATGGTAGTTCTATTTTTAATGTTTTGACAAATTTAAATACTGTTTTCCTTAGTAGGTGCACCAATTTACATTTCTATAAACAGTGCACAGGGGTTCCTTTCTTTACATCCTTTCTAACATTTATTGTATTAAATTTTTTATCCATTCTAATAGGCATGCGGTGATATTTTATTGTGGTTTTTATTTCATTTCATGATTAGAAATATGCATTTTTTTCATGAACATGTTGGGCATTTGTATGTCTTCTTTGGAAAAATATCTGTTCTGGTCCTTTGTTAATTTTTAAATCAGGTTACTCTTTTGGCTATTGAGTTTGAATTCCTTATACATTTTGGATAATGTCTAATCAGATGTCTAATTTGCAGATATTTTCTACCATTCTGTATGTTGTCTCATCACTCTTTTGATTGTTTCTTGTGCTTTGCAAAACTGTATTAGTTTGATTTGGTCACATTTGTCTACTTTTCTTTCACTTTTATTGTCATATCAAAAAAATGTTTTAAAGACCAATGTCAAGGAGCTTTTCTCATCTGTTTTCTTCTAACAGTTTTACACTTTGAAGTCTTGCATTCAAATCTTTAAGCCATTTTGAGTTAATTTTTTTTTCAAATTTTAACATGGTAAATCTTTTTGGGGTTTTTAAAAATTAATTTATTTATTGAATGATAATTGGTTTACAGAATTTTGCTTCTTTCTGAGTTAATTTTTGTGAGTGGTTATAAGATAGGGGCCCAGTTTCATTCCATTGCATGTGTGTATTTAGTTTTTCCAACACCATTTATTGAAAAGGCTATCCTTTCCCATTGAGTATTAACTCCTTTGTCAAATATTAGTTGACCACGTATATACATGGGTCTGTTTCTGGGCTCTTAATTCTTTTCCATTGTTATATGTGTCTGTTTTTATGCCAGTAGCATTCTGATCTGATTACTATAGCTTTGTAATAAAGTTTGAAATCAGGTATTATGATTTCTCCAGCTTTTTTTTTTTTTTAACAGAGGATGAGATGGCTGGATGGCATCACTGACTCGATGGGTATGAGTCTGAGTGAACTCTGGGAGCTGGTGATGGACAGGGAGACCTGGCGTGTTGCGATTCACGGGGTCACAAAGAGTCGGACACTACTGAGCAATTGAACTGAACTGAACCATTGACAGAGATGCATAGTATTTTTCCATAAACATTTCTATTAATAAGGGTTTCTGAGGTCCTTCTTTATGCTGCGTTTTATGTTATGAAAAGAAGAGCCAACTTTTGTTGATTGCCTATTATTGCAAGGTGTTTATTATGTCAGATAGTGTCACAAAGTTAAGAGTATAGACTGGAGATAGACTGGTGCTGCTGCTCCTAAGTCACTTCAGTCATATCCGACTCTGTGTGACCCCATAGAGGGAAGTCCACCAGGCTCCCCCGGCCCTGGGATTCTCCAGGCAGGAACACTGGAGTCAGTTGCCATTTCCTTCTCCAATGCATGAAAGTGAAAGTGAAAGTGAAGTCACTGGGTTCAAATTCTGGATCTGCTACTTTGGAGCCCTGTGAGCATAAGCAAGTTATTTAAATTCTCAGTGCTTCAGTTTCCCTTCTATAAAATGGAGGCAGTAAGACAATCTTGTAGATTGTTAAGATGACCACAAATTCTTCTCCTCCGTCCATCTCTGCCTCTGCAGAGATGTGGAATCTGTTTCTCCAACCCTTGAGTCTGGGTTGGCTCTGTGACTTTCTTTGGCCAATGCACCAATGGCAAATGTGACACAACGTCAAATGTGACAGACGCTTGTAGAGCACTTGCAGAAGCAGAGCTCCTAACGGAATGGCATGTCTGCAGATGCAGTAAGCCCAGGTCAGGCCAGCAGAATAATCAGCCCACAGAACCCAGCCCGAACTGCTAGCTCCAAATCATTTACTTCCTAACCATGTCTATTTCCTTCTTGGATTCCTTCCACTGTGCACTTTAAAATTTGGTCTTCCACAGGGTTTTGTTTTTTCTCTAATACTATTGTTTCTCTATAGGAAATCTCAACTACTTTCACACCTCAATTACTACCCACATGCTTACACCTCTCAATTGACATTTCAGTTCCTTCCTCTTTTCTGAGTGCCCCATAGCAAACCATCTAAAGGACATCCCAAACCGTGCATGTCCAACTACAAAGTTACCACTTTGNTTTTTTTTTTTTTCTCTAATACTATTGTTTCTCTATAGGAAATCTCAACTACTTTCACACCTCAATTACTACCCACATGCTTACACCTCTCAATTGACATTTCAGTTCCTTCCTCTTTTCTGAGTGCCCCATAGCAAACCATCTAAAGGACATCCCAAACCGTGCATGTCCAACTACAAAGTTACCACTTTGCCTTACAATTCCCTTTCTTTCTGTATTCCTATTTCAATTACAAGTTTCACTTGGTAGCCCGGGTTATAAAGCTAGAGTCATTCAGACAGATATCAAAACTCTTTATTCTGCATCCTACCAGCTCCCAAATCCATCCTTCTCCTCTTCACCTCTGTGTTTTTGCCTTAGCTCAGCCTCTGGTCATCTTTCACCTGACTTTCAACCTTCTAACTGACCACTAATTCCAGAATAGGGGCTGCAAACTGAAACATCCACTGGCGCCAAGTACATAACTTAAATAAAGTGGGTCAGGTGTAGATATTTTCGTGAGGTGGTCAAATGGAAAATCCATACTTTATCTAAAGAACTTCCAGATCTTTATAGTAGGAGCATAACTTGGACTGCAAGATTTAGCAAATAAAAATTCAAGACATAAGGCAATATTTGGGAAATACTTACACTAAAAATTTACTCATTGTTTATCTGAAATTCAAATTTAATCAAGTGTTCTGTATTTTATCTGACAACCCTATTTATACACTTCCTCCAAGATAAGAAGGAGGAAGGTAGAGATGAGTGACAATACAGACAGAGGAGGTGAAAAGTTCGACTATATGGGACTTCCCTGGTGGTCGAGTGGTTAAGGCTCCATGCTTCTACTGCCTGGGGAACAGTTTCAGTCCTTAGTGGGGTAACTAAGATCCCACATGCTGCACAGCACATCTGGGATAGAAAAAGGCTGTTGACTCAGGAAGGTCCCTGGTGAGCCTTCAGGGATAAAAAAAAGTCAAAGCAGGAAGAGAACTAGTAAAATTGTTATCAGTTTGTGTAGTGAATACTGATCGGTTGTGGGTTGAATTGTGTCCCACCCATCACCCATCCCCTGCAAATATCTGTTCGAGTCCTAAGCCCCAGTCCCTGTGAATGTGACTGTATTTGGAAATATGGTTGTTACAGATATAACCGAGTTAAGATTAAGTGATACTGGATTAGTGTGAGCCCTAATCCAGTGGCTGGTATCCTTATGCTGCTGCTGCTGCTAAGTCACTTCAGTCGTGTCCGACTCTGTGTGACCCCATAGACGGCAGCCCAACAGGCTCCCCCATCCCTGGGATTCTCCAGGCAAGAATACTGGAGTGGGTTGTCATTTCCTTCTCCAATGCATGAAAGAGAAAAGTGAAAGTGAATTCTCTCAGTCTGTCCGACTGTTAGCGACCCCATGGACTGCAGCCCACCAGGCTACTCCGTCCATTGGATTTTCCAGGCAAGAGTACTGGGGTGGGGTGTCATGAACACAGAGAGGAGAATACCATGTAAAGATGTGGGCAAAGATTAGAGTGCTGCAGCTACAAATCAAAGAATGCCAGCACTGATGGCCACCACCAGAAACTAGGAAGAGGTAATGAAGGATTCTTCTCTGAGCTTTTAGAGGGAGCGTGAGCCCTCTGACACCTTAATCCTGGACTTTCGGCCTCTAGAACTGTGAAAGGATAAACTTGTGCCTGCGGTCATACGTTACAGCAGCCCTGGGAGACTGCACCATAGTAGACTGACTGGTCCAAAATCTCCGTGGTTACAGAGGATGCTTTTGGCAAAGTTATAGATATGTGATTGCTCTGAGACAGGGACACCAGAAATTAAACCAGCAATGGCAGCTGAGCCAATGTCCCTTCCCTCAGATCATTCTGGAGGTTTTTAAGTAACTGGACCTCAACTATGTATGGGAATCCATCTGTCTGTCCTACTCTAAGGTCTGGAGGCTCAAAATCAGTCCATTGGCAGAGATGTGACCAGCCCTGAAAGCAAATGAGTCCCTGGTTCCAATTTGTCCCTGGTTGAGGCCCATCCCATACCTCTGCCCTTGCTTTTCTAAGATGACCATCTGCCATTACAATAGACTCTCACTTTTCACTTCAGTTCTATTACCTGCTATGAGAAGACCCCTGCCATACAGTCTATAATTGCCTCTGTGGGGAATGGGTAAGAGTCCATCTAGGCAGATATACTAGTCTGTTAGGGCTGCTGTAACAAAAAAAAAAAAAAAAAAAAAAAAAAAAAANGTTCTATTACCTGCTATGAGAAGACCCCTGCCATACAGTCTATAATTGCCTCTGTGGGGAATGGGTAAGAGTCCATCTAGGCAGATATACTAGTCTGTTAGGGCTGCTGTAACAAAAAAAAAAAAAAAAAAAAAAAAACTGAGTGAGGCTGCAGTCCAAAATCAAAGTGTTGGCAGGGATGGCCCTTCTTTTTTTTAAACTGTGCTTGGTCTTTGGTGCTGAGCATGGGCTTTCTCTAGATGCAGCCGGAGGGGGCTACTCATTTTGGAGGCTTTTCTTGTTGTGGAACAAAGGCTACAGGACACATGGGCTCAGTAGCTGTGGCACCTGGGCTTGGTTGTTCTGTGGCATGTGGAATCTTCCTGGACTAGGGTTCAAACCTGTGTCTTCTGCGTTGGCAGGTGGATTCTTAACCACTGGAGCACCAGGGAAGTCCCAAATTTTCAAACTTTTTACAAAAACATCAGTCATATTGGATTAGGGTCTGTCCTAATGATGTCACTTTGACTCAGTCACCTCTGTAAATACTCTTTCTCCATATGAAGTCACATTCTGAGATACTGAGGACTGGTACTTCAACATACTTAACATATACATTTTTAAGGGACATATTCAGCCCAAACAGTAGGAGACTCATATGAGATTAGAAGTCCTGTGACATTTGCAAAAAGTATTATGTTACTTTATGTGCAATGGTCAAACAAAAAGCAGGTTATTTTTGGCAGTGGCTTCCACCTTGTTTTCAGGATATGGCTGGGATTCAGGGCCAAAGAAAACCATGCCAACTCTAATTTTACTAAAGACGTAAGCACAGAAACTTGGTTTAATCCTCTCTGCTACTCTCACTGACCACTGAAACATCAGCGCTCTCCAAATACCCACTCAGACCTCCAAGGCCACATTTTTCAGCTCACAAAGTTTGACTTTGTTAGGTCACCTTTTTGATTTTACCACTATTTCAGGTATCAATGGTTTTCAAACTATTGAATATGCCAAAGAAGGAAAGGCTGCTTGCTGTTCAGGCAGGACTTTAGAAATTACTATCAGGGCCAGGGGTAGGAAAGAGATCTTAGTCCAGGATCTCCTGACACTTTCAGTTCAGTTCAGTTCAGTCGCCTCATCATGCCTGACTCTTTGCAACCCTATGGACTGCAGCACGCCAGGCCTCCCTGTCCATCACAAACTCCTGGAGTTTACTCAAACTCATGTCCGTTGAGTCAGTGATGCCATCCAACCACCTCATCCACTGTCATCCCCGTCTCCTCCCGCCTTCAATCTTTCCCAGTATCAGGGTCTTTTCCAATGAGTCAGCTCTTTGCGTCAAAGAATTGGCCAAAGAATTGGAGTTTCAGCTTCAACATCAGTTCTTACAATGAATACTTAGGACTGATCTCCTTTAGGATGGACTGGTTGGATCTCCTTGCAGTCCAAGGAGTCTTCTCCAACACCACAGTTCAAAAGCATCAATTCTTTGGCACTCAGCTTTCTTCATAGTCCAACTCTCACATCTATACATGACCAGTGGAAAAACCATAGCCTTGATGAGATGGACTTTTGTTGGCAAAGTCATGTCTCTGCTATTTAATATGCTTTCTAGGTTGGTCATAACTTTTCTTCCAAGGAGTATGCGTCTTTTAATTTCATGGCTGCAATTACCATCTGCAGTATTTTGGAGCCCCCAAAAATAAAGTCTGACACTGTTGCCACTGTTTCCCTATCTATTTGCCATGAAGTGATGGGGCCAAATAGCATGTCCTTAGTTTTCTGAATGTTGAGCTTTAAGCCAACTTTTTCACTCTCCTCTTTCACTTTCATCAAGAAGCTCTTTAGTTCGTCTTCAGTTTCTGCCATAAGGGTGGTTTCATCTGCATATTTGAGGTTATTGATATTTCTCCCAACAATCTTGATTCCAGCTTGTGCTTCATCCAGTCCAGCATTTCTCATTATGTACTCTGCATATAAGTTAAATAAGCAGGGTGACAATATACAGCCTTGATGTACTCCTTTTCCTATTTGGAAGTAGTCTCTTGTCCCATGTCCAGTTCTAACTGTTACTTCTTGACCTGCATACAGATTTCTCAAGAGGCAGGTCAGGTGGTCTGGTATTCCCATCTCTTTCAGA
>SJYX01001290.1:268014-317497 GCA_006410675.1 Oreotragus oreotragus
TGTGAGAGTTGGACTGTGAAGAAGGCTGAGCGCCAAAGAATTGATGCTTTTGAACTGTGGTGTTGGAGAAGGCTCTCGAGAGTCCCTTGGACTGCAGGGAGATCCAACCAATCCATTCTGAAGGAGATCAGCCTGGGATTTCTTTGGAAGGAATGATGCTGAAGCTGAAACTCCAGTACTCTGGCCACCTGATGTGAAGAGTTGACTCATTGGAGAAGATTCTGATGCTGGGAGGTATTGGGGGCAGGAGAAGAAGGGGACGACTGAGGATGAGATGGCTGGATGGCATCACTGACTCGATGGACGTGAGTCTGAGTGAACTCTGGGAGTTGGTGATGGACAGGAAGGCATGGCATGCTGCGATTCATGGGGTCGCAAAGAGTCGGACATGACTGAGTGACTGAACGGAACTGAAATCCTTGAGGTATGGGCCAGAGCCCTAAAAGAAGAGTGGATAGTCACCCTCTCCCAGGAAGAGACATCCTCACATATAAAATGAAGCTTCGAGATGCTCCACCAAATAATAAGCCAGTGTTCAAATAAGCCAGTGATAATGATAAATAAAGCCAATATTCAATGATAAGCCAGTGTGCAAACCCTGGTCTGATTCCAAAGCCTGTGGATGTTTTGTATCACTGTTGTGAGGAACAAGGGCAGAACAGGAATCTAACAAACATGGAGCATTTTCTAAGTGCCAGTACACTGTTAGGGTAGAGGTAATTTGCTCCCAATTTTCTCTACAGAAAAGTGAAAGTGTTAGTTGCTCAGTCACATGTGACTCTGACTCCATGGACTGTAGCCTGCCAGCCTCCTCTGTCCATGGAATTCTCTGGATTGGATTGCTATTCCCTCCTTCAGGGGATCTTCCTGAACCAGGGATCAAACCTGGGTCTCATGCATTGCAGGCAGATTCTTTCACCATCTGAGCCACCAGAGAAGTCCATTATCTTCTTTAGGGCAGGTGTTATGGGGCTATAACAATATTTGTTCTGTTCTACATGTTTCTACCCTTACCCATCATCCACATGTTGAAGCCTTCACTCTCAGTGTGATGGTATTAGGAGGCAGGCCTTTGGAGGTAATTAGATTTAGATGAGGTCATGAGAGTGTCATGAGAGTAGAGCCCCACAGTTAAGATTAATGTCCTTATAAGCAGAAGAATACACCAAAGCACACTCTCTCCACCATGCAGGGTTGCAGCTGAAAGGCAGCTGGGCATCTGCAAGACAGCAGTGACATTCTTATTGGGAACCAGATCTGCTGGTCCCCTAATCTCAGACCTCCATTCCTCAGAACTGTGAGAAAATAAATGTCCATTGTTTAAGCTTCCCAGTCCATGGTATTTTGATATAGCAGCTTGATCAAGGACAATATCCAATTACAAATCTCTTTTTGTCTTGTTTTGAATACAAAGGGATAAGTTTCTTTCTAGTTTTTATAAAATTGTTAAAAAAAAGAAAACCAACATCATTTCTAAACAAAGGAGTTTCAGCAATGGGATTTGTAAATGTCACTTGTTTTCTTTCATTATAGCAGCTGTATGGCCTTTCTCTGGGAAGGCCTTTCTCTGGGAAAAAGTACTGAAGTTTTACTATAACTTATTTAATAACGATAGACAATTACAATAGTGTGTTAATCTCAACTGTTTCCCATGACAAGGAAGAGTTGTTACCTGGCTTGTCAGGGAAGAGATTTTTCCCAAGGATTCCTATAAATAAGATCTATTGCCTTTTTAAAAAAGCAGGTTATAGAATAATATGCATTATATAATTAAATTTCAATAATACAAGTATTTATATGTGTAAAAATATTCTGGAAGGTTACCTCCAAGGGTTTTAACAGAAGCTTTAACTACATGTTGAATTATGTGTAATCTCTTTTGAAAGAAAGTGAAAGTGTTAGTTGCCCAGTCCTGTCTGACTCTTTGCAACCCAATTGGCTGTCGCCTGCCAGGCTCCTCTATCCACGGGACTTCCCAGGCAAGAATACTGTAGTGGGCTGCCATTTCCTCCTTCAGAGGATCTTCTAGCCTAGGGATCAAAACCAGGTCTCCTGCATGCAGGTAGATTCTTTATCGTATTCATCTAAATATTCTAATTCTTGTGCCACAAAAATATAACAGGACAAAATGTTTCAACTACTAACATAATAAAAGACTCAGAAAAGCTACATGAACAGATTCTGAGAATACCAAAATTGCACTTGGATTCTATGTTTTCAGAAAGGGGAAGAAAATGAACATTTATTACAAATTTATCAACTTTTCAATGGTATTTTCCCCATTTTACAGATGAGGAAACTTGAGGATCAGAGGTTGCAGAAATAGTCTAAACCATATAACAACACAAAGCAGTGCTGGATTAAATCAGATACATCTGATCCCAATGGCCTCACCCTCTGCCTGACTGGACAGCTTTCAACAGTGTGTAATAGAAAGTACCCCTCCAGATGCCTTGCAAACAACAGTCTGTCAGTAATGGCTGCACCTAAGTTTCATCTGACTCAAGGTCCTTTCTTCCAGCTCAGGGAAGGAGTGCACATCGGGCTCACAGGCACACCAACCACTCCCTAACTCACCATGAGTAAAGACATATGGCTCTGAAATTCTTGTTACATCTGTAGTGCCAAATGCACTAAATGTGGTTTACCGTCCCTCTACCTGTGGTAAAAACCCATCATTATGGGGACTTAGAGCCTTTTGATAATTTCGAGATACTTATGCTCTTAAGGGAAGCTCTCTACCTCATGGTGGACTGACAATCAGCCTCTTATTTTAACAACTGGCAGAGCATCAGAGCCTTGCCTCAATTGCCCTTTGTTTTCCTGTCCTGTTGGATGTTTTGTTAAGTATTAATATGTCTTTGATTCCCCATCACACCAAGGAGCCTTGGGCAATTCACTTACGGTTTCTCCTTGCTGTCACATCACAAGGAGATGAAGAACGTGATTGCAAAACATTGTTTTCTCACCATCACAATCGCGGCAATGAGGTGCTGCATGTTGCATCTCTTGGAATAAGTTTGGCCAAGTAGCAAGTGATTGGCAAGAAGCCAGCGTGGTGGGTGGAGTAGAAGCAAACTACGAACAGAATGTGGACGAGTGCTGACATTTCGAGACAGGAGAAAAATGACATGGGATGTGTGGTGACAGAGGGAAAGCATCTGCATTACAATAGGGACTGTTAATAAGCTCTTCCAATGGGTCAGACCCTGGGTGAAGCCATTACATATGTTGCATGATTCATTTCCACAAGCAGCAGCTGATCCAAGTTGTGTGAATCTCTGAAGATGATGTACTTTGTGGTAGGGGTGAGGGGTTGGGTTTAGATGACGAGATTAAAATGGAACATGCAGGCACTTCCCTGGAGGCCCAGTGGTTAATACCCTGTGCTCCCAATGCAGAGGGCCTGGGTCCAGTCCTTGGTCAGGGAACTAGATCCCACAGGCCACATCTAAGAGTTCACATGCTGCAACTAAAATATTCTACACGTGGCAACTAAAGAACCTGCATGCCACATCGAAGGTAGAAGATCCTGCATGCCGCAACTAAAACCAGGTGCAGCCAAACAAATAAATATTTTAAAAAATGATGACAACATGCCTAAGGCTCCTCCATGAGAGGCTCACACAAGTGAGGTACCTTAATGCTTAAACTTCCTTAGCTTCTAGTTAAGCCCAGAAGTTAAACTCAAGTAGGTGTTGTCAGCCTCCATATAAGGAAGTTCAGTGAGGTTAGTAACTTGCCCAGTCACAGAGTTACCAAGTGCACAACCAGGATGCCAACCAAGCTTTCAAAGTCCTTCAATAATTGCCCAAAGTCCCCAAAGAGGCAATTCATGAGGACAAACGCTCTTGAAGCAGCACCATGACACCCTGATGTGGTTCTGAGGAGCACAGGCAGAGCTGGGCCCTGCCAGGACCTGCAGGACTTGGGGGTATGGAATCCTGCCAGATAGCTCTGCAGAGATTTGCATCTTTCAAATTCATAGAATCTATAAAGAAAACCTCTGTGAAGGGAGAGAAAAAGACAGGTTTTAATGACTCTGATCACTGTATCCACAATCCCCCCCCACCAAAAAAAAACACAGGAGAAAAAAAAATTCTTTTTAAGACACACACATTTAATTTAACCACAATCCTGGATAAGAAGCTAACAGGGATCAAAGCTGGATGCAGTGAAGGGCTGGTAAAACAACTCAGGGGGCAGAGAGAGCCCCAGTTTTAGCATCGGCCAATTTCTGTGCTGTCAGTGCTCTTCCCAAGACTGGTTTCAAACTACCAATGGATGTTAGGCTCACAAAATTCCTGAATATTTCACAATCACCTCTTACAAGTACGTACAAGGTACTCTAGCACACCACTGGCTGGGTTTACCATCTGGCTATCAAGGTTATGGCCTCAAGCTATTCAGTTTTTATGAAGATCTTTCTTAAAAGTTAAAGGAAGGGAGTTCCCTGGGTGGTCCAGTCGCTAACACTGTACTTCCACTGCAGGGGACACGGGCTCCATCCCTGGTTGGGGAACTTAAGATCCCACGTGCTAAGAGATATGGCCCCCCCAAAAAAGTTAAAGTTAAATCTTCTTGGCCCTGAAATCTTGTTTAGGTAGGTAGAGGGTTTTTGATTAATTGATAAATCTTAAGAACATTCAGTTCAGTTCAGTCGCTCAGTTGTGTCCAATTCTTTGCGACCCCATGAATCGCAGCACGCCAGGCCTCCCTGTCCATCACCAACTCCCGGAGTTCACTCAGACTCATGTTCATTGAGTCCGTGATGCCATCCAGCCATCTCATCCTCAGTCGTCCCCTTCTCCTCCTGCCCCCAATCCCTCCCAGCATCAGAGTCTTTTCCAATGAGTCAACTCTTCGCATCAGAGTCTTTTCCAATGAGTCAACTCTTCTCATGAGGTGGCCAAAGTACTGGAGTTTCAGCTTCAGCATCATTCCTTCCAAAGAACATCCAGCTGATCTCATTCAGAATGGATGGTTGGATCCCCTTGCAGTCCAAGGGACTCTCGAGAGTCTTCTCCAACACCACAGTTCAAAAGCATCAATTCTTCGGTGCTCAGCTTTCTTCACAGTCCAACTCTCACATCCATACATTACCACTGGAAAAACCATAGCCTTGACTAGACGGACCTTTGTTGGCAAAGTAATGTCTCTGCTTTTCAATATGCTATCTAGGTTGGTCATAACTTTTCTTCCAAGGAGTAAGCGTCTTCTAATATCATGGCTGCAGAACATTAGGGACACTCATTAGAGAATCTTCACCATTCACCATGATCCATTTATATAATCTTTCTGCAACACGTACTCAACTACTGATACAGGTGTGAACCTCGGCTCCTGTCCCCTCCTCTATTTGCTTGACCTATTGACACCCCTGGAGCCTCTGTCCTCCCCACAGAACCCCAAGAGTAACTGCAACAGCCAAGGACAGGACAACTGGTAAAAGCAAAAAGGGACAAGTCCAGCATCCTGACTTTATAGATGGGGAACTGAGGCCCAAGGAGAAGAAAAGTGACAAAGGTCATGTAGGATTATGATGTTAGAAAGTGAAAGTGAAGTCGCTTAGTTGTGTCCAACTTTTTGCAACCCCATGGACTGTACCTGCCAGGCTCCTCCATCCATGGGATTTTCCAGGCAAGATTACTGCAGTAGGTTGCCATTTCCTTCTCCAGGGGATCTTCCCAACCCAGGAATCAAACCTGGGTCTTCTGCACTGCAGGCAGACTCTTTACCATCTGAGCCACAAGGGGGCTTCAAGTGGGGCTAAAAGCTAAGTCTCCCAGGAGTTTGCTGTTGGTCTGGTGATTAAGAATCTGCCTTGCAGTGCAGGAGATGCAGGTTGGATCCCTGGGTGGTGAACTAAGATCCCACATGCTGCGGGGCAACGATGCCATGCCACCAAAAAAGGTCCTGAATGATGAAACAAATATCTAGCAGGCTGCAACTAAGACCCGATGCAGCCAAATAAATAAAAAATATTAAAAAAGGAAAGCCAAGTCTTCTGTCTGATATTCTCTCCAATACCCTGCTACTTGCACAATTAACAAACATTGGATGATAATATCTTTTTTCTTTTTTTTTTTTTACTGAAGGAATAGGGTTTTTTGTTTTTGTTTCGGGATATCTTTAAATGATACCATCTCTTCCAGATTAATTTTGTAGCAACATCAGGAAAGTAATAATTTGGCTGTATGGGGCCCTGACTCATTTCCTCTGGCCCTGCCCTGTTTACTTTTCTAGAGCTGGGAACACATCACTACACAGGGAAACTCAGGGCTGCCCAGTCAAACACCAACAGAAAGCAGAGACTGAGACAGGGCTTGCATCAAAGTAAGTAGGGAAAGGCAGTCCAGGTGTGTTACTGAGCTCTGGGCACCTGGGACTTGACCCCCACTGGAACCTCATGAAGAGTCTTGTAGAATTCCTTTCAGAATTAGGGGATTCCTGCCATGTGGGACTCTCAGAGTAAAACCCAGAAAAGTGCTAGGGAAACCAGGACAAGTCGGTCACCCTACCAGAATCAACTGCCCAAGAGCTGGAAAAAAGGAACATTTATCCACCAGCTCCTGTCCTTCGATGATTAAGTTGCCCCACAAGATGGCACCTCCCTCACACTTGCGCTGTTTGCATATGTGAAAGTCAAAACACATTTCTGCGGGTGTCCAAGAAAGAAATGGACAGCAGGCCCAGGGCAGAATGAGATGCAAACACCTGAGGTTAGGGACGGTAGGCTCATACCTCTGGCAGCCTGAGGGCTACAGCAATGGCTGGAGTAAAGCTGGGCTGAGAGGACAAGAGGTGGTTCACAGGGCAGCCAGCACAGGGTGTGAAGCTTGGACCCTGAGCTGGCATGAGCTCAGAGTCACTGGGATCTGGGATATGGTAGCAACTAAAGCCGCTATGCAGTGTATCAGGCTTCCCTTTCATGAATCTACCTTTGGCAAGATGTTGACCCTTGCATGGTTTTCCTTCCTTTCTTCGTTATTCCCTCCCTCCTTCCCTTTCTCCCTCCTTCTCCCTTTTTTCCCTTTCTCCCCTTCCCCTTTTCCTCCTTCAATAAATATTAGTGAATGTCTATCATACCCCAGGGACTATGCTAGATACTTGAGATATAAAAAGAACTAAACACACTTCTTGCCCTCAAGAAGAATGTAGGGGAGGCACCAATCATAAAACAGTTATAATACAATGTAACTCTGGGCAAGAAATGGGCAGGAGAAGAAGGGGAGAACCAAGGCTTTACTTAGGAAGTAATATTTAAGCTGAGTCTCTAAGGATGGTGATGATGATAATGATAACAATGACAACAGGTAACATTGATGGTTATGGATGGATGCTGCCTATGTGCTGTATTATACTATTATAGTATAATACATTTAATTCTTACCACAGCCCTAAAGAGATGCTTTTATTATCCTTAATTTAGAAGAGACAAAGTCGAACAGTTGAAAAATTAAGTTTTCCAAGGTTTAAGGCATAATGGCACAAATTGATATTCATCAAAATCCATTTTTTTCCTTCCTCTTGGACACACAGTTCATTCGTTCAGTCATGTCTGATTCTTTGTGACCCTATGGACTGAGCACACAGACTTCCCTGTCCATCACTAACTCCCAGAGCCTGCTCAAACTCATGTCCATCGAATCAGTGATGCCATCCAACCATTTCATTCTCTGTTGTCCCCTTCTCCTCCTGCCTTCAATCTTTCCCAGCATCAGGGTCTTTTCCAGTGAATCAGTTCTTCACATCAGGTGGCCAAAGTATTGGAGCTTCAACATCAGTCCTTTCAATGAATATTCAGAACTGATTTCCTTTAGGATTGACTGGTTTGATCTCCTTGTAGTCCAAGGGTCTTTCAAGAGTCTTCTCCAACATCACAATTCAAAAACATCAATTATTCGGCACTCAGCTTTCACATAGCTAGATGACATTTCCCAACCTCCTTTCCAGTTAAGTGTAGCCATATGACTGAATTCTAGCTATTGGAATGGGAATAGAAAAGATATTTATAGACATGACCCACAAAAAACTCCGTATATATATATATCCCTCATATGCTTTTCCCCTCCTGGATGTCTGGAAAGGTGACATTGAAAAGCATATCTTGAAAATGGTTGGGTCTCAAGTCCAAGGGTCTTTCAAGAGTCTTCTCCAACATCACAATTCAAAAACATCAATTATTCGGCACTCAGCTTTCACATAGCTAGATGACATTTCCCAACCTCCTTTCCAGTTAAGTGTAGCCATATGACTGAATTCTAGCTATTGGAATGGGAATAGAAAAGATATTTATAGACATGACCCACAAAAAACTCCGTATATATATATATCCCTCATATGCTTTTCCCCTCCTGGATGTCTGGAAAGGTGACATTGAAAAGCATATCTTGAAAATGGTTGGGTCTCCATCAATTCGGGTCCCTAAATAGAGGAGGGCTTGTCCCATTGATTATTCATGTGCCCAGCACTGTTATTTGAGCAAGAAATAAACTTTTACTGTGTTTGAGCTGCTACAGGTTTTGGGGTCTTTTGTTACAGCAACATTTCCAACTTTTTTATTTTTCAGTGCAGTCAGTCTACCATAATTAGTATAGGCACATATGAAAAATGGCAGAAAATTAGGTTAAAAGGGTAAATAAAAGGTGCCATGTACCACACAAAAGTCTTATCCTTTTTTTACCCCAGAAGTACAGATGGAGCAGAAGGAAACAAAAAGGGTAGCTACAGTTCCAAGTGGATAGACAGAATAGCTGAAGGAGGTCATACCTAACACCTTCTTTTTTTCTCAGCAATAAGAAGCAGAGCTCTCTTCCTAAGGGTATGCTAGGTGTGTGGGCAAGAGGGTAGGCTGTGAGGCAGCAGGCTGGGAACATGAAAAAAGTGGATAGTAATAAGGTTAACAAATGTGAGAGATGACAGTTTAGAGTCCAGAATTTGAAGTCTGTATCATGTAGATTCCTATAGGGAAAACAGATATCACCCTAGATATTTCAAGCAGAAGAGTATTTAATACAGGAAATCGTGTGCTCACGGAACTGGCAGAAAGACCTGAGAAGCAAAATTCAGGGGGATCCTAACTTTCAACTTCACTGCCTCAGAGCCAGAGATCTGCTACCATCTTGGGAGGAAAGCCACGACAAACCTAGACAGTGTGTTGAAAAGTAGAGACATCACTCTGCCCACAAAGGTCCATGTAGTCAAGGCTACGGTCTTCCCAGTGGTCACATACAGTTGCGAGATCTGGACCATAAAGAAGGTAAAGCACTGAAGAATTGATGCCTTCGAACTGTGGTGCTCAAGAAGACTCCTGGGGGTCCCTTGGACAGCAAGGAGATCAACCCTACATACTCATTGGAAGGGCTGGTGCTGAAGCTGAAGCTCCAGTATTTTGGTCACCTGATGAGAACAGCTCATTGGAAAAGTCCCTGATGCTGGGAAAGATTGAGGGCAGAAGAAGAGGGCATTGGAGGATGAGATAGCTGGATGGCATCACCAATACAATAGACATGAACTTGGGCAAACTCTGGGAGATGGTGAGAGACGGGGAGGCCTAGTATGCTGCAGTCCATAGGGTTGCAAAGTGTCAGACATGACTGGGTGACTGAAAAACAATGTGTTTTATTTACCTTCTCTCATTGAACCCTCACAACAACCCTATGTAGTGAGTGCTACTGCCATCATCCAGTGAGGGGTTAAATAATGTGTCCAGTCTTGCAGCTCATAAGTAAAAAGGCCAGGATTAGAACCCATGCTGACTGACTCCAGAGTTCACGTTTGTACTGTCTTAGGGAAGGGAACAGCACAAGATAATGGAAAGCCTGTTGCTGTCACCAGATAAGGGTCTAGATCTGCCTCAGCAGGACCCTCAGGAAGTTCCCTAACTTTGGAGTCTGTCTCTTCTAAAAAATGTGGTGGTTAGGCCAGATGATCTTCAAAATCTCTTTCAGAATACAGTTTCTGTATCTATTTCCAACTTACAGAAAAATCACACATGCTAAATGAGTGAAGTTAGGACAGGGGAGCTTAATCTCCTGCACTGAAAGAACATGCTACCTTTGGTGAGCAACTGGTAAGTGCCAGTCCCCATTTACTTATTTTATCTCTTTACTGCTGCTGCTCAGAGAAGGAAATGGCAGCCCACTCCAGTACTCTTGCCTGGAAAATCCCATGGACAGAGGAGCCTGGTAGGACTGCTAAGTTGCTTCAGTTGTGTCCAACTCTGTGCGACCCCATAGACAGCAGCCTACCAGGCTCCTCCGCCCCTGGGATTTTCCAGGCAAGCACACTGGAGTGGGTTGCCATTGCCTTCTCCGTTATCTCTCTACTACCATTGTATCAAATGTAACAAGGATGAGTGTGGTGACTGACTGCAAAAATGGCTCTAATCCTCGGCTCCTCCCTGTAGCTTTGCCCTTTGCAATGGGAATTTGTAGCTCTTCCCATCAAGAGATGAACTATTTCCCCACCCACTGAATACGGGCTATTCTTGAGACTTGCTTTGCCAAACAGAGTAAGGTGACAGTGGTGTGTCAAGTTCTGAGCCTAGGTCTTGCATTCTTTCAGGCTCTCTCAGGCCTCTTCTTGGCCATGAGTCAAGCCCAAGCTAGCTAGCTTGCTTGATGAAGAGAGACCACATGATGCAGAGGTATGTAGCCAAGTCATCCAAGCCAAGGCCATGCTAGATTAGCCAGCCCCTAATTGGTCAGCAGACCACCAGCACCAACGAGCCCAGCCCAGATCAGCCATGACCAACCCAGAACATGAGAACCATGCAGCCATAGGCTTGTTGCATGCCACTGTGGCTGGTTTTTATGCAGCTTTCTTGTGTCAATAGTTAACTGATACAGTTTGCTTTCAGGCAAAGCAGAAAGTCTAGTGTATGAATTATGCCAGTATTAACCAGAACAGTTAATCAGGAAAATTAATCTAGGTTGCAGGTGAGAGAAATCTGACTAAGATTTGCTTAAACACACAAGGAAATTTATTGGTTCATATGGGCTTCCCAAGTGGTTCAGTGGTAAAGAATCCACCTATCAATGCAGGAGACACAGGAGACATGGGTTCAACCCCTGTGTCAGGAAGATCCCCTGGAGAAGGAAATGGCAACTCACTCCAGTATTCCTGCATGGACAGAGAAGCCTGGCGAGCTGCAGTCAATGGGGTCAGGTCGCAGAGAGTCAGACATGACTGAGCATGCTGCTGCTGCTGCTAAGTCACTTCAGTCGTGTCCGACTCTGTGTGACCCCACAGACGGCATGCACACACATTATTTAAAAGTCCAAAAGTAGACACAGCTAGATCTAGATGCCCTAGTTTGTCATTGGGAACTTGATTCTCTCCATCTCTTGGCTCTACTTTTATCTGCCTTAGTTTCATTTTCATGCAAATATTCCCTCATGGGTCAGGATGGCCACCAGCAGCCTCTAGGTTATATTCTGTTATATTAGTTAAGTAGAAAGAGAGTTTCTATTTTCTAATGTGTCTGTGTATGTTAGTCGTGTCTGACTCTTTGTGACTCCAAGGGGTGTAGCTCACCAGGCTCCTCCATCCATGGGATTTTCCAGACAAGAATACTGGAGGGGGTTGCAATTTCCTTCTCCAGGAGACCTTCCTGACCCAGGGATCAATCCTGGGTCTCCTGCATTGCAGACAGACTCTTTACAGCTTGAGCCACCAGGGACACCTGTATTCTAATAGTTCAGGTAAACATATGAGGGACCACTTTCACTGGACTGACTAGGATCACACACCTATCCCTGACCAACCACTTTGTTTTTTTAGGGTGATACACTGTGCCTGGGTCTGGATCACTTTCATCCAACCCGGAGATAGGAGATGGGCTGGTGATAAAAACACATGGACTGAGAATAAATAAAGAGGGGGTTCCCTAAAAGAAAATTAAAGTCGTGCTATCAAAAGACTAGATGAATACTATGCATGATCTTGGCTTCCCCGGTGGCACTAATGGTAAAGAACCCACCTGCCAATACAGGGGAAATAAAAGATGCAAGTTCAATCCCTGGGTCAGGAAGATCCCTTAGAGGAAGGCATGGCAACCCACTCTAGTATTCTTGCCTGGAGAAGCCAATGGACACAGGAGCCTGACAGATTACAGTCCACAGGGTTGCAAAGAGTCAGACATGACTGAAGCGACTTAGCATGTATGCATGCATGGCCCTGGCTTTAGATGACTTGGCTACAAGGCTTTCTTCATGTAGTTTCTCATCACCCAAAAGGCTAGCTTGGGCTTTTTGATTGCCCTGGTAGAGGCCTGAGAGAGCCTGGAACAGTGCAAGACCTAGGTTCAGAACTGTCACATGCTACTTCCACTGTATTCTACTGAATAGACATCTGTACTTGTCTATATTCTTCTCTACTTCTTCATATTACTAATGAATTAAAGAAAAAGAGAGTGAAGCAATGACTTCTCAGCACTGATTCTTTTGCAGAACATACGTGGTTCACTATCTGTAAAAACTTTTCAACACTGATGGCAAAATAGCTATTATTATGCACAAGTTTTCTTCCATCCCACCCAGAAGAATAGTCTACAAATCAAATCTTAATTACATCTATCATATAAGTAGATAATGATCAAGAGGCCATTCACATTAAAGAAGGGCTTAGGACAGTCACTGGAACTATGAGGTATCTTAATTTCATCTCACAGACTCTGATGTGTACCCATGAGCTACCTGAATCATAAAATTGCTTCAGAGTCATAACTGGAGAGGTAGCACAGTGCAGTGGCCAAAAGCACATATATTTGGGTTTCAGCTCTGACTGCTTTATGAAACTGTGACTTTGGGTAAGTAACTCAGTCTCAGTTTTCCCATCACTAATGGGAATAACAATAGAATTTACCTCGTAAGATGAGTAAATGAGTCATAATATGCAAAACATGGAACAGTACCTGATTCATAGCAAGAGCTATAAAGTATCAGCTATTAATCATCTGGGTGGATACATGTTGCGAGAAGTCTTTTGAACCTGGAGCAAGAAAATCTGGCATCATCAGTCAGAGATGCGTGACCTCAGCTGAGTCACTTCTCATCTCTGATATTACTTTATTTCATCTGTAATGTGACAGAACTTATATCTACCCTGTTTACCTTGCAGGGATGCTGTAAGGATCAGAGGAGTTGACAGATGTTAAATTCCTTACAAATCTTCAAGACCTTTATAAATAAAAGGCCTTATTAACACAATCTCCATCAAGATTATCTGACTGTGTGCAATCAAGGCAGTTTTTCATTCCACAGTGCTTTAGACAAAGAATCATTAAAGAAAATCTGCTGCTGACAAAAGAATGGATCCCTCAACCGAAGTGTTATTAAGTCATTCAGTTGTGTCCTCGACTCTTTGCGACCCTATGGACTGTAGCCCGCCAAGCCCACCAAGCTCCTCCATCCATGGGATTTTCCAAGCAAGAATACTGCCAAATCCAGTGGCAAATGTCATTAGGATTGTTTTGTAATTTGAAATATCCACCATCACCTTTTGTAGTTAGCATGAAGTAAAGTTAATTGTATTGGGAAGCATATTAAATTGTGCCATTAATTTCCTGTGTCAAGTGAGTCATTTCTCTGGGTTACCCTAGCCTGTAAAATGGGGATTGCCTGTAACACCGTGACTGCATAGCTCTTGTGACAAAGATGTTCCTGGGCATTGGGTTGTGGTTATTCTTGGTGGAAGATTACTCATCACTTAGAATAAATCCCCACTGAATCTCTGGAAAATGCACCTGCCCAGACAGCATTTGATTACAAATACAGTATCTGTTTAATAGATAGAATACATCCAAGAATATATATTGAAATCATAATGTCTTTGTCTCTATAATTCCCCATGAATATAAGCATAAATCAACTTATAGTTGATCGAGAAATGCATAGCAGTCTTCTTTCACTGCTCCTATAAGGCATCCAGTGATTTCCTCTTCCATGGACCTTCTTTCATTGTCCATGCCCTGGGACCTTGGCCACTCTTTCTAAGAGGCCATTTCAGCAATCTCCTAGTATGATCTATAACCCACTGTGTGACCTGCTCCTCAACCCTCTGACTTCCTCTTCTACTTGCTGTGTTCCTGACATGCTAGACCTCTGGCTATTCCTGGACTAGACTGAAGCTCAATACTGCCTCAGGGCCTTGCACTTGTTCTTCTGCCTGGAATTGTCTTCATGTCCATGGTTCCCTCCCTCTCTTCCTTCATGCTTGTTTCCCTGATTACCTTATATAACATTGCAAATCCTCCCCACTTTGCTCTGGTGCTCTCCAAATTAGGTACCAGCTAAACTGCAATGAAAGTGAAAGTTGCTCAGTCGTCTCCGACTCTTTGCAACTCCATGGACTATGCAGTCTATGGAATTCTCCAGGCCAGAATACTGGAGTGGGTAGCCGTTTCCTTCTCCAGGGGATCTTCCCAACCAGGGACTGAACCCAGATCTCCCACATTGCAGGTGGATTCTTTACCAGCTGAGCCACCAGGGAAGACCAAGAATACTGGAGTAAGTAGCCTGTCCCTTCTCCAGCAGATCTTCCTGACCCAGAAATGAGATCTAAACCCAAAGTGGCTTATGTTAGTTTACTTCCTTCTTATGTAACAGTCAGTAATTGAGCACTCTAAATCTGGGGGCTCCATCATCTTCCATATTTGGCTTCCAAGGATGCTCCAGTCAGTGTCATCTCCTAGCGAGCTGGAAGGAGAAAGAGAGGATATGAGGAAAGTGGCTTTATCCTTCAGTTAATGACCTGAAAGTTACACAAAACACTTCCACTCATACCCCACTGAACTGAACTTGGTCACAGCACCATATATCCAGGTGCCAAATGAAGGCAGGGGAATGCAGACTAATGCCATGGCCATGTTATCAGTGAAAAGCTGAGATAGGGGTTCTTCTTCTAAAAAACAAAAAGGGGAACGGATTCTGTGGAATAGTTAAAAGTTTCTGCCACACTCTCCACCTGTTATATTCATCTCCATAGCATTTATTGCCATCTGATGATCTACTATAGATTAACATCATTTACATATTTATTTTTTATTTCTCCGCACTGGGACATAAGCCCAACGAAGACAGAGATTTCATTTGTTTAACTGTTGTCTCTTAAGCCTTTAGATCAGTTTCTGACATATAGCTAGCACTCAATAGAAATTCATCGAGGATGTAAATAGACTTTTTCCCCTATCTGGCATTCTGAGTCACTTGCTTCTCTTTCACTCTGAATCACACACATCCAAATTTTCTTGGTTTTCAGTGTTAATGAGATTCTGATCCGACTTCCCCTTGGAGCTCCCAGGATTCAAGAGCAGGATGTTGTCTTTCCAGATCTCAAGTAGCCATGATATTCTCCAAAGAACTCCGGGTTTACAAGAAGGAGTTAGGAGGAGATGCAACTTTTTTTTAAGTTAATGGTCTTTATTTTGGAGCAGCTTTAAGTTTACAAAAAACTTGAACTGAAAGCGTAGAGAACTCCTGTATGCCAACTTTCCCTTCCTGTACAATTTCCCCCATTTTTTGTTTTATTTTTATTTATCTATTTATTTGGTTACGCTGGGTCTTATTTGCAGGCATGCAAAATCTTTGGTTTTTGTTGCAGCATGTAGGTTTTTTTTTTTTTTAGTTGTGGCAAGTGGTATTTATTAATAGCTGCAGCATGCAAACTCTTAGTTGCAAAATGTGGGATCTAGTTCCCTGACCAGGAATCAAACCTGGGCCTCCTGCACTGGCAGTGCAGAGTCTTAGCTACTGGACCATCAGGGAAGTCTGTCTCTGAGTATTAATTGCATTGCATTACTCAACATTCAGAAAACTAAGATCATGGCATCTGGTCCCATCACTTCATGGGAAATAGATGGGGAAACAGTGGAAACTGTCAGACTGTTTTTTGGGGCTCCAAAATCACTGCAGATGGTGATTACAGCCATGAAATTAAAAGACGCTTACTCCTTGGAAGAAAAGTTCTGACCAACCTAGACAGCATATTCAAAAGCAGAGATATTACTTTGCCAACAAAGGTCCGTCTAGTCAAGGCTCTGGTTTTCCCAGTAGTCATGTATGGATGTGAGAGTTGGACTGTGAAGACAGCTGAGCACCAAAGAATCGGTGCTTTTGAACTGTGGTGATGGAGAAGACTCTTCAGAGTCCCTTGGACTGCAAGGAGATCCAACCAGCCCATTCTAAAGGAGATCAGTCCTGGGTGTTCTTCGGAAGGAATGATGCTAAAGCTGAAACTCCAGTACTTTGGCCACCTCATGTGAAGAGTTGACTCATTGGAAAAGATTCTGATGCTGGGAGGGATTGGGGGAAGGAGAAGAAGGGGACGACAGAGAATGAGATGGCCGGATGGCATCACCGACTCGATGGATGTGAGTTTGAGTGAACTGGGGAGTTGGTGATGGACAGGGAGGCCTGGAGTGCTGCGATTGATGGGGTCGCAAAGAGTCGGACACGACTGAGCGGCTGAACTGAACTGTGGCATGCTTGTTACAATGGATGAGCCAAGACTGATGCATTGTTACTAACTAAAGTGTATTTAACTGAGGGTTCACTCTTTGTGTTCTACTGTTCTGTGAGTACTCTCAAGTGCATAAGGTCATGTATCCACCATTATGGTATGATACAGAATAGATTCACTGCCCTAAACCCCGCTGTGCTTCACCTATTTGCCCTCTCCTCCCAGCCCCTGGCAACCACTACTTTTTATTGTTTCTATAATTTTGCCTTTTCCAGAATGTCATGAAGTTGGAGTCACACAGTATGCAGCTTTTTCAAATGGGCTTTTTAAACTTAGCAATATGTATTTAAGCTTCTTTCATTTTTTTTTTTGAAACCAGATAGCTCATTTTTTAAATTGAATTTTTATTTTATATTGGGGTATAGCTGATTCACAATATTGTGTTATTTTCAGGTGTATAGTAAAGTGTTTCAGTCATATATATACATATATCCATTCTTTTTTAGACTCATTTCATCAATGAACAATACTATATTTAAGGATGTACCATAGTTTGTTCATCCATTCACCTATCGAAGGACATCTTGAATGCATCCAAATTTTGGCAATTATGAGTAAAGCTGTTATAAACATCTATATGCAGGTTTCTGTGTGGACATAAATTTCTAATTCATTTAGATAAATACCTAGGAGAGTGACAGGTGGATCATATGATAAGCCTATGTTTAGCTTTACAAAAAACAGGTAACTGTCTTCCAAAGTGGCTGTACCGTTGTGCATTCCCACCAGCAATGAATGAGAGTTTGTGTTGCTCCTCCCCAGGATTTAGTGTTGCCAATATTTTAGAGCAGCAGTCCCCAACCTTTTTGGCACCAGGGACTGGTTTCATGGAAGACAACCACTCACTTTTTGTTGTGTGGCCCCATTCCAAACAGGCTACAGACTGGTACTGGTCTGTGGTATATGGAGGCTGGAGACCCCTGTTTTAGTTTAGTCAATCTAACACATAGGTAACTGTCTAATGACTTATGATGCTGAACATCTTTCATTCACTTATTTTCTATCTGTATAACTTCTTTGGTGAGGTGTCTGTTCACATCTTTTACCCATTTTTAAACTCAGTTCTTTTTATTTCTGAATTATGAGTTCTCTGTGCCTTTTGGATACACATCTTTTATCAGATATATGTTTTTAAAATATTTTTCCCAGTTTGTGACTTGCCTTTCCATTCTCTTAAGATATATTTTTAAATGTATCTTTAAAGTATTCTATTACCCAGATCAAAGAGCGGTATATAAGAAACTGAGAAGCATCTCCTTCTCTACCTCCACCACTAAATTAACTGAAAATGTACCATTGTATACATGTAAGAAGTTTAAGGAGAAACTCTAATAATTATTTGACTTCAATGGAACATTCAAAGCACATATGTATACATTACTTCTTTCAGAGCAGCATTAATTTTACAAAGTCACACAGCTGAGTGAACCTCCCAGGACTAGAAACCAGGTTTTATGACTCCTGGTCTGGTATTCTTTCTAGTCTGTCACTGATTCCTATTTTCAAGATTTTTTCTTTTTTTTTTTTTTTTTTTTACTCTGACTCACCATATAAACATTTGCATTGAGAGGAAGGCTTAAGTTTCCAGTCTTATTTATCAGCAACATAAAAAGTTTAAATCNTTCAAGATTTTTTCTTTTTTTTTTTTTTTTTTTGACTCTGACTCACCATATAAACATTTGCATTGAGAGGAAGGCTTAAGTTTCCAGTCTTATTTATCAGCAACATAAAAAGTTTAAATCAGATGTGTTAAGTATCATTTTGGGTGAAAGTGACAGCACCCAATTAAAATTGACTTAAGCACACAAAGAGGGAATATGTGAACTAGGGCAACTGAAAAGACCAAGAACTGGATAGAGGGATCCATTGGCTCACATAAGCTCATCTTAATCTCCTCCCCTCCCTCACCTCTTCTCCCTCCCTCTCTCTCTCTCATTTACTTTGCACAGAACTCATTCTCAGGCAGACTTCTCCATGAAGTCACACAATGGCCACCAACAGCTTAAGGCTACTATCATCTTGCAAAATCCAAGAAAAAGAAGCACCTCTTTCCCAACAGCTCTAACGAAACTTCCAGATAGGGCCCTTGGTTCAGTTTAGGACACATACTCACCTCTGAACCAGTTAGTTGGTCAAAGAAATACTTCTTAGGACACAGGCCCTCCTAGGTGTCTATCTGAGCTTTAGATACTGAGAATGAGGGAAGAGTGAGTACTGAAAGGAAACTCAGGATGCTGTTTCCAAAACAAGAAAGAATGCACACTGTCAAGAAATCTACAAACGTCCACCACAACATCCACACATTTATTTCTTTCAGTCTGTCCCTCCTAGTTCACACTCTTAAGATGTGGGGCAGCACTGCTATATTTAAAATAGAAAACAAGAACCTACTGTATAGCACAGGGAACTCTGCTCAATACTACACAACAAGGTAAATGGCAAAAGAATTCAAAAAAGAATAGACACATGTATAGGTATAGCTCAATCACTCTGCTGTACAGAAACTAACACAGCATTGTTAATCAACTATATTCCAATATAAAGCAAAAAGTTAAAAAAAAATGGGGCAGTAAAAAAAAAAAAAACAAAAAACTAAAAGACCCCAATTCAAATCCTTCCACTGCTTAGAAGTCCTCTGAGCTTCAGATCCCTTATCTTTAAAGTGAGGATAATACAACCTACCCTGGTGATATGGATAGGNATATAAAGCAAAAAGTTAAAAAAAAATGGGGCAGTAAAAAAAAAAAAAACAAAAAACTGAAAGACCCCAATTCAAATCCTTCCACTGCTTAGAAGTCCTCTGAGCTTCAGATCCCTTATCTTTAAAGTGAGGATAATACAACCTACCCTGGTGATATGGATAGGAGAATAAAATAATGACAGTATCAAATACTTAATAAAAATATCTCATCCCCAGTTTCTGATTCGACAGGTTTGAGGTAAAGCCTCAGAATTCACACCTAACAAGTTCCCATACAGAGTTGATGTTGCTGGTTGGGGACCACAATTCGATAACCAAAGTATTAGGTTACTGACTCTTCAGAACAACTCCATGAAGGGCACTAGTATCTCCCTTAATTTGTGGATGAGTAAACTGAGGTTCACGTAGCTAGGAAAACTCCTTGCGTTTTTGTAATCCCTGGGCTTTAAATTAGAGGGCACTGAGGAAACAAAGATTAAAGAGCAAAATTGCCAAGACTTCCCAATCAAGCTTATGAAGGAAGAAATGAAAGAATTTGTCTAAAAGAACTGGCTGGAAGGGATGGAGCAGGCAGAACCATTGTGGTAAAAGGGAACACAGGATGGCATGGGGTATTGAAGACATTGGCTTAGAGGGCAATAGCTGGGGGAAAGCAGATTCCCAAGTAAACAGTGGTGCTTTTCAGGGCAGCTTTGGATATTCCATAGAACCTAAGAAACAGCTTTGGGAGAAATATTAAAAATCCTGTGACACAAACCACGTCCAATGTAGGAAGTTACATTACTCTTGAGTTTGTCAGGGTTAAACAAAATGTACACTTTGTTAATTCAACAAACACTCATTAACCTCAAGTTCAGGGGATGCACGAGTAATACAAAGTTGAAAAAGTCCATGGTTTCTGCCCTTAAGGAACTTGTCAAGTAGCAAGATAGTAGACCATTTATCCATTCAGCAAACATTTATTCCATCCTCTGTGCCAATACAATTCCTTTTAAAAATGGTATCATTATTAATGTCACTTTTTTAAAATAGGTCAGGAAGTTGGGTCTCAGGTAGGTTAGGTAACTTGTGAAAGGTTGTGCAGTTATGGTACCTGGTACCTTTCATCCATTAGCTTCTTAACTCTGCACATCAACCCCTATGAAGTACGTACTTTTTGTTAGCTCCATTTTACATAGAAGGATTTAATGCTCAGAGAGGGTAACTTTCCCCCAAACCACACCAGGAATAAATGGCAGAGCTAGGATTCAATGAAATCCAGATAAACTGGTTCTAGCATCTATGCTCTTAAACGCTATGGTTTATTAATAAACAGTTCAACCAGAGCTGCTAATATATAAGGATCACATAAGGAGTAATAATGCAATATACAACTTGCAAGTGTCAGATTTTTTATTTTCATGTTTCTCTCTACTCCTTATTGTCCCATTAACTTCATTACAAAAACTAAATAAGAGAAGGAAAAGGACAAAATTATCTGGGGATAATTTTAAGAACAGGTTGGGAACACTGCTTAGAGTATGGGCTCTTACCCTCAGGTAACTGCAGACTTCTAACTCTTTGAAATCATCTATGCATTTTAGTGTGAATGAGCTTATTAGCATTTTTCTGAAGAGAAACTCCACAACTTTCTTAGACTTCCTTAAAGAATCTGTGATCCAGCAAAGTGAACAACCACCTACAGAAAAAAAAGTCAATTAGCCTACTGGAAGCCAGCCAAACATTGGGTGCTTCTATATTTTATTATTAAAAAGTAAAACTCAATAGCACAGGGAACTCTACTCAATACTCTGTAATTGACTATCAAGGTGAAGGTGCAGGTGAAGTCGCTCAGTTGTGTCCGACTCTTTGCGACCCTGTGGACTGTAGCTTACCAGGCTTCTCCATCCATGGGATTCTCCAGGCAAGAATACTGGAGTGGGTTACCATTTCCTTCTCCAGGGGATCTTCCCCACCCAGGGATCGAACGTGGGTCTCCCACATTGGAGGCAGATGTTTAACCTCTGAGCCACCAGGGAAGTAACTGATTATAGAGGGAAAGAATTTTAAAAAGAGTGAGTATATGTGGAACTGATTCACTTTGTTACTCACCTGAAACTAATGTAACATTGTAAATCAAGTATACTCCTATAAAAACTTTTTTTTTAAAGTCTCATACATGTTATGGAGACATTAAAAAATATTTTTTACAACCCTGTGACAACATGGAAAAACATGTAATATCAATAACAATATAAAAGTACAATATCTACTTTATTTCTTCACCATACATATTTCGCTCACTTCCTTTCCTCCACACTGGACAGTACTTCTCAAAGTCATCAGTGACCATAACCTTGTCAGATCCAGCAGCTACTTCTCTCTCCTCAGTTTTCACTACTGTTGGTGACCGGCTCTGCTTCTAGGCCAGGACTAGTCTGTTTCTGTCAATGACTCTCTTTCCTGTCACCCTTCTGGCTGCTGCTAAATGTTGGAGCATTCTATTGCTCAACTTGGGTTCTCTTCTTTTCTTCCTTCTCCTTTACATCACTCTCTCCCTAAATCATCTTATTCAGTTCCATGGTTTTAAATAGCTTCATACTTTCAGTTAAGTGTATTTAAGTTACACCTCCAGCCCTGACCTCTACACTGAGCATTCAGTTCAGTTCAATCGTTCAGTCATGTCCAACTCTTTGCGACCCCATGAATTGTAGCACGCCAGGCTTGCCTGTCATCACCAACTCCTGGAGTTCACTCAAACTCACATCCATCGAGTCAGTGATGCCATCCAGCCATCTCATTCTCTGTCGTCCCCTTCTCCTCTTGCCCCCAATCCCTCCCAGCATCAGAGTCTTTTCCAGTGAGTCAACTCTTTGCATGAGGTGGCCAAAGTACTGGAGTTTCAGCTTTAGCATCATTCCTTCCGAAGAACACCCAGGACTGATCTCCTTTAGAATGGACTGCTTGGATCTCCTCGCAGTCCAAGGGACTCTCAAGAGTCTTCTCCAACATCACAGTTCAAAAGCATCAATTCTTCAGCACTCAGCTTTCTTCACAGTCCAACTATCACATCCATACATGACTAGGCAGGAATATATTCAGTTTGTCTACTGAATACCTCTCCTTGGGTATTTACCATGTAAGCACCCCAGAATAAACATTTCCAAACAAAATTATTATTAATAGTAATATTATTCAGTTCAGCTCTGTCACTCAGTCATGTCTGACTCTTTACTACCCCATGGATTGCAGCACGCCAGGCTTCCCTGTCCATCACCAACTCCCCTGTCCACTACTAACTCCCTGAGCTTGCTCAAAGGTATGTCCACCCAGTAGGCATGCTATCCAACCATCTCATCCTCTGCTGTTCCCTTCTCCTCCTGCCTTCAATCTTTCCCAGAATCAGGGACTTTTCTGAGTCAGTTCTTTGCATTAGGTGGCCAGAGTATCTAAGCTTCAGCTCCAATGAATATTCAAGGTTGATTTCCTTTAGGATTGACTGTTTTGAGCTCCTTGCAATCCAAGGGACTCTCAAGAGTCTTCTCCAACACCACAGTTCAAATAGAGCAGAGCACAGGCCATAGCAGACTCTCCAGAAATATTGAATGAAGTGACAAAACCTCTCTCTCTCTCTCTCTCTCTCTCTCTCACACACACACACACCTGTTCATATAATTAACAACAGGACATAAAACGGGTAAGAAAATAACAAAAAGCTAATTGGGTGTGCACGAAACCATGAGTTATACTGTGCGATGTGTATGTGCTAAGTCGCTTCAGTTCTGTCCAACTCTTTGAGACCCTACAGACTAGTAGGCCTCCAGGCTTCTCTATACATCGCATTCTTCAGGCAAGAATACTGGAGTAGGTTGCCATGCCCTTCTCCAGGCGATCTTCCCAACCCAGGGATTGAACCCGCGGCTCTTACATCTCCTGCATTGGCAGGCGGGTTAAGAATATCAGACTTTGAAGCTGAGTGATCTCTGCCAGACTGCCACTTATCGGTTGCTAATCCTTGCTTTCTTCGTAGGCCAAAGAGACTTAAAAATATGTACCTCATTTCGAATCATCACGGGGTCGCGAGGAGTCGGACGCAACTGAGCGACTGAACTGAACGGTCACAATGCGCTTTACTGTGAAACCATGAAGGTAAAGAACTTTGCTTGGTGTAGGGCACATAGTGAGGGTTAGTGATGGTCAGCTGTTAATGACGACGGGCGTGTTTTCTTTTACGATAAAAACGCACATTTCTCTTATAAACCTTCGCTCAAGACAGCTGATAGACTTCCACACCTACCTATTCACTCAGACACTCGCCGTTCCCAGAAGGCTCTGGGGATTGGCGCGCCTGCTCAGTCCACTACTTCCGTTCACGTGATCCACTCAGGCTCCTCCCCGTTTCCAACATGGCGGCTCCCACTAACTCAAGCCGCACGTGAGATAGTCTAATTACGTGGGAGTGCAAGTGTGTGGACCAGTTTTCTTTCTCTTCAGCCTGTAGCATCCCTTCGACCCTTCCCGAGATCTTCTCTGGCCGCTGCCCCTCTGCAGCCATGAAGCCAAAGCCGGTTTCCCACAAGACCGAGAACACGTACCGGGTGAGCGAGGGAACTTGCCGGTGGGCCTGATTCTGAGCGGGATTCTAGGAGTACCGTGCTCCGGACCGAGCGGGAGTCTCTTGTCCAGAGGCTCTGGCAAACGAGCTTTCCTCTCTCCTAGCGTAGTAAATAATGGGATGGGGAAGGAAGCCGGAACTCCAGATTTCCGCTATGGTTTGTGGGGTCTGGCCTGCTTGACAGGTCCCTTCAGACCAGAATTAAATTCAATATCACAGACTAACCGGTTAGGATTTTTTTTTTTTTTTTTCTCTTTTATCGTTGAAAATCGAATTGGGGAGGCGGGTCTGTGGAGGAGGTAAGTGACTTACAGCTTCTGGCTGATAACACCCCTTTCTGTTTGTTTCTAGAGGGTTTCTTTGTTACTCCACAACGATAGGTCTGTATATTAAAAAATACAGTTGGTGAAACGATTTCGCCAGATTCTGTGTTTGCAGTAGGGTAAGAATGAAACCTAGCAGTAGGTCTAGCGAGGCCACATTGCTGTCTTTTAACACAGTCTAGCATGGGAATTTGATTTTAAACATTTTGCAAATATAGACATATTTCATTTTCTTCATATAGTAGTGCAGTGCATTTGTTTAACGCTCGTTCAGTTTGTTTAAAGTTGTCTTTTGTGATTCGTCAGTGATGTCTACTTCTAGTTGTAAAACTCAGTAATACATTTTATGATTGATTGAAAATACAAGTCTGAAATTGAAAGTGAAGCATATCATCATTTCTAATGATAGAACATGGAGCGACTTTAAACTTTATACTTTCACAAGGAAATTGTCAACATGATTATATAGCACTAAAACAAATATTCAAATGTGAAACGTATAAAATGATAATGTATTTTAAATATACTCTTCCCCTTCAGTTTCTTACGTTTGCTGAGCGACTGGGGAATGTGAATATCGACATTATTCACCGGATTGATAGAACTGCAAGCTATGACGAGGTAAGAGAATGTTAAACTAGCTGATCTTCAAGTACTCATACATAGTTGGTTTTTCAGTCTGAGACGTGAATTATTTCTCAAGTCATTCTTTTATGAATGTGAAATGCATTAGACCTGTGCTGTCTCAAACAGTAGCCACACTTGACAGATTAGATAGAATTAAATAAAAAATTCTAGTGCTCAGTAGCTGTATGTGGCTAGTTGCTACCATGTTGACCAAATGCAGCTATGGAACATTTTCTATCATTGCAAAAGTTCTATTGGATGATGTTAGAAAATTGACTGGATTCTCAGTTGACCTCTCACTCCAGTCGCTCCCTTCCCTTGTGCATTCTGAGCCCTGCTGCAAATCTGTATTCCTGAAACTACAGTTTTAAAGAGATTTTGAGCAAGTTACTTTACTGGGGCTTAGTTTCCTCCTTTATTTGAAAAAAGGGGGGCTTGACCATATAACTTTTTTTCCATTTCTGACCATGCTATAATTCAGCCATAACTCTATTCAAAAATCACTGCATCATTTCTCTGCCAACATTTTTATTAACATGCATCAACTTGGGATTCAACCTCAGTTTTTACGGTTTCTCATTGACTCTAGTCAGGCTCTGCTCACTGTCACTTTGAATGCCTTGTCTCTAATATGTGAATTCAGTGTTATCATTATGTGAATTCAGCTAAGTGATGTTATCTAGGTAGGCACATAATGCTTTGGGAGCTCACAGTGAAGGGAGCCTAACCAAGATTCTTTAGGGGTGTAAAGTGAGGTGTCAAAAAGGTTAAGTAGACAAGTGTTACATGAATTGAGTCTTGTTTCTGTGGGTTTTAGCATGGCAAAGAAAGCAGGAAAGGCTGATTCAGGCTGAGGAAGAAACCTTTATAAAGGAACAGAGGCTAAAGAGAGCATGTCACATTCAAGAACCTACAAAGCATTTTGGTGTGCTTATAATTGGATGTGGGATGTTTGTGTTGATGGTAACCGTGAATGGGTGAAAGGGGTAGCTGGTGAAAGATAATTCTGAAGAGATAATCAAGGACCATGAAAAACTTCATATCCATCTAAGTTTGAATTTATCCTGAAACTATGGGAAATCATTCTAAGATTATAAGGTAGGGGAGTGTGTGACATGATCCAAGTGTAAGTTTTAGATCTCTTTGGCTTTAATGTGGAGGAAGGAGCACAACTGGAGTCAGGGCAACCATTTTTGATGATTTGGTAGTCATCTAAGTAAGAACTTTAGTTTCATATAAATATGTGCAAACACTTAAAGAGGTTTTTTTTTTTCCTCTTAAGAAAAATTGCTTCCTACCATATTCCTCACTATAAAACCTGCTTTTCTCACTTTGAAAGAATACTGTCAACATCATTCTAATTCAGTAATAGATATAATTTTTGACACATGGTATATCTTCTTATGTGTAGACCATGAGGTATATGCCAACCATTTTCTTATTGTTGGATATTTAGGCTTTTTTATATTCCGCCTCCCCCCCACAATAAAGCTGAATGAACATCTTTATACTTATAAATTCACAAATTTTATAAGAAAATATCCAAAAATGGAATTGCTGGGTTAAAGGACATACCTGTTTTTAATTTTAAGAGAAATGCCAGATTATTTCTCTGTAAGAGTGTAGCAATTCATCTTTCCAAAAGCAGAATGAAAGAACTGTAAGAGTCAACATTTTTCCTGGCCTAAAATTGTGAAAAAAATAAAAATTTTTTTTAATGTGACTATTGCATATGTTTAAATTTGCTGCCCATATTGTATACCTGATTGCTTTTTAAGGTGTGTTAGTTAATGCCCTTTTCTGGAAAAAAAAAAAAAACTGAGAGGATTTTTTTTCAACTCTTGTCTATCATCATTGTCTTAAAATATTAATGTATCTTTATTCTTATTTACCTTGATTATAGTTTTTCTTTGAGTTGTCTGATTGATGGACTGCTTTAATCTTGGCAGGAAGTTGAAACCTACTTTTTTGAGGGTCTGCTGAAGTGGAGAGAATTGAACCTGACGGAACACTTTGGTATTTTCTGTTTTGTTTCTATTTTATTCACCTGTCACTTGCACTGAATATGGTCAAAACAGCTAAAGAGTGATGTGATGGAAAAGTAGAACTTTTTTTTTCCCCCTACCCAGGGAAATTTTACAAAGAAGTTATTGACAAATGCCAGTCATTCAATCAGCTGGTGTATCATCAAAATGAGATAGTTCAGAGTTTGAAGACTCACCTGCAAATCAAGAACAGTTACGCCTATCAACCCCTTTTGGAGTAAGTAGCATGTTGAGAGAAAGGTGACAACATTTATCTGAATTTTAAGAAAGGTTGCTTTATAGCTACATGTGCTTCAGATCTAGTGTTTGTAATGTAGAAGCAAGAATTTACCTTTTTTGTTGTTGTTAGATAAAAATATTGGTACATTACTGTAAAGCAGAATCTTAGGGATATGTACTCTCTTGCTTTCTCTACTTTTACAAGAACCTGATTTTTGACAGTTTTGGAATGATTGACCGTAACTTGTGATAGAATGTATCTTCTTGCTCTAGCCTGATTTCTTTGCTCAACTCTTAAAACATGAAAAATTTTATACTTCTCTTGAGACTTGGTTTAGAAGGTTCAATTAACCTTTTCATCATAGGTGATTGGTTATCATTTGTGAACTAGATTTGTAGTGTTCGGTTTTTGATCTTCATGTCTCAGAATCAGTTACCTCCTTTATTTTTTTCATCCAGTTTGGTTGTACAGTTGGCACGAGATCTGCAGACAGACTTCTATCCCCATTTTCAGGATTTTTTTCTGACCATCACCTCAATCCTGGAGACTCAGGACACGGAGTTGTTAGAATGGGCTTTCACCTCTCTGTCATACCTGTACAAGTACCTTTGGAGACTGATGGTGAAAGACATGTCCAATATATACAGGTAACCCTTTTGTCTCCTACACATTTTTCTTTTTTTCCTCTTTTTTTTTTTAGCTTTAAAATTTTATTTTGTATAGAATTCAGTGCAATTTAGTAAATTTATAAAGTTATGCAGTGATCACCACAATCCAGTTTAAGAACGTTTCGAGCATCTCCAAAAGATTTCTCATGCCGTTCTGCAGTCAGTCCTGCTCCCCGTCTGAATCACTTTGAGAGCAAAAGCAATATGCACTTGTGGAACACAAGATGTCCTCTGTGCAAACAACTGTGTGCTCAAAGCCCCTCAGAAGAGTGCTCCTCTTCTACAGTGATAGTTTTTAGCGTTTAAGTTGTGTTAAGTTTTTATCTTTTGGTCAAGGGAGGTCTTCGTTTTTTTAGTTTTGGGCCACACTGAGTCCTTGTTATTGCACACAAGCTTTCTCCAGTTGTGCAAACAGGCGCTGCTCTCTCGTTTCAGTGTGTGGGAGCCCAGGCTCTAGGTGCATGGACTTCACTAGTTGCGGCACAGGGGCTCGGTTGCTCCATAGCACGTAGAATCTTCCCGGATCAGGAATCGAACCCATGTCCCCTACTTTGGCAGGCAGATTCTTTATCCACTACTCCACCAGGGAAGTCCAGGCAGTTTTTACTGATAACTGACAACAACCAATCCTAGAACTTGAATGTCTGTTACCTTCAGTCTTCATTTGACGTGTGAATGTCATGTAATCGAATGAGATTTTAAACTGCTTATTTTATTATACCTTCCTTACATTCCTTGCATAGTGTTAAGAACATAATTGACATGTACTATTAATATATCTTTATTAAAATGATTAATTAAATGTCTTATTTTCTCATTTATAGCATGTATAGTACACTTCTGGCTCATAAAAAGCTACATATAAGAAATTTTGCTGCTGAAAGCTTTACTTTTCTGATGAGAAAGGTTAGTTTGATAATTATATGTTTATTGCTCATTAATCCTCAAGAATCTGATGAACAGAGGGCAATATCTTTTATAATATGGTTATTATGGACTGACATATATATATAAAAATGGAAACCAGTTACTGTTTTGAGGTTATCTCATCATAAGGTTGTTTTCACTTACTAATGTGAAGTAATTTGGTTGTTTCTTTTATTGTTATATGGTGTATATACATTCTCTAATTCACGTCAGTCTATACATGAACAGTGAGATTAACAGGGATTTTTATAATAATTTCCTGTAAACAACTGGTTATATAATGTCATTTGTTTTTGTTTTTATAAGAGTTTTTATAATAAAATCATTGCTATTAAATTTCTTTTATATTCATAAAAGATAGAATGTTGCCTTATATAGTTTTTCTTGGTACATACCTTCATATTTTACCAATGAATTAATCACTCCTGTGTAACATTAAAAATGTTACTGTACTCTCACAATAGTTTGAAATCATTGCAAGTGTCTCTTCTCAGAATTTTTTTCCTGATTACATTTAAATGTAAATCTATAGAATAGCAAATAATAATTCTTTCTTTGGATATGTTCATGTTGTAAATGCAGTTTTCCATTTGCATTTTGTGTTTTAGGTTTCTGATAAAAATGTACTTTTCAATTTAATGTTTCTTGATCTTGATGAACATCCAGAAAAAGTAGAAGGCGTTGGACAGTTGCTCTTTGAAATGTGCAAAGGAGTTAGAAATATGTTTCACTCTTGCACAGAGAAGGTAAATAAGCTAGAGGAGTTCCTTGAGTCTTTGTGAAGAGGATTAAAAAGGAAATGGATGAGATATACACAGGTGATTCAGAGAGAGGATTACATAGAATAAATAGAAAACATTTGGGGAGCGTTAGGGCTTTAAAAGCAGTGCTTCCCTAATATAGGCCCTGGGTTGTTAGGTATTTCTCATGTAAAAAATCACTGCTCTCTTTTTCATCCTGCATACTGGAAGGTAACACAAATTGATCAGTGAGTGAGGGTGATGGGGGAGGGTGGGCAGTTGTATGAGAAAATTCCTAATCCTAGTTTTGAAATTGTTTTGGGACACATCGTTAACCACCAAAACTGTCATATCCTTGATTATCCTGAATCAGATTTTAAGATAGCTTGATCAGAGTGGAGAATAATCAAGAGTGGAAATAACAGTGTAATACTTGAGACTAAGAGTGTACGCATTCATTTTCATGACTCTTGAATTTCCACAGGCAATAAAGTTAATTTTGCAAAAGCTCGGACCAGTTACAGAAACAGAAGCTCAACTTCCATGGATTTTAGTTGGAGAAACACTCAAACACATGGTCAAATCCACTGCACTCTATATCTACAAGGAACATTTTGGAATATTCTTTGAATGTTTGCAAGTGAGTTGTGGTTTTTAAGTATTTTGTGTAACTAGGAGTCCAAGAGTTGATTGCTGTTGTTCTTAGCTTAGCGGATTGCTGCTGGAGATTATATTTTATAATTGTTGTTATCATAATTTTACACATTTACTAGGATTTTCCTTCCCTCTACCCCCTGTACTGATACTTTTACTTGCTTTCAGTATCTTGAGATGCATGCAGTAGAGCGTAGTGGTTAAGAGCACCAGCTTTGGAGCCAGATGGCCTCTCTGCATCCTGGCTTTGTCACTTACTGCTCCTGTGACTTGGGAAAGTTATTTAAATGTCTAGTCCTTAGTCTTTTCATCTGGTAACTAAAAGTAATAGTATTCTTTACCTGTGAGGATGGTGAGGAAATATTTGTTAAGAACTTGAAACAGTGCACTCAGAAACATTCTTGGCTGTCTGTGGCCACACCACCCTAAACTCACCCAATCTCATCTGATCTCAGAAGCTAAGCAGGGTCAGCCCTGGTTAGTACTTGGATGGGAGTAACGTTCGTGGTTATCATTAGTGACTTCCAGTAAAGGCGTCTTTTTCTTTCAAAGCAAAAGAATGTGAAAATTTGAGTGGCTTCACATAATATTTTCATTAACAGATGAGTTTGGTAGTTGATAGTTTTTCTCTCTTAAATTCTTCGTTTGCAGGAATCACTCCTGGATCTACATAGAAAAGTAACAGAAACTAACTGTGGTGAAAGTTCTGAACAGATTAAAAGGTTGTTAGAAACATACCTGATACTTGTAAAACATGGAAATGGATCAAAGATAACCAAACCTGTTAATGTTTGTAAAGTAAGTTCCCAACTTAATTTGCTTAGAGCATGTTTGTTAGAAGCTGACTGCTAAGTGTACATTGTTTTTCCTTTTGTTTTACAGGTCTTGTCTCAAACATTACAAACAGCCCATCTCTCTACATCTTGCCGGGAGACACTCTTGGGTGTAGTTTCTGCTTTGATCCTAGGCGAAAATGTTTCCTTGCCAGAGACCCTCATCAGAGAAACCATAGAAAAAGTAATTTACTTCAGCAAATATTAATCGAGTAGTTAATATTATGTTTAGCACTGAGTAAGCCTTCAGGGGAATACCAGTGAAGCCTGGCAAAGGCTCTGCCTTCAGGGAATTTATAATCTTGTTAAGGAGATGTGAATCACATGCTGTATTGGAATGTGATAAAAGCTAAATCTGCTCAGCAAATATTCACCTGAACAAATATTTACTTAACCAAGTATAGGCTATGAACTAGATATGGTAGGATGGACAGTTTTTTGTATTTTTTTTGCCTGTGATTTTTTTTTTTTGTTAGAGAGGTGGTGTCTTGGTAGTGTATAGTTAAAATCTGTTGAATCAGTCTATCAGCATCTGTGTCACATTGAACTCTGGGAGTTGGTGATGAACAGGGAGGCCTGACGTGCTGCAATTCATGGAGTCGCAAAGAGTTGGACACGACTGAGCTACTGAACTGAACTGAAACTTAAAGGTTAATTCTGTCTGGGATTGTGGAACAGTAAACGCTTTTCAACAGACTTATTCAGTCTGCCAGTCAGAGAAGGGATTAAAAGCTCTAGGAGAGAGAAGAACAAAGATGTGTTCAAAAATGTATGCCATCTGGGCTATGGGCACAGGAAATGTGATATATATCAGTAAGCCTCTGCTTGGCTTTGAAAAATTAGGTTGGATTTTTTTCCTCCGCAAGTAGTGGAGGGTCCTAGAAAAATGATAAACAGGGAAATAATTGAATGAGATTGGCATGGCATCTTAGTGAGTTAAGAAGATGAATTGGAGGGAGGTGGGACTGAAAGTAAAAAATCAGTTAGGTTCTTTGTAGGGCAGCAGTGTAAAGTTACAAAGAAGGTATAAAAAGTGTTGCTTGCCCTTCTATGTTTCTGTGTAGCTGGGAAAGAATGTGCAGGTCTTAGGCAGAGCGTCTTAGGCAGAGCACCTGTGTTAATCACTGGAAGTACAGTGCCCTTCGAATCTGTTAAGTCCCTTTGGAGAAGGCTGCGCACTTAGAATGCTGGTGGGAGTGAGTCCACCATTCCTTTACTTTAGTAGTTTCTTTTCTGTGGAGGGGGACCCAGTGCCTCGGCTTATACCTGGCAGTGGCAGATTCAGCAATCCAGTTCTTTTTACTTCCCATGACTACTTTAACTTGTATTGAGCATCCCACTATTTCCTACTTGCAAGCTAGAGGGCCTTGAAGATTTGGGATGTTTTTATTTTCAGGAATGGGAGAGTACTCTTTGTACTTATATTAGTATTCTTTGCCACAGATTTTTGAAAGCAACTTTGAAAGACGCTTAATTTTGGATTTTTCAGAAGTCATGTTTGCTATGAAGCAGTTTGAGCAGGTGAGTGAGATTATTAAGTCTTGGATTTGACTCTGTCATGATGAAATAATCAATTTTAAAAATCCTGTGATTTTTGTGTTTTGAAAGGAAAAGGATTTGATGTTTTTAATTCTTTTTTTTTTTTTTGAAGCAATTATATTCCAGTTCTAGGTCACATGTGAAACTTTATTCCACATGCTAAGCATTTTAAATTATAATAGGTAATCAATTTGGTTTTAGTAATCTTTTAGGAAATTATAGCCTGTAGTGGTGGCCTAGAAGGTAAAGAATCTACTTGCTGTGTAGAAGGCCTGTGTTCAGTCCCTGGGTTTGGAAGATCCCCTGGAGAAGGGAATGGCTACCCACTCCAGTAGCCTGGAGAATCCCACGGACAGAAGAGCCTAGCTTGCTATAGTCCTTGGGGTCGCAAAGAGTTGGACACAGCTGAGCGACAAACACTTAAACTTTTCACTTAGGAAGTTATAAAACAATGTGTCGTCAAAGCCTGAGTTTATCTTTTCCCCTCACCGCCATCGAACATTTGCCACTCCTTAAAACTGGTGATCCTACTATGTACTTCATAGAAATTTATCTCTTCTCTCATTTTCCCCTTTAGTCTTTAATAATATCTATTTTTGGTTGTCTAAAAAAAAAAAAAAAAAAAAACCCACTTCTTTAGACATGTCCTAGCTCTGTTCTTTCCTGCCCAGTGAGGACCCTTTATAGCCCTCTGATTTTCTTGGCAGTGGCATCTTTTCCTTCTCCTCTGTTCCTTTTGGTCTTCTTTGTAATGACATATTTTTATCAGAGTATCCTATGCATGTAGTTTGAAAGGTCACACAGGGCTAAAAAACAGTTACTGATTCCCACCCCCATCTTCCTCACCAGGAACAAGCACACCTAATGATTTTTTTTTTAGCTATTTTTTTCTAGTATTTACTTTTAAAATCATATTGGTCTTCTTTGTAATAACATATTTTTATCAGAGTATCCTATGCATGTAGTTTGAAAGGTCACACAGGGCTAAAAAACAGTTACTGATTCCCACCCCCATCTTCCTCACCAGGAACAAGCACACCTAATGATTTTTTTTTTAGCTATTTTTTTCTAGTATTTACTTTTAAAATCATCTGAATATACTGCTTTTTCTTGACATTAATTTTAGTCCTCATCTGTAGACTTCCTCCTGAGTAGGTGGATTCTAATTCTTTTATACTACTCTTCTCAATAGAGAGTTAACATCACAAATTTTGGTTGAGGTAGTATTCAGCACTTCTTATAAGCAAGGAGTATTTTATATTTACATTTCCTTTTTTGTGTACCCTTTCATTTTTTCCAGTTGCCTATTTTTTAAAAACTAGAAATTGCTTTTTTGAAATTATTCATCAATGAGCCTTCCAGCAGCCTCGTAGAATGCTTTTCACACAGCAAACTAGCAGATCATTTAACAGATCTTTTCTCTTCTGGAGACAGTCTTCCCAGAGCCATTTAACTCTGAACAGGTTGCTTTCTCTGCCCACTGCACAGATGCCATACTGGGACTTGCCTATTTCCTGGGTCCCATGTCTTTCTCTTGCTATAGCTTGCATTCTTACATTGTAGTTTACTTTCTTATTTTGATGAAACACATTCTCCAGAGGTTCCTGAGAAAAGGTGAATGGTAGTAAAGTTTTGAGCTTTAGTACATCTGAAAGTGTCTTGCCTCCTCACTCTACACTGCCAGTACCCCAGGTATAGCATTTTAGATTCTCTCATTCTTCCTCAGTTTTTCAGGCCTTGCTCCGTTGTCTTCTTGCCTCCTTTGCTCCTGTGGAGAGGTCTGGTATCTTTGTTTATGTTCTCTTTTTCTTTGTGGAAGTGTTAGGATATTCTCTTCATTAGATGTTCTGAAATTTACATCTGTTAATAAGTGTGATTTCCTTTTTTATTTTTAGCTTTTCCTACCCAGCTTTCTCTTGTATATTGAGAATTGCTTCCTGATGAATGAGGCTGCAGTCAGAGATGAAGCTCTGGCCATTTTGGCCAAGCTCATTCTTAACAAAGCAGCACCTCCCACTGCTGGCTCCATGGCGATTGAGAAGTACCCTCTGCTTTTCTCCCAGCAGACGGTGGGGTAAGTTCTAAAATCCTAATTTCCTATATTCTCGGTAGGGTTACCCATTTAAAAATAATGCATTCAGAATATTGTAAAAACTGAAGATCTACATGTATTAACTGGAAAAATGTCTCTGATATATTGTTACATGAAAAAAATAAGTTGTAGGAGAGTACATCTAATACCATCACATTTTGCAAAGTTAGAATCAAAAGTACACGTAAGCATAGGAACACGTGGAATGGTCCAAAAACAGGTTAAGTTGTTAACTTCAGGAAGGTGGTAAGTGGAAGAAAGAAGTCACTATTAATTTTCTTAACCTTTTATTTTAAAACAATTGTATATTCACGTGTGGTCATAATAAACAGAACAGAGAGGTTCCATATACCTTTCCTGTAGCTTCCCCCCAGTGGCAACATCTTGCATAAACTTATTTCAATATCACAACCAGAAAATTGACATCAGTACAATCCACCAACCTTATTCAGATTTACCAGTTTTACATATGGATATATAGTTCTGTGCAGTTTTATCTCATGTCTATTCACAACCACCACCAGAGTCAAGATACAGAGCTGTTCCCTCACTGCAAGGATCTCTGGTGCTACTTTCAGTAGCCACAGTCACCCTGCGGCTCTCATTCCAACCCTAACTCTTGGCAACTACTAATCTTACACTCTGTTTTTATACTTTTGTCATTTCAAGAATATTATATGTATACATGAAATTATGCTCTACAGCGTTGGAGATTGACTTTTTCACACAACATAATTCCCTTGAGACCCATCTAAGTGTGTACATCAGTAACCCGTTCTTTTTTGAACTTATTTCTGTGTGTTATTCCTGAGTAGTATTCCAAGGTAATGGATGGAGCGGTCTGTTTAGTCATTCACTTGTTGAAAGATATTTATGCCATTCCTAGTTTTTGGCTACTATGAATAATGCTCTTACTGACATTCATGTACATAGCTTTCCATTTCTCTGAGATAAATGCCTAAAACCAGACTTGTTGGATGATATGATAAGGGCATGTTCAGGTTGAGCTGAACATGCTAACATATAGTTTTGCAGAGTGGTAGTGCCGTTTTGCATTCCCACCAGCAGTATAGGTGATCTAGTTTCTCTGCATCCTCACCAGCATTTGATATTATCTCTGATTTTTTGGTTTTGCCAGTCCGATAGGATGTAGTGATATCACATGGTGGTTTTAATTTGCATTTCCCTAGTGGCTAAGGATGTTGATATGCTTATTTTCCATCTGCATATCATCTTTAGTGAAATATATGTTCATTTCCTTGATCTGTTTTCTAACTTGATTGTGATTGTTTCCTTATTGTTGAGTTTCAAGAATGCTTTATATATTCTGATATAAATCCTTTCACCTGCTTTGCAAGTATTTTCTCCCAGTCTGTAGCTTATCTTCCTTCACTTAACAAGATTTTTCACAGATCAGAAGTTTTAAATTTTGATGAGGTCCAGTTTATCAACTTTTCCTTTTATGGATAATGCTTTTGATGGCGAGTCTAAGAACTTTTTTCCTAGCTGTAGTTCTCAAGTATTTCCTCCTATTTTTCTTAAAGTCTTATTTTATGTTTTACATTTAAGTCCATGAATCATTTTGAGTTAATTTTTATATAAGGTATGAAGTTTAGATCAAGTTTCCTTTTTTGCCTCTAAATGTCTTCTCTGGCAACATTTGTTGAAAAGGCTATTCTTTCTCATTGAACTGCTTTTGCATCTGTGTCAAAAATCAGCTGGACATTAATGGGTGGGACTTTCTGGCTGTCTCTTCTGTTCCATTGATCTATGTGTCTCTTCTCTTCTGATGCCACACTGTCTTATTACTACAGTAAAATGAATCAGGAAATCTTAAATCCTTCCACTGTGTTCTTCTTTTTCAAAATTGCTTCATCTGTTCCTGGTCCTTTCTTCTTCTGTATAAAGTTTAGAAGAAACTTGTCTATGTCTACAAAAAAATCCTTGCTGGGATTTTGTTTTGAATTATATTAAATCTAAAGGTCAGTTTGGAGAGATTTGACAACTCCCTAAAGATACACAAAACTGTTACCTTTATGTCAGAAGGATGGTAGAGAAAGAAAGAAGTGATTATTAGCTTTTAGATTATACACTTTTGCACTGTTTGAATTGTTAAAAGGGCTGTGGATTACTTTCTCAGTTTTATTAAAAATGATACATACTCTTTGGAAGTTAAAGCAAAGTTTATGTAGTTATTTGAAAGGATTCTGCTTACTATATTTTCAAATAGAAATTATCATTCCTAATAAATGGAAGCATATTAAAGCAAGTGTCACAGGTTCTGTGTTTTCTTTCTGTAAGAAAACTTCCATCACTAAGAAAATTTCTGTCACCCTGTAGAATAACTTGTCTTTGTCTGAATATTCCTGGTCACACTTCATCCACAAACTTATAGTGGAAATTAAAGAAGATAATAGATGTGAAAAGAGTCTTCAGAAGATAAATGTATTTGTCATTTGACTGATACTTATCATATCAGGTACTGTTCTAGGCACTGGGATATAATAATGAAAAAGGGCTTCCTTGGAGGAGATGACACTCTCTGTGGGGCAAGCTTGTGAGGCAGGTAAATAGGATAATTTTAGATAGTGATAAAAACAAAACAGGGTGTCGAGAGAGAGCAGATAGAGAACAGCACTAGTCCTGTCTGCATAGAGGACTTTTGGTCCAGTTATCATGGTAGAAGGATCCAGCCTGGCAGAGAAAGGCTGGGTGAAAGGTTTTCAGACAGAGAGGAGAGTTCCTGCAAAGACTGTAGGATGAGAGTAAGCCTGTATGTTTGAGGAACTAAGGGAAAGCCTGTGCAGGTAAAGAGCATCAAGAAAGGAAGAGAGTGGAAGCAGAGGAAGTGAGAGAAGGAGACAAGGGTCAGATCACCCAGGGCCTTACCGGATGAGGTAGGAATTATGGATTTTATTGGAGGAGCTCGTTGGCAGGTATGATAAAGCAGGGGGATGATATAGCAACTAATGACTTACCTTTGTAAAGCATCTCATTTTTTTTTTTGTCATTTTTTGCAGATTATTGAGTCATGGTTAATACTAGAAAGACTGTATAAACAAGTTCTAAAACAACTTTTAGAAATTGCCAATAAAATTAACTTGATTTTTATCTGCCGTAGTTTCCAAGCATTCAGTATCCTGATAAGTATGAAACAAAACAGAGTGCAACTCTTTCACTAACTTTAAAGATAAAAAGGTATAGGAATTAAAACCTGATATTCTGCTTCAGTTTCGTAACAAGTTTACCAGGCTGGTCATGGAAGGATAAATTACAATAGATCATTTTATTTATTGTTTCTTTGACTTTTCTTTCTGTTAGAGTCTGTCTTTGAAGTAAGACTGAGGTAGAGTTCATTGGTAAACAAGAATACTGCCAAAGTAACAGGTACCTAAAACTGAGTGTCATGTGAGAAAATATCATTGAGTAAACACTTGCCAGATTAAAGCAGCAGAGGAAGTAACTTCTAATACTGTCTGAGCCACCAGGGAAGCCCCTTAATCATTTTATCATGTTAAAAAGGAAAGAGGGGGATGGAAGAAGTCAGTTCATGCCAATAAATTACCTTAAACACTTGTCCATCAGTAGTTCAAATTCAGAAATAATACCTAAAACTGGAAAAGACTTGCTTTGCAAGTTATGAAGCAAATTAAAATAGAAAAAGAAAGCAGAACCATTGGGTTTGAAAAACCTTGTTACTGAAAATCAGTGAATGAGTCACATTTGTTTAGTTATTTGTATTCAACCATCAGCACCAATTCCCTCCTCCCTCCTAATCTCCACACATGGAAAGGAACCAATTTTTAAAAATTAATTGAAGTATAGTTTCACAATGTTGTTAGTTTTTACTGTACAGCAAAGTGAATCAGCTGTATGTGTACATATATTCCCTCTTTTTTGGTTTTCTTTCCTAATGAGGTCACCATAAAGCGCTGAGTAGAGTTCCTTATGCTATACAGTAGGTTCTCACTAGTTGTCTATTTTATACACAGTATCAGTGGAGGAACCAATTTCATTTCGAACTTCAGAGGGCAAAAGCAATTACCTTCCTTTCTTATTTTAAATATTCATCTTTTCTTCTTTCTGATCCCATATAAGGCAGAAGACGACGAAACCCAAGGGAGGAAAGGAACAGATCTCCGTGTTGGAACATCTTTTATCTATAATTCAGTCACCCCCGCATCAAGATACTACTTACCTTTCATGTTCTTGGGCGGCCCTTGTCGTGTTACCTCATATTAGGTGAGAAAATCAACTGTGTTTAATTGTGAAAAGTATTTTAGCAAGCTGATGAAAATATTTATTAGTCGCTTTTTTGCTCTTTCATGAAAAAGTTGTTGCATGCCAGTTTGAGTGTTTCCCTTTTTCTCTCCTTCTTGGACAGGCCCCTGGAGAAGGAGAAGGTGACACCGCTGGTCACTGGCTTCATCGAGTCACTCTTCGTGACTGTTGACAGAGGGAGCTTTGGAAAAGGTCAGTTACAATCACCATTTGTTCTCTCGTCTGTCTTTCCTGGCACACCCAGAGGAACTGTAAACACATGGGTACCAGAGAATAGTACCGTCGTTATGTTCTGGCAGAACCCCCCGAGTGTAAATAGGGAAGAAAGAGGCTGAGATGTAATTACAAGGTTACCACCTCATAATGTGGTGACCAGGTCAGGATGGTCTGAACAGTTGCCTGAGTCCAAAGGTAAAGCAGCAGAATGCTACTACTGTCAAAGAAATGAGATACAACTTCGAGTACCAGCTTGTGTCTTACTCGCATCTTCTATGCCCAGTCCAGCCCCAGTATACACTTGTCCTCCAGCATTTACTTATTCTAAGCAAGACACTCTCTCGTACCCTCTCCAGCTATCCTTACATATGTGTCCCTTCTGCCTAGAGTCCTTTCTAGGTCTGTTATCATTCAGTGAACTCTTACCTTTCAAAACAACTCCAGCACAGTATCTCTAAGAAGGCCTTCAACTCATCCAGGCAGAATTAGATTGCCCTGTCCCAAACACCATTCCTGTTGTATACGTGTCCATCTCTCCCTATTCCCTGATAACAGCAGTTTAAAAGTAGGCATTTTGATCAAAAGAAGGTAAGTATTAAAATTTTACTACAATTAAAAAATAAAAGATATTTTGTTTTATTCTAGCTCAGTATTTTTTTTTTCTTTATCTGTATATATGGTAGTCACTGATTTAAATATTAATGTACTAGGTTCTGTGTTTAGTATCTGTTTAGGTACTAAACAGACATGTTTAGAGAATTTCCAGTGCTCAGTAGCCACGTGTGGCTAGTGACTGCCATATGGGATTGTGGCTACACATTGGCACATGTATAGAGCATTTCTACCATTGCGGAAAGTTCTATTGGGTAGCCTTGTTCTAAGGCTAGAGCAGAGGTCAGCAATTTTTTTGTGTAAAGGACCACACGGTAAAGATTTTAGCTTTTGTGGGCCATGTTCAGCCTTCAGTCTTTGTGGCATATTCTGTTTATTTGTTGTATTAAACAACCTTTTAAAAATGGGAAAAGCATTCTCATTTTGTTGCCCATATAAAACCAGACTACTTACAAAATCTGACTTGTGGGTCATAGTTTGCCAACCTTTGATCTAGGATTAGGTGATTATCTAACTAACATAAATTGAGTGGATTATAGATGGTAGCCATTAGATATGTTACTTCTTATAAATTGGAGTCATAAAATCAACTCAAGTTTTATACTAAGATAAGTCTAAGTCTGTTCTCCTCAAAAGTTCTAATTTTGATAATGCTAGTCAGTAGAACCATTGAATTTTCTCATCTCAGTTGAAGGGCACATATATTTTTACTTTCTATTTCTGAATATATTTTTCTCTTAAGAAAAGTTAAAGACTTGAAACCTCTTTCAGTTCCTTTCTGTTATATTCTGACATTTGACAGAAAATCCTTTAGAAGGCACAGATTCACTTTAATATAGGAACTCTGTATAAATACCAAGTGGTAGATAAATGAGAGGTCTGATAGTTATTGTATCAAAGAAATAAATAATGTGGTCTCTCCTGTTTTTCTGCCTTTAGGAAACTTATTTGTTCTTTGTCAAGCTGTGAATACTCTGCTAGGTTTGGAAGAATCTTCCGAACTTCTTCATTTGGTTCCTGTGGAACGAGTGAAGAACTTAGTACTGTGAGTAGACATACCTTCCATTCAGCTTACTGATGAATCAGATATAAAGGCTTCTGTGTGAAAACTTGGGTCTGTTTTTAACCTGAGGTGTATTCACATAGCAAATTTATTATCGATTTAAATACTTCAGTTAAAATAAGAACATTTCAGATACAGTCTTTAGAGATGGTTCATCTTTGTAAAAGGTATTGTACTGTGCATGTAAATTTATAGTATCACAGAATATTGTCGGTAGATAATGTCAGTCACATGACATTGCACAATGGTTCTGGCATATACATTTCTGCTTCTTTCACCATCTTTCTCAGCTTTACACATTTAGCAAACTCCCCTGTGGTCCTTCACTATATACCAAACAATTCAGTTTTTGGTCTCTTAAGTTTATTTTGATTTGAGTTGTAATACAGGGCCATTACTGGGAGCCATTCAGTTTAGCACCCCTTCTAAAGATCAGGCCGTTTGAAAATCTTGTAGTTTGCTTCCGTTTCCAGAGTCTAATCCAATTTATCTCCATGCTTTTAAAAATATATTTGTTCATTTGCTTCATTCGATAAATAGTTATTGCTTTTCTCATATATCAGACTCTATTCTAGGCACTGGGAGACACAGTATATGAAACACAAAATCCCCTGCCTTCATGGAGCTAACACACTAGCAAGAAGATATACTAAACAAAATAAACAACTGCCTATTTTAAAATATGAAGCTTGTTGGACAGTAGTAAAGTTGGGATAGGGCGAGTCTGGAGGTTTGGAACAATAGGATTTTTAACTAAGGAAGTCCTTACGAAGAAGGGGACATTTGAGCAGAATCGCAGAAGCAGTGAGGGAGTAAGCCATGGGGATGTTGGGGGCCTGGGGGAGACATGAGTGCTGGGGCTCCATGCAAGTGCCTGACTAGAGCATCAGGGAGCCATTGTCCCTGAGCGGAGCCAGGAGTGGGTGATAGGAGAGGTGGAGGTGGCAGGCCGAGCTTGACCTCTGGCCATTGCAGGGCCTGGGCTTTTACTCAGGAGTGAAAGGGAAAGTTCGGGGTTTTGTTTTGTTTTTTTTGATAGGGGAGTGACTCAGGCTGAAGCAGGATCATTCCAGCTGCTATATTGAGAAGAGACTGAAGGAGAATAAAGGAGACCAGTTTGGAGACTTACTGCAATAATACAATCTGGGCAAGGCAGCCTTGTCTCTATTGTTAATTGAATTGCCTTAAATTGCTTTAAGGAGAGAATTTGCTGTCATCCTACTTCTCATATTACATATGTTGCCCCCCCAACCACTGTTTCTTTAACATCATCAAACTTCTCACACTGTGTTCTTTAGTGGGAAGAATTTAAGGCATCTGTGGAGGTTTTCGGAGAAGGCGATGGCACCCCACTCCAGTACTCTTGCCTGGAAAATCCCATGGACAGAGGAGCCTAGTAGGCTGCGGTCCATGGGGTCACTAAGAGTTGGACAAGACTGAAGTGACTTTCATGCATTGGAGAAGGAAATGGCAACCCCCTCCAGTGTTCTTGCCTGGAGAATCCCAGGGACGGGGGAGCCTGGTGGGCTGCCGTCTATGGGGTCACACAGAGTCGGACACGACTGAAGTGACTTAGCAGCAACAGTGGAGGTTTTGAAACAGAAAGGCACTCATAACGGAGTAGGGTTTGTCGTTCCCTGCAGAAGGCCAGCTGGTCTCCCAGGCAGGTGCTCTTAGCCTTNCCTGGTGGGCTGCCGTCTATGGGGTCACACAGAGTCGGACACGACTGAAGTGACTTAGCAGCAACAGTGGAGGTTTTGAAACAGAAAGGCACTCATAACGGAGTAGGGTTTGTCGTTCCCTGCAGAAGGCCAGCTGGTCTCCCAGGCAGGTGCTCTTAGCCTTGGAGGCCTGGAAACCTCTAACAGGAATGGATCAGCTTGGAGGGTGGCGGTGAAAGCTCCGGTTGTAAAAGTTGTAGGTGGAGGCCTCTGTGCTGGATGTGGGCTGGTTATTGGTTAAGCCAGAGGTTTCCCAGCCAAGACAATCTGGATTTGATCCTTGTCTCTACTACTTACCAGCTCGATAGCCTTGAGTTAGTTCATCTCCACTTGATTCTCAAAAGGGAATAGCAGTATTTCCCTCCTAGAGATTGAATCAAACCCTGAGTGCAGTGATAACTATGCAGATTGCATTTATTGTATTTTTATTTTGTGCTGGTCACTCTTCTGAGTACTTTCTGTATGTTAATTAATGCAGTCTTCACAACTCCCTGAACTGGAGGTACTGTTCACGTTATAAAAGGGAGAACTAAAGCTCTCAAATAAATTCAGGGGCATCCTTCATGGATCAGCGATAAAGAATGCACCTGCCAATACAGGAGACATGGGTTTGATCCCCTGATTTGGGGACATCCTAAATGCTGTGGAGCAACTAAGCCCATGAGCCACAGCTACTGAGCCTGTGCTCTGGAGCCTGGGAACTGTAGTTACTGAAGCCCGCATGCCCTTGAGCCTATTGCTCCACAAGAGAAGCCACCATAATGAGAAGCCTGCGCACCACAACTAGGGTAGCCCATTCTCCGCAACTAGATAAAAGTCCGTGCAATAGTGAAGACTCAGCACAACCCAAAAAACGTTAAGTAAATCCAGAATCCTAGGTGCTCAGTCCCCACTGGTGCCGTGTTGGGAACCACCGTCTCTCATCTGATGATGACAGTAGCTGCCTAACAAGGTTCCTTGCCTCCGTCCTGGCCCTGCTGCTGTCCATTTTGTACCCATCAACAGCGATTCTTTTCGGTTGAAAGAGTACATGTCACTTTTTTGCCAACAACCCTCTGACACTGAATTTTAGCCAGGGGCGATTCTGGAGGCTTTTTGATTGTCACAACTGGGGACTGCCAATGGGGTCTGGTGGGTAGAGGAGTGTCCCGCAGTGCACAGGACGGGCCTACAGCGAAGTCCCTGGTCCACACAGCGGAGCCACTGTTGAGAAACCCTGCTCTCATGGTTTCCAGCTCCCGTGGGATGAAGTCCACAGGCCTCATGGTGTTCCTTGGGGCTCTGTAATCTTAGCCCTGGCTTCTGACCTCATCCCCCATCACTCCTCGTTCAGCCTGTTCCAGCTGGAGTGGCTGCCTCAGTTCTGCTCACGGGGCAGGCACACCTATCTGGGAATTGGCATTGCTGCTCCCTGTGCCTGGAATGCTTTTCTTCCAGGTGTCCTGCAGCTCACTTCTTGGCTTCCTTCAGTTTCTGCCTTCCATGACCACCCCACCCCCCACACCAGTCTTCTCAGTCCAGCCTCCTTTTCCCAATTTGTTTTTGTCCGCCATCCTCACCACTGTCATTATTTATTTGTGAGCTGCTGCTGCTAAGTCACTTCAGTCGTGTCCGACTCTGTGTGACCCCATAGACGGCAGCCCACCGGGCTCCCCCGTCCCTGGGATTCTCCAGGCAAGAATACTGGAGTGGGTTGCCATGTCCTTCTCCAATGCATGAAAGAGAAAAGTGAAAGTGAAGTCGCTCAGTCTGTCCAACTGTTAGCGACCCCATGGACTGCAGCCCACCAGGCTACTCCGTCCATTGGATTTTCCAGGCAAGAGTACTGGGGTGGGGTGCCATTGCCTTCCCCGATTTGTGAGCTACATCCTGCTATTAGAATAAGGGACTTTTTCCGTGGTTTCCTGCTATATCTAGGAAAAGTCACTGGTACATGGTAGACAATAGATATTTGTTGGAGGATAGTACACAGTGGTTAAGTGGCTTATTTGGGGTTCCATCGCTGATGTGGATGGGCTGACTACCCTACCCCGGGGCTGGTGTGCCGGCCCATGCTCTGTACCTCTTCCCTCATAACTCAGTGCCTGGGACATGGAAAACACCCAAAAAATATTACACATCCTGTCATATGTCATTGTCATTTATTGCTGAAAAGACAGCATTGGACTTTAGTCACAGTACAGTATTATAATCCTGTCTCTGCCTCCACTTGGCTGTGTGTCTGTTCTTGAGTTTGTGACTCACTATTGCTAAGCCTCAGATTCTTCATGTCTTAAGTGATGCTAAATGTCCACATATAACTTTTACCTGTTCTGTCTTAATTTCCATCAGTGATAATCTTCTGTTGTTTCTAGTATAGCCTGACTTCTTTGGGGTGTGTGGCACACTTGGGGTCTAATAAATATCTCGTTGCAGAACGTTTCCTTTGGAGCCGTCTGTGTTGCTGTTGGCTGATCTCTATTATCAGAGATTATCCTTATGTGGCTGCAGGGGGCTACTTTCAGAAGAGGCTTTAATGGAATTATTTCCCAAGTTACAAGCAAACATTTCGACTGGTATATCCAAGGTACTATGGTTTTGTGGTATATTCTTTGCCTCTCATCTTTTGTTTTTATTTGTATTGCCAGGGGTTGTCAGAGCTCCTTAATCAGAAAATGCTGCTTTGAGGTGGTTTCTGTTTAAAGCCGTGATTCCTAAACACTGACCTACTAGCTGATTACAGCAGGATTAATTGGGGAGCTTACTAAAAATATAGATTCTGGGTCACCACAGTCCCAAGTTCTGATTTAGCAGGCATAGGGTGGAAGTAAAATATCTACACGATTTTTCTAAGACTTGTAGGTGATTCTGCTGCTCATTAAGGTGTATAGAAATACCTGAACATGTTACTTGTAAATAAGGATCACTAATTTCAGTGGACTTAGAAGTTTAGTCAGAATCTTTGCACTTATTTATAGAGATTCTTCTAGTGTCATAGTTCAAAGAAGCAGCGTGGCTTTACGGCTTCGTTATCTTCTCAGTCTAGCCTGGTCATTAATTGTCCCGTGGACCATTTGAGTCAGGTGTTGGTTGGTGTTAGAATATGAAATAAGATAGAATAAACATGTATTACTCTGACAAGTGGCAGGGATATCGTTTATAATTCCATGAAACTTAACTCTAGCTTTCATTGACTCTATCAGTTTCTTCTTGCTTTTCAACTTTGGAGTTTGAAACATGCCTTTTAATTTCTGTAGATTCGACTTTTGACAATAAGGATCCTAAACCACTTTGAGGTTCGGCTTCCGGAATTAATGGAGGTATTTTAACTGTTCATTTTGGATAACTTAAAAAATGTAATATGATATATTTTTTCCTAAAATGATAATTTTGCAGAAAATTGAAATACTGTGTAAATATCTATCACAAAATTTGAAGAAAAAAAATTGTAATTCTTTTTCCTGCCCCTTCAGTAAGGCCATCACTGAAAATCCAGTTACTTGTTGACTATTAGAATTTTGTACATATAATTTAAACAAATGGTGTCACACAGGGTTTTCCATATCAGTTCCTCTAGCGCTACCTCAGTTCTTTTAAAGTTTGAATAGCACCCCACAGTTAAAAATGTTGTATTTAACCAGTTCTCTCTCGGTGGATGCTTAGGTGAGTTATTGGTAGTCTTCATCATTCCCAATAATACTGCTGTATACATTCTTACACAGATATCTGTACAGTAACACAAATGACTGCTTCCAGAAGTAGAAATTACTTCTACTTAGAAGTAGAATTGTACAGTGAAAGTATATATACACATTTGCTTTATTTTGATAAATGTNCTACTCCGTCCATTGGATTTTCCAGGCAAGAGTACTGGGGTGGGGTGCCATTGCCTTCCCCGATTTGTGAGCTACATTCTGCTATTAGAATAAGGGACTTTTTCCGTGGTTTCCTGCTATATCTAGGAAAAGTCACTGGTACATGGTAGACAATAGATATTTGTTGGAGGATAGTACACAGTGGTTAAGTGGCTTATTTGGGGTTCCATCGCTGATGTGGATGGGCTGACTACCCTACCCCGGGGCTGGTGTGCCGGCCCATGCTCTGTACCTCTTCCCTCATAACTCAGTGCCTGGGACATGGAAAACACCCAAAAAATATTACACATCCTGTCATATGTCATTGTCATTTATTGCTGAAAAGACAGCATTGGACTTTAGTCACAGTACAGTATTATAATCCTGTCTCTGCCTCCACTTGGCTGTGTGTCTGTTCTTGAGTTTGTGACTCACTATTGCTAAGCCTCAGATTCTTCATGTCTTAAGTGATGCTAAATGTCCACATATAACTTTTACCTGTTCTGTCTTAATTTCCATCAGTGATAATCTTCTGTTGTTTCTAGTATAGCCTGACTTCTTTGGGGTGTGTGGCACACTTGGGGTCTAATAAATATCTCGTTGCAGAACGTTTCCATTGGAGCCGTCTGTGTTGCTGTTGGCTGATCTCTATTATCAGAGATTATCCTTATGTGGCTGCAGGGGGCTACTTTCAGAAGAGGCTTTAATGGAATTATTTCCCAAGTTACAAGCAAACATTTCGACTGGTATATCCAAGGTACTATGGTTTTGTGGTATATTCTTTGCCTCTCATCTTTTGTTTTTATTTGTATTGCCAGGGGTTGTCAGAGCTCCTTAATCAGAAAATGCTGCTTTGAGGTGGTTTCTGTTTAAAGCCGTGATTCCTAAACACTGACCTACTAGCTGATTACAGCAGGATTAATTGGGGAGCTTACTAAAAATATAGATTCTGGGTCACCACAGTCCCAAGTTCTGATTTAGCAGGCATAGGGTGGAAGTAAAATATCTACACGATTTTTCTAAGACTTGTAGGTGATTCTGCTGCTCATTAAGGTGTATAGAAATACCTGAACATGTTACTTGTAAATAAGGATCACTAATTTCAGTGGACTTAGAAGTTTAGTCAGAATCTTTGCACTTATTTATAGAGATTCTTCTAGTGTCATAGTTCAAAGAAGCAGCATGGCTTTACGGCTTCGTTATCTTCTCAGTCTAGCCTGGTCATTAATTGTCCCGTGGACCATTTGAGTCAGGTGTTGGTTGGTGTTAGAATATGAAATAAGATAGAATAAACATGTATTACTCTGACAAGTGGCAGGGATATCGTTTATAATTCCATGAAACTTAACTCTAGCTTTCATTGACTCTATCAGTTTCTTCTTGCTTTTCAACTTTGGAGTTTGAAACATGCCTTTTAATTTCTGTAGATTCGACTTTTGACAATAAGGATCCTAAACCACTTTGAGGTTCGGCTTCCGGAATTAATGGAGGTATTTTAACTGTTCATTTTGGATAACTTAAAAAATGTAATATGATATATTTTTTCCTAAAATGATAATTTTGCAGAAAATTGAAATACTGTGTAAATATCTATCACAAAATTTGAAGAAAAAAAATTGTAATTCTTTTTCCTGCCCCTTCAGTAAGGCCATCACTGAAAATCCAGTTACTTGGTGACTATTAGAATTTTGTACATATAATTTAAACAAATGGTGTCACACAGGGTTTTCCATATCAGTTCCTCTAGCGCTACCTCAGTTCTTTTAAAGTTTGAATAGCACCCCACAGTTTAAAATGTTGTATTTAACCAGTTCTCTCTCGGTGGATGCTTAGGTGAGTTATTGGTAGTCTTCATCATTCCCAATAATACTGCTGTATACATTCTTACACAGATATCTGTACAGTAACACAAATGACTGCTTCCAGAAGTAGAAATTACTTCTACTTAGAAGTAGNGCTACCTCAGTTCTTTTAAAGTTTGAATAGCACCCCACAGTTTAAAATGTTGTATTTAACCAGTTCTCTCTCGGTGGATGCTTAGGTGAGTTATTGGTAGTCTTCATCATTCCCAATAATACTGCTGTATACATTCTTACACAGATATCTGTACAGTAACACAAATGACTGCTTCCAGAAGTAGAAATTACTTCTACTTAGAAGTAGAATTGTACAGTGAAAGTATATATACACATTTGCTTTATTTTGATAAATGTTGCCAGTCTAGAGATTTTTTTACTTTTCATGCCTGTGCTAGACCTTAAACATAAATTACTCACCAAAAAGTAAGTAGTGTGAAGAAAGAATCATTTACTCCAAAAATGTGTTATATTTAATTTAAAACGTTAATATATGCCAGTTTTTATCTTTTAGACGTCTGTGCACATTTGATACTGTTTTCGGAAAGTAAAAACACTGACCTTCCTCTTGGTTTCCTGTGGTTGTTCAGGATGATGGGCTCTCAGAGCGTCAGTCTGTCTTTGCTATACTGCGCCAGGCAGAACTCGTGCCAGCCACTGTGAATGATTACAGAGAGAAGCTTCTTCATTTGAGAAAACTCAGGCATGATGTAGTGCAGTCTGCAGTCCCTGATGGGCCGTTACAAGAGGTAAAACACTTTTTAAAAAAAATTTAATTTATATTTTAAGATCTGCCTAGCTAGCTTTTTTTAAAAGAGGGAAGTATACCAAGTAGAAAAGTGGAGATAATTTTTTTTAAAAAGAACTTTTTAAAAAGAATTTAAATAAATTACCAGCTCTGTTCAGTGTTTTGAGTTCAATGATTCTGCAGCCTTTTCAATAGGAACAATACTCTATTATCCTCCCTTCTCCTGAGTGTATAGTATGTGAGAATAAGGGAGCTTCCCTGGTGGCTCAGACGGTAAAGAATCCACCTGCAATACAGGAGACCTGGGTTTGACCCCTGGGTTGGGAAGATCCCCTGGAGGAGGGCATAGCAACCCACTCCAGTATTCTTGCCTGGAGAATCCCCATGGACAGAGGAGCCCGGTGGACTACCATGAAGTCTCAAAGAGTCGGACACAACTGAGCGACTAAGCACACACATGTGTGAGGATAAATAATAGTAGGCAGCAGCAGGAGAAGCAATGTCAAGTTAACAATCAGGTACAAAGGATCGATGCTGCTGGAGAAGACTCTTGAGAGTCTCTTGGTTGGATGGCATCACCAACTCAATGGTCATTAGTTTGAGTAAACTCTAGGAGATAGTGAAGGACGGGGAAGCCTGGTGTGCTGCAGTTCATAGGGTTGCAGA